>JANRFK010001234.1:67892661-67914514 GCA_030068395.1 Apalone spinifera
TAGAGGAAGAACTTCAGCACCAGTATTTTGAGGAAGCTTAATTTGAAACCATTCTTAAGAATATTATGCAGATTTTGTATTCTGCCAGATGAGTCCATGTACAGGAACACATGAGAAGAAGTGAGAAAGAAGGGGGGAATAGTTTACCTTCCATATTTGATGAAACACTCATGTATGGTTATTTGTCATAAGTATTTATTAAAAAGGAAATTATATTTATGATAAAAACAAAGCCACCTCAGAAGCCCTTTCTACAGCTGCTGTCTCCATGTCTTGTGCTACCAACATGCATGCATATTCAGTCTCCCTATAGTTCGCTGTGCTATCTTGGATCAGAAGATCCTCTTTGAAAAAGATTTTGTTAGCTGTAGATGGTGTGGAAAATTGTGCCACCCTCTTCCTCTCAGAAACAGACAGAAATTTACAGTTAATTTTTTTTACAGGGTAATATCTTTGTGCCATAAAAACAGGTCTGTCTGAAGCCAGAAAGAGCTGAGTCCCAGGCAAAGCTGATACTGGTTTCCACTGAATATGCCATAAATCTACCAAGTGGCATGAGAAAAGGAAAACTAAGAAATCTTGTATCATCCTTAGTGACAATGAGGAATCCACGCAGCATCCACATGACACACAATTTCTTGTGGCATTCATGGAGGTGCTAACCAAAATGGAATGCCACTTTTGTACTGGGGAAACAAGCACTGAATGGTGGGCTCACATTATCATGCAAGCATGGGATGATAAGCAGTGGCTGCAGAACTTCTGGATGAGGAAAATCATTTTCATGGGATTGTGAGCTGAGCTCTCACCCACCCTGCAGCACAAGGACATAAGAGTGAGAGCTGCTGTGACAGTGGAGACTGTACTGTGGAAGCTGACTTCTCTAGACAGCTTATATTTGGTATTCAATCAGTTTGGAGTGGGACAGTGATGCACTTAATGCTACAGTAACTGTTACTTTGCTGAGGTGTGTGTGCTTGCTTACTTTCATGTCACTGAATAAAGATTGCTTTGAAATACACATGAATTTCATTTATTAAAAACAAACACAGAACACACATGAGGAATGAAACATCTTCTCTTGGAAGGAAAATAGAAGGGGAGTGGGGAGAGAGAAAGCAGGAGATGAGGCAGTCTCCAAAGCTTCACAGATTTGTATGTAACCAGGTTTCCTATGGAGTCCTGCTATCTGATGTGCTTTGTAAGTGGGGGTGTACAATTTATCAGAACTAACCTGCATTGACTGAATTGGGTATGTGAGGGAGTCTGCTTGGATAGAGTCTTTGAAGGTAGATATGGAATGTTGCAAGTGCCACTCAGGTGGAGATTAAATTGTGTTGGCTGTGATGGGGAGTATATGGAAAATAGTTTTGGGACACTTGCTGCAAGGAGGCCAGTCATATGACGTGCTCCATCTAAAGTGTTAGTAGCAACTGCCGTGTGCCTGCTTGGTGCCCCATAATGTTTAGGAGCTGCCCTCTGTTCTCCTTCCACTCCTTCAATTTTTTCTTTTCAGTACAGATGGAAAAAATGGAATTCTCTGCTCCTGCAACATCCTTGGTTCAGAAGGACTGCAAATATTGTTGGACCAGAGAGCCCCGGCTGGCTAGGTTCAGAATCACAGCCTGATCTGGGTTGGCAGTGGGGAGCTCAGCCCCAGCAGGGCCAGTGTGGTGGAAAGCACAGCTCTGGTCAGGGCTGGCAGCAAGATGCGTAGTACCAGCCAGGGCTGGAAGTAGCAGGCCTGGCATCCAGTAGCACTGCCCCTTCCCTCCAATCAGGGCTGGTGCTGTGGGAAGCACAGCCTTATTTGGGATTGGTGAGGTGCAGGAACGTAGTCCCAGGTGGGGCTACCAGTGGGGGAGATCAGCTCTGGACAGGGCTGGAATCACTGGGTGTGCAGCCTGAACTGGTGCCATGGCAGGTGCGGAAGTGGGGGGAGAGGAAGGGGCTGGAGTCAGTGGGGCTGGCCCTGTCCGAGGCTGGCATGGTGTCGAACGCAGCTCCGGACAGGCCTGGCATGATGTGGGGCTGGAGGCAGTAGCTGGCAGCAGCGAATACAGCCCCACCCGGAAGCAGAGCGTACAGCCAGGTAGAGAGCCTTGACCTCCCGTCATCCAGCAAACTCTATTGTTTGGGACTGAGGTATGACCTGTAGCAGTCTGACTCATGACATCACATAAAAACTCGTCTTGGCTTTATTTAAACTATTTTATGGACTGGCGAATTCTCTCTCTCTCTCTCTCTCTCTTTCTCTGCAGGTGATCTCAGTGCACACTGCCATACCAAGGCTAACTCTGAAGGCAAACTCTGACATGTAACAAAAGGTCCATTGTTAACACCAGGTGCAACACTGCCCTGACCCATTTTGAACACAAGCACTGTTCACATACTTAGCACTGACTGGCTGCCTCCGGGGAAGTGCACATAAGACAGAAGAACCCCACAGTGATGAGTTCACTTCTGGGGCAGGAAAATTCATTGATAAGAACATAAGAATGTCCATACTGGATCAGACCAATGGTCCATCCAGCTCAGTATCCTGCCTGCCGACAGTGGCCAGTACCAGATGTCCCAGAGGGAGGGAACACTACAGGTAATCCTCACATGATCCCTCCCCTGTTACTCCTCTCCAGAGAAACAGAGGCTAGGGATACCATTCCTACCCATCCTTGCTAAAAGCCATTGATGGACCTTTCTTCCTCTTTTTTGAACCCTGTTAAAAGTTGCCTTGTGCAACGAGGTTTACAGGATCAGTTGGTAAAGGCTTTCCTTACCGATCGATCCCCGTCTTGACTGACGCTTTGTACTGCCAAACAGCTGAGCCAGCACAACGTGGCGGCCATTTTTATTCTAATGAAGCGGGGGGATATTTAAATCCCCGCTTCACTGACTATGTTGGTATGTCTAATTTACATGCCTCTGTCAGCAGAGGCATGTAGTCTAGACATACCCTATGAGTATTCAAGATGTGAGCGTACTATGGTTTAATATAGAGGCATTAAGATATTCTCTGTCTCATTCTCTATCCCTTTTAAAATGATTCCTAACATTCTATTTGCTTTTTTGACTGCTGCTGCACACTGAGTGGATGTTTTCAGAGAACTATCCACAATAATTCGAAGATCTCTCTCTTGAGTAGTTGTAGCTAAATTAGTCCCCATCATATTGTACATATACTTGGGATTATTTTTTCCAATGTGCATTACTTTACATTTATCAACATTAAATTTCATTTGCCATTTTGTTGCCCAATCACTTAGTTTGGTGAGATCTTTTTTGAAGGTTTTCACAGTCTACTTTGATCTTAAGTATCTTGAGTTGTTTAATATCATCTACAAATTTTGCCACCTCATTGTTTAGTTCTTTCTCTAGATCATTTATAAATAAGTTGAATAGATTTGGTCCCACGACAGACCCTTGGGGAACCCCACTAGTTACCCCTCTTCAGAAAGCTTACCATTTATTCCTCCCTTTTGTTTCCTGTCTTTTAACCAGTTATCAATCCATGGAAAGGGACCTTCCCTCTTATCCCATGATAACTTACTTTACTTAAGAGCCTGTGGTGAGGGACCTTGTCAAAAGCTTTCTGGAAATCTAAGTATACTATATCCAGTGGATCCCCCTTGTCCACATGTTTGTTGACTCCCTCAAAGAACGCTAGTAGATTAGTAAAGCATGATTTCCCTTTACAGAAACCACATTGACTTCCCCCAACAAATTATGTTCATCGATGTCTGACAATTTTATTCTTTACTAGTTTCAACTTATTTGCCCAGTACTGACGTTAGACATACTGGTCTGTAATTGCCAGGATCACCTCTAGAGCCCTTTTAAAATATTGGCGTTCTGTTAGCTATCTTCCGTTCGTTAGGTAAGGAAGCTGATATAAGGGATAATTTACAAACCACAGTTAATAGTTCCACAATTTCCCATTTGAGTTCTTTCTAAACTCTTGGCTGAATTGCACTGGGACCAGATGGCAGAGAAATCCTTGATGCAGGGATGTCTTGGACACTGGGTAGGTATGACTTTGGGAGAGCGCTACAGGGGAGCTTGATTGTTAGTAATGGCCACTCAATTTCCACAGGCTGTGTTCACCTTGGAAGTTATTTCACAGATTAGGGTGAGTAGGGAAGCAAAGGAAGGGTTTTAGTCAACTGCAGGTTCCGTCTGACCCCATATACAACTTGTCTTTTTTGCAGCAATGGTCCTCCTCTCCCCCTGCTGATGGCATAGTGGCAAGGGAATGTTACTCTTAATGGGGCAGAGAACACATCAGCCTTGCAAAAAAATGCAGATGTGTGGCCCAGCAGGTGCATGGCACTTTTGATCAGATCTGTGAGGCAGATTACCATGAAGTGAGAGATTGCATCTGAGTAGCACTGAGTTGGTAGCAGCAAGACAGAGAGCCAAGCCTCCTTTCTGCAACCCTTCCATTCCTGGCAACCTGCTTGAACACGGTCAGAAATCGAACCAGGTGTATCCTCTACAGCCTCTGTCTGCTATGGTTTGCTTGTTCTGGGCTCTTGACTGCATGCATATGCATAAGTTGCATCCATGAAACTTAAAATACTTACTTTTTTGACAATCTTTAATTTCCTTCCATATGGCAGCCATAATTATTTATCTTGAAAAGTTATTTTAGGCAAGTGTGTATTTTTATTCAGGATATTTTATGAGATACATACTTCAGTAGCTGATATTTTGTTTGCAGAAAACTTTGATAACTTTTTGGTCATTAATCTCCTTTTTGTTTCTATATATGACATATTCTAGTGTCTATATGAACACACTTTAAAGAAGGCAATATTTTTGCTTTCACAATAACTGCAATTCAGAAATTGCTTTCTTATCAACCAAACATAGAAAGTTTGTCACTTTAATTAGAAAAGACGCCATTTTAAACATCTTCTATTGCAGTTTATTCTCAACTCATCACGCTATTTCCCAGTCAGAAAGGCTAAAGAAAAGTGTTAATATTTATCACTCCACTGACTACTTAAGTTTTCTAGATATCACACCAAAACATACTAAACAACACTCAGGAGAATATATCTAAATAGAATGATGGTTCTGGAAATCATGAAACACTACTGTGCTGAACAAACACAAAAAGGCAATAGATATTAATTAAGGAAAGAGAAATACATCTAGTATTCAATGCAATCTATAATACAAGACAAAATTGCAAATACATTCAATCTTGTTCTTTATAATTTTAGAAAAAGAGTATGTCCGATCTGCTTTTCAAAGCATTGTTCTTCTGCTTTTGGAACTAAATTATAAAGTTCAGCCAGCAAAGATTTCTTTCCCAAAGGACACCACAGGCATTGATAGTGTATTGTAGTCTGTAATTCTGTAGCAATGCCAGATAGGAAACTGAGAAGAACCTCTTGGGTGAAAGTGACAAGGTTGAACAGTAATATTTTTTGCAATGAACTGACTAAAGTCTTTGGAAGATCTGTTGGATTTCAAAGGACATTACTATTCCCTAGCTGTAAGGATGAAAATATATTAGATATTTCTGATTAAAGCCATCTGACTATATAATAAGTGAAGCCTTAAATAAAATTGCAACTCCCCTATGAGCCATTTACTGCATGGGCCTGGATAAGAATATAGCAAAATGTATCCCAGCTTATACTATTTTAAAGGTATTTTGAGTTCTTCTTAGTTCAATGAATAATATTTTAAAAATATAGAAGGGTTGCTTAATTTCTGTTAAAACAATTGAAGCAAAACTGCACAACTAATTTTCTGGGATAAAATATTGATTGTCAAGCAATGGTAGTAAGTTGATTATGCTATAAAGTATTAATTTTGTATTAAAATTTGAAACAAAGCAGACAATTTAACTTTATTTTCCTGTTTTAATCTTTCTTTACAAATTGTTTTCCACTTTGTACACTGAGCACAAAAGTCAGAAAATGGATTTTTCTAGACAAAATTCCTTTTCTTTGCTACCAAGTTTTCAAGGAAATGTGACAAAATAACTATGTATGTTGCATGTAATATTTGTGTCTTGCCATATCAGACATTTATTTCACCAGATTACATCTTTCTGCTCAAACAGATATGTGATGTGCTTTAAGATCGCAATTGAGATGAGTACAGCAAAATAGAAGGCTTAATTTTATATGAACTGTCCAGGTACTACACTTGACTCTTGTCTCTTTGTGAACCAATGCAATGTTGATTTGTTCATTAAGATAATATACTAATGCTTCCTATTTACTGAAAGCTTTATAGTATCAGAAAAAAGTACTGTAACAGGACTTCAGTGTAATTTGTGTCTAAATTTTGCTGTTTCCTTTAAATCACCACATGAATACTGTCTATACATTTTCTTGAGTAACATTACAGAATGCTGTTGGTTTAAAGAAGGTCTAAATTGGAGGGCAGTGGCTCTGTCATGTCTCTTGCAGATTTAGTGTCCCTATTTACTCTTAAACCTGGAATACCTGAAAAATATTGTTTGAGGTACTTTGGAAAAGCTGTTTTCCTTTGACAAAGAATTCATTGAAACTTTAAAGAGGGGTGGGTGTGTGTGTGTGTGTGTGTGTGTGTCCCCTAGACATCCTTAATCATATTTCTATGGAGTTAATAGGCTAGTAAAGAGAATATCTGCTGAAAGACATTCATCTCCTATTTCCTGCTGCACTATGATGGGATAGTTTTCATTTCTAAGACAGAACTTCCTTATGTTCTAATTATCTTGGTTCCCTGAGGGAGCATGTGTTCCCCTGTTTACTTGGCTGCCCTCTAGTTTTTTCTTTGTACTGTTAGAATTTATATATAAAATTAAGATTACTAGTGGACTCCCATGTGAATGGCTTATGGTTGTTTATACAGTATTTGTTTTTATATAGCAATAATTCAAAGGTCACTACTCATAAATCAAGGCTGAGAAAGTACATGAAAACTATAAAATATTAGGAACAAAAAAATTGATGTAGTACAAAATAAAGCAAAGACTGTAAAACAAATGAGATTATGGAAATGAAGATTTTTCAAGAGGGTAAACGAAATGGCAAGTGTTTCAAGTATTTAAGTAATGGTTGTGATTTAAATTGAAGTTCAAGAACTTCAGAGCTATGGATGCTAACATCTGACCCATATCCAACTCCTTATAGAAGTGGCAGCTCAAACCAAATCCAGATAAAACTGTGGTCACAGCTTTTCATTTGGACAACTGCAATGCCACTGCAAAACTTGATGTTGCTTTCTGTGGGAAAAAGATTGCTTACGAGCCCCATCCAAAATACCTAGGCATAACACTTGACTGTACGCTCTCCTTCCAATGCCATCTGGAACAAACAAAGGAGAAACTAAAGCCAAGGCTCAACCTTCTTAAGAAAACGTGCTGCATCTGGTTGGGGAGCTGGAACATACACCTTGAGGACCTCAGTAATAGCCCTGGTGTATTCTGTTGCTGAATATTGCTCTCCTGAGTGGTCAGAAAGCGCCCACACAAAGCTAGTTGACACTCAACTGAATAGTGCCATGTGAGTGATAACGGGAACTTTGAAGCCCACTGCCATAGAATTACCGCTGCTGGCAAACATTGCCCCACCAAGTATTCGTCAATAGGAGCGGGGACACAGACTATACCAATGTATCAACCACAGCAGCCAACCTCTTCCCATCCAGAAATACTTTAATCAGCCACCAACATCGCATCTAAAATCCCATAAGCCTCGCTGGCAGTGAGTGAAGGAAGTCACGGCCAATGTTAAGAAACTATAGCAAGTTGAATGGCAGTGAGTAGACGTCCCAAACAAACATTTTGTGTCGGATCCTATCACTGAGCAGAAAGGCTTTGATCTTCCCCAGAGACTGAGGTGGTCCTAAACCGGCTTAGGACTGGTCAGGGCAGGTGCAGTAATCTACTAAATAAGTGGAATTTGTTGCCTTCTCCACTTTGTGACACTGGTAATCCGCAAATTATGCATCATATTGTTGTGGAATGCTCAACACGAAAATTTACTGGGTCATTGGAGGATATCCACAATCTAACCAGCAACGCTGTTAACTGGCTGAAGAATTTGGGCGTCCAACTTTGACGAAGAAATATAGCATTGAACACAACGTTCGAAAGAAGAAGAGCTATGGGAGCAACATTCTTCTTGCTATTTTAAATATTTTGTTCTAATCCTTCATTACTTGCTGTAACACTGATGTTATTTGTCACTACACTTCAGTGATAGAAAATTGTGATCTGCCTAGCAATTTTCAAAACTTTGGCACCATGAGCTTTTGCGGGTACCACCCACTTCTTCAGATGAATGGAGTATTAAAAGTTCAATTCCAAAATAAATAGGAGATGGGGAGGGGGGAGGAGAAGGAAGGGAAAAATAGTGAATTAAAGTGTTCATGTTACACGAAGCTGAGAAAGTGCAAATTCTCAGATTCATCTGAAGAAGTGGGTTGTGCCCACAAAAGCTCATGATACCATCTACACGTTTTATTAGTCTTTAAAGTGCTGCTAGACTATTTGTTAAAATTAATTAATAGCAGCAGCCAAAACTTCTAACTGCAGCAGATCTCCTTTGACTAAATGAGATGGACATAGTGATGACTTCCCTGGCTTTTAACCCAGTGACTTTGGTGGGTACTCCCGTCCTTTAATAACTTCTATCATCTTTTCTGAGAAAATTCGGAGTAATACAATTTCATCTCTACAAGTGAGGCAGACAAGGCACATGGAACAAGGAAGCAAATACTATTGGTGCCAAAGTTTTGAAAATTGCTAGGCAGATCACAATTTTCTATCACTGAAGCGTAGTGACAAATAACATCAGTGTTACAACAAGTAATCTACATGTTTTGTTAGTCTTTAAGGTGCTGCTGGACTATTCGTTGATTAAGTTTTTCCAGTTACAGACTAACTCGGCTACCCCTCTGAAGCAATTAATTTTAAGACAGAGGTTGAAGAAGGCAATTGGACTTCTTTGATATTGCCTTGTTCCCTCAGCTGTAGGGATCTTTCACTGTCCAAAAATGTAATATTTTATCCACTTTTTTCTACTAGAAAATGATTTCCTTTCCTCCCACAAGGAGGAGTCATCTATACCAGTATGTGTAGTGTTCCTGAGCCATGAGAGAGCCCTAAAAATGTTAAAAACCTAGATTAAAACATCTAGCTAAGATATTAAAATCTTCTTATTCCCTCCCCCCCCCCCATACGGTTTGATTTCATTATAAGAAAGATCTGGCTAGATAGACTTGACATATTATCCTGGTGGTTACCTGTCTCTTGGAAGAGATATTTGCTAGTCCTGACAATATTTCTAAAATACACAGATTACCCGTGGAGAAAATTATACTTTGGATTTCTGCTCGTCACTTTGACTGATCTTTGTCTAGCTAGATCTTTCTTTCTTCAAAGTATTTCCTTTTCTTTAAACAGTAAAGATGGAAACTTAAGAGAACATAGATCATGCTACTGACTGGGCTGCTCTTCAGACACTGTACTGGAAAATTGAGGTCTTTCCAAAAGACTGTTATATCAAGCCAACAGTCAGTAGTGCCGTCTCTTCAGCATTCATATCAGAAGTCTTCATGAAAAAGGGAAGTTCATAGATATTCAATGTCTTCTATTTTTGCCCAGTGTATTTCTACTGCAGTTTGTAGCCAGAGAATATCTTTAAATTCTGTCTGTTCTTCTTCAAGATCCTGGTGTGATCTATCTTGTGGGGACAGAAGAATGGAGATAGGTGGAGGGGAGTGTTTTGAGGAGTAAGCCAAAGATGGCAAAAAAGGTTTCTGGGATTGATTATAAGGTATTAATTTAAATTAGACAAATGAGCTGGGCTTCATGATGTCTTCTCACCCATTTTAAGTCTTTCCATGTTTTAACTTGGTGGGTTTCGGGTAGTTTTGTTTTCATCTTTTATAAAAATAAACACTTCAGTGCTGAATATCAGTGAAGGAAATATTTTCCCTATTTAAACTGCACATATTACATATTGATTGGAGATGAAATATGTTTGAGAAGGAAAAAATACATCTATCAAAATAATTCATTACATTATAGAAAAATCCAGAAATTAAAATTAATAAGAAAAAGAAAAATGTGTCTAACAGCAGTTCATATCCCCCCTTCCTCGCACCCCCTCCAAAAAAAGTGGGGATATGTACGCTTTTTCTCAAAAATGGGAATGGATTGTCCTTTTGCATACTTGAGCATTGCTTAGCATATTGTGGGTGTTACTGGAATACAAATAGCTAAATGACAACACAAGGACACGTTTTAGCAGTTGCAACTGAAACTTATGTCTAAAAAATGTCTTGTTTTATGAAGATATCTGTTTGATTTCAAGATTTGGTCTCCTTTTCCCCCTGGCATAGCTTGGAGTCAGTGCCCACAAGAGAGAGTGCTCTCAGCCTATATAGGAGTGTGTTGAGCATCAAATCAGTGTATATTTGGAAGGCTGGTTTTAAGTGAGGTTAATTGGCTTTGAGAGGCCAATCTATTCTTTTCCTGTAGGAGTCCAGAGGCAGTGATTGAGATTGGCTGCACCTTCAAACCAAAATCTTGGCAGGAAAGATAGGATAGTTGCTAAGTGTTTTTATTTTACATTCATGATTTGGTTTTTATCTCTCAAAACTGATCCGTTTTGTTTTGAATGCCCTTCTATCCCACCACCCATGAATCAGACTATGAAACCCATTCAATACATTATTATATAATGCATTTCTTTGCAGTCCTATAAAATTCATTCTTCTTAATATTTTCACAACGATCATGCCTTTGGAAAACAGCAGCTCTTCTTTCTGATAAGGAAACAATGGGCAGTAGGACTTTTTGTGTATCATGTTCCTGCAACTTTTTCCATTGTTTTCCTTCAGCAAGACTCAAAGATACGTTGATTAATTCTTCCAGATGATGTTTGTGGGATGGGTAATAAGTGGTCCATGGGCTTGATATGATTCACCAGGGTTAGCCCATGGCAGATGAGGACACTACTTCCAGCAGCTCCCATTGACTGTGAACAGTGATTGCTGGTCATACCTGCAGATGCGCAAGTAAATAAAGCATCTGGCAGCTTCCCAGTTCCCAAGAGAACCCTAAAATTTTTTTACATCTGTAGAACATAGACATAGGCAACCGTGAAGGAATGGACTAGGCTCAATGCCCCTTCTGGAGCCTTGCCGCACCTGCCCTAGGGAGAAGAGCAGAAAATAGGTCCTTCAAAAGGACTAGAGTGGCTGCATTTGCTATAGCCAATAAGGGCTGTCAGCTGACATAAAAGAAGCTGCTGGGCCCAGACCTGGGTCTGGCAGTTCCTCATTGGAGCTCAACCCAGTCAGAAGTAGGGATTGACTATAAGGAAAGTAGCACCTTGGATTGCTCAGAGTGTGAGTCTTTTTTGAACCCTGTTGAAGTCTTGGTTTTCAAAACATCCTCTGGCAAGTAGTTCCACAGGTTGACTGTGTGTTGCATGAAGAAATACTTCCTTTTGTTTGTTTTAAACGTTCTACCTATTAATTTCCTTTGATGGTCCCTAGTTCATGTGTTATGGGTTAATGAATTAATGAGCTAATGTTTGCTTGTGTTCTGAAATATTAGCTTTATGCTGATCCTCTATAAATATTTTAACTATAAAAATAGATTTTGATTTTATCAATCAGATAATTTGAAGTATTGTTTATAGCAAAGACTTGGCCTCCGTTTTATTTCAAAGCAATGAGTCCTACAGTTTCCTTAGGTACTATACAGATATAGTTCTCCCTTTTAGATATTTTATTTTCTTATTGTTCAATGTTCTTTTTATTATATAAAAGAATAAATAGGACATCTCAACTTTCTCATTATTTTATATATCTCTATGATGTTACCTATGATTAATCTCCTTTCTAAACTAAACAGTTCTAGATGTATTGATCTCTCCTATAAAATGTGTTGCTTACTATGAATCATTTTTCTCTCTCATGATCAAAGTACTCCCCCATTTTTTCCCTTTATACTTTGAGACACAATGAACAGAACAGGTAATCAAGAGTTCTCTCCCTTGTTGCCCATTCCCAGCTTATCACTTATTTACATCTGCAGTTTTCAAACTTACTTGATCACATCCCTTCTTTTCTGTCTCACTAGTAGTCTGTACCCTTTCCCTCTCTGCCACATGAGTATAAACTCCAATATATGCAGTAGGTACTTAGTTTGAACCTGTTTCCACTTTTTTCCTGTTGCAATCCATTGTAATAAGAGGAAAAGCAAAAGTACAATTGTGGGACATACTTTCAATTACATATGCATGCCATATTGTAGCAAACAGATTACTGTACAGATGGCAAGGACTTTGTATAATGCCATGCACATTTCACAGAAATCCATCAAAATGGATGCCATCTAGAGGAAAATGCACAGTGCAATCAGAGGACCTGATATGCCTGGAGGAATCATCATTTGCTAGTTAGTCACTTCTGTGAGTAAAAATCACAGTATGATTTTTTTCCCTAAAGTTTCTTGTGCTGTCCTTTCCCCCTCCCCCAATACATTACAAGACCTGTGCCAGAGATTTGAGTACCTCTGACTTAATAGTATAATCGTGAAGGAGCAGAGAGACTGCTGCCAGGCATAGCAGACGTTAAAGAAAACCTATGGGTTCTGTTAGCCCTGTCCTGTTATACCTGCAGCTAATGCCGGGCCTGGATGGGGGAGAAAAGAAGGAATATTCTGGCTCAGTCGGGGAGGAGGAGGTCTTCCTACAACACTTCTAGCCAATAATCTAGCCACTAGGCTGCCTATCCACAGAAGGCCCTATCACAATTTCCCCCCTTTTTTATATGTTTCAACATTTTGTGTACTTTTGACTGCCTCTGTGTTGAGCATACTTTTGCATTTTGATACTCACAAGGATTCCCAGATCTTTTCCTGAGAGGATTCCCTTTTAATTTAGAAATCTGCAATGTGCATGAGTACAAATAAATTAGTTTGCATTATTTTGTATTCACTGCCATGGAATTTCCTCTTTCATTGTAATGTCATTCATCAAGATAGTTACTCAGGTATCACTCAGCCTTCTTTAATCTTGACTAACCAATAAATCTTTGGGCCATCTGCATATTTACCTCTGCTCCTAACCTTCCCCCCCCCCCCCCCCCCCCCCCCCCCCCCCCAAATTCCTATATACATGAAACAACATCAAAGTTTGAGAAGTTGGATTATTTTGAATAATTTGCTATGTGAATACTGTCAATTTATTCTTCCTCTAGTTAGTCCAATTCTTCTTTTACCAGGGAACTGGGAAGAGAGGACTTGGAGTTCAGTATTATATGGTTAGGTCAGTTGAGACCATCCGCTCATGTCTTAACTACTTCCAGGAGAGCTAACAGACATGCAGGGCCCCTGAGCAAGGTGAAGGGTGGGGCCTCAGGTGGAAAAGACAAGGCAAAGGGCAGCTGGCCCTCAGCCCTGCCTGGATCATGGCACCCTTCAGCATTGCTTGGAGCACACTGCACAGTACCCCCACCTTCCCAGGCAGCCTGTCATCCACTGTCTTCACTTTCATGATTCTTTATGGCCTGTCCTTGCCCTGCCTGTCTTCTCTACTAGCCTGTAGAGAGATAGGCTGTTGTGTCTACTCTGATAATGCCAACTGCATCTTCTATTTGTTAGTTTTGAACAACACCCCAGGAACATCCACAAAGCCATCTTGTTTCCTTCTTTAAATCCTTCCTTATGATATTTTTCTGCTATTATGCCTACAAAAAGTTTGACCACAGTGAGGCAGCTGTTGTTCTGTGACTGCTTCTTATCTTGCTGGAACAAATTCTCTCATTTTGTTATGGTCCTGCTTGCTTTTTGTTGTTTCACCTGAATGATAAGGTGAACTCAGCTTTAGGGGACACTAGGGCTACATCTAGACTGCAAGTTTCTTTTGGAATAAGCTTTTCCAGGAGAGATCTTTCAGAAAAGCTTATTTCAAAAGACAGCATCTAGACTCTAAAAGTGAAATGGAAAAAGTGATGTGCTTTTTCAAAAGATAGCGTCCAATCAGTGTGCATGCTATATCGCATTTAAGGCCACCCAGAACCAGTTCAGGCAGGGGATTAGGTAAGCAGTTGCGTTCAGGTGCTGTTGCCTAAAGCTAGCTGTCTCCGAGGGACAGCAAAGCTTTTGCAGTCTATGCTCTGGTTGCCCAGCTTTTGGACGCTACAGCATTCCTTGTCATGGAGCCAGAGCTGCCTCTGTGCATGCGATGGCCCCACACTGCCATGCAGCAGTTTCTGCAGCTGCCTTCAAGGCCCTGCAGGAGCTTAGCACCAAGCTCATCATCGAGACCCTCTCCCTGTGTGCAGTGGCTGGATTTAAAATAAAATACAAAATAAACAGGTGTTCGTATCACTTTGCACACCAAGGATGGTTAGATTATCCTTTAACTGGCTCTTGGTAGCCTGACCAGTGACTCTTGACTCCTCCGTTTCTGGTCTTTGAACAATCTTCTCTCCGCAATGTCTAATGAATCCTAAAATAGACTCAGTCTTCTGTTGGGTAGAAATGTGGAGGATAGAAGGGACCTTACTGGGTCCGATATTCTCCTTCAGCTCCACTCCAAACACAGCCAAACCTGAAAGTAAAACTAAGCCCTGTGTCTGAGTTCTGGTTTATAGTTGGTTCTGGTAGAGTTGCTAGCCTTTCTATCTTCACCTTGGATCCTAGGCAATCTTGGAAATGGAATCATCATCCTTTGCTACCATTGCTGCTGTAGTCTAGGGCAAGTACATCAGAGCCTCAGTGTTATATTTCAAGATCTCCCCTTTTAAAGGTGTATTAAAAATACACCAAGCAAACAAAAAACCTATCTAAAGAAGACATCCAACTGAACCCTCTGAGATGGGGCTTAGAGAATAAATAGTCTACCCAGGTATTATTCAAAAGTGTTCAGCTACTATCATGATGAATATGTTAGATAAACCTATAGAAAATAGAATATACTACCATTTTGTTATGAGTTTATATACAGTGTAGCACAGTGGGACCCTGATCAGTGAATTGGATCTCTAGACCATACAAATAAAAATAAACAGAAAATATTAGTGTTTCTTTAATATGAAAATACATATTATGATTGGCAAAAAGGTTAACTTATGAAACTGAGGTCAGAATCATATATAGCGCACACATTGCAAATACTAATGATCCATAAACCAGTTTGAGATTTAGAAATATATTATCTAATATTTAAATTGTCCTTTAATATTAAATGTGTGTTTTATTACATACAAAAATACATTTTAATTCATACTGTCATTTTACAAGAATGTAACATTTAAAATCATCTATGCCACACAAACTTAAATTTAATCTTAGTGACAGTACTATTATTGGTTTTGGGTCTCCTTTATTAGAAAACATTAGTAATTTATCTTTTCAACTGATAAAGACAACACACTTATACTTTTTCCTAAATATGGGCAAATTGCATTTTAAAAGCAACCATGGAGTTTTCTCACAATAGAGCTTATAATCATGAAGAAAGGAAATATGTCTTCCTCTATGATTGTATTATATCTAATACAGTGGGGCTCTGAGTCTCACTGGGGAGCCTTTAGACCAGGGGTGGGCAATAATTTTTGATGGGGTGTGACTCCAAGATTTTGGAAAGTGGTCAAGGGTTGCATGCTTCCATAATATTAATGGAGGAGATGCAGGGTCTGGAATGGAGGTTGAGTGCAGAAGGGAGCTTGGGGTAAGGGATTGAGGTACAAGAGGGAATGTGGGGTCTGGGAGGGAGTTTGGGTTAAGGAGGAAGTTGTGACCTAGGGCAGGGGACTGGGATGGAGGGCTTTGGTTTGTGACCTAGGGTAAAAAGGGATTGTGATCTGAGCAGGGGATTTGAGTGCCAGATCTGGGAGGGGGTATGGGTGCAGGAGGGTGCCAGAGGGTTGAGTGATTGGGGGGCAGAGGGCTGGGGAAGAGAGGGGCTAGGATGTGAGAGGCAGGATCTGGCCAGGAGACTTACCAGCCAGCAGCACAACCAGTCAGCCTGCATGCCTACAGAACTAAATGCTTGAAGAGCTTAAAAAGTATCCCAGCTAGCCTGCCTTACCCATGCCTGTACAGGCTGCCCGGCCATGTGTGAATAACTGAGTCAGAAGGGAGGGAGCTAGCACATTGTGTCTGCCTGTTGTTCAAACGGGCAGCTTCCATTGGTCAGTTTCTGGCCAGAAGCCAGCCAATGGGATTTAGCTGGGAGTGGGAGTTACAACTAAAGCTTTTCCCCCCTCACAGTTTTTAAAGAAAATGGCTCCACAGCCACTTTTCTGAGCAATGTGCAGGCTGCAGTACAAGCTGGAAGCCTGTCTGGGGCTCCTTACAGTGTCCATGGGCCGGATGCGTTGGGTTGGTGAGTCAGATCTTTCACCTAGGCCTGCTTTAGACAATACAATAATTCTTACCGGTTGGACCTCCCTTGTCCAGCACCCTCGGGACCTGACTGGTCCTGAAAAAGGGGATTTCCCAAATGAGGGGAGGTCTGACTCCAGCCAAGCCCTGCTGATACCTATCTGGCTATGATTCCCTGGGCCAGAGCTCTGGGACTACTGGGGATCTGCGGCTTCTGGGGCTACCACGGCTGCTGGGACTGAGGCTTCATGGCTTCCTGAACTCTGTGGCCACTACCAGCTGGCAGCAGGGGCCAGAACTTCCTGCTGCATCCCCCTACCTCAACACATGGCTCCTGCCTGAGTTGTGCCCCTTCCGCCCCCACTCCTGCCCTGCGGCCTGACTTCCTTATACAGGGACTCTGTGGTGTAGGAACATCTGTGGTTCTGCTGGACTACAAACTGTGCTGGACCAGAGAGTCCCGGTTAAGGGAGGTACAAGCTGTAGTGTATAGTACTCCGCATAACACTTTGTAGAAGTTTGTAGAACTGTACAAACTTTTTGCAGTAATGGAGTTTTGGTAGGACTCTTCGTGATCTCTAAGGTTTGTGCTGTGTTCCCACTGTTCCGTTGATTGAATTGTCCTAGTTATATGTGTTTCTTATGATAAACAAAGTGACAGCACTGTGCTGACTGGAGTTGAGGAAACTTATTGCAATATTACTTCTGCCAGTCTAAAGACTTATATTTACCATGTGAGATTTCTGGATGGAAAGTTCTATCACTTTCTATTTTCATGTGAGCAATATTTTAATTTTAACAATTTTGAATTCCGTTGCTTACAAAGAAGGTGAAGGCCTTATTGGATATGTAGCTCAGTTCTGATTCAATGTGGCTAAACATCTTAGGCATTGACTTCTCCTTTAGTTGGTGAGCCCAAATTTAGGCATCAGTGTGATTCCCCTGTTGTGAAATTTTGAAATTTTAAAGTTCTTTGCTTCAGTGACTGTACAGCTTGCAGCTCATTTTATTTAGTATATTTCCATCACTGTTCAAAATATAAAATAATACCAAATAACCAAAGCTCTTTTTAATATCCTCGAGGGAAAATAAGCAACTATCTTTCAAAATTACCATCTTCAGTCAATTTAGAAATCTGAAAAATGTCAGTTCCTCTGTATTCCAGGGTGCCATTTCAGATTTTGGTAGGGGTTGACTTGTACATGATAGGATGATGGGGGTGAGAACATGTAGGGGTGGACTAAGGACAGAGTTCAGCTGTGTTATTGAGCATGCTTAGTATAAGCCAAGCACCAAATGGGGATGGGAGGAACCAACCCCATTTGCCTTCCCCTCCCCCCCCCAATCTCCACGCAGGTGCTACCAAGGCACTGGGAAGCTACTTTTTTGGCAGACAACTTAGCGATTAGCTGACAGGAGCACTGTGTCTAATTCCTATATAAAAGAGAGAAAAATAAAGCTATTAGCTTCACTCAGCTGTAAAACTCACATATTCTTATATCTTGTGGCAAGACACTGGTTAGCTTTACAATTTTAATGTATACTCTTAATTTGTTACTAACTCTGTGGAGAAAGAGAGAGAGACCTTGCCAGAACTCCTGGGCTGTATCTCACCTCTGGAAGGGGAATACAGTCTAATGTGTTACAACAAGGGGGCAGAGACATTTCAGCTCTATAAAAGAGCATCAGAATGGCCATACTGGGTGAGAACAGATGTCCTTCTAGCCCAGTATCAAAACAGAAGAGGCAATTATCATGATCCATCCCCTGTCAACCAATCTCAGCTTCTGGCAAACAGAAGCTAGGGACACCATCCCTGCTCATTCTGGCTAGTAGCTATTGATGAACCTCCTTGAACTTATTTTGTTCTTATTGGAACCCTGTAATAATTTGGGCTTGTTCACCATCTCCTGGCAAAGAGTTACACAAGTTGATTGAGGGGAAAAAATAATTTATTTTGTTTTAAATCTTCTGCCTTAAATTAAATTGGGTCAACTTCCAGGGTTATGTTAATGAAGGTATAAATAACATTGCCTTATTCAATTTTCCATACTGTCCATGATTTTCCAGATATCTAACATATCGCCCTATCTTTAGTCATTTATTTTCCAAAATGAAAAGTCAGTCTTGATAATCTTTCCTCGTATGGAAGGTATTCCTTACCCCTTCATAATTTCTGTTGCCTTCACTATACCTTTTCCAAATACAATATCGTTTTTAGATGGGTTGACCAGACTTGCATATTGCATTCAAGATGTGGGCATACAATGAATTTATGTAGCGGTAATATGGTGATTTGTGTTCTGTATTCCTTTCCTAATGATGCCCAATATTGTGTTAGCTTTTTTTGTTTTTAGACTGCCACTGTACATTAAACATATGTTTTCAGGGGACTATCCACAATGATTCTAAGATATTTCTTGAGCTATAACAGCTATTTTATATCTATAGTTAAGATCACCTTTTCCCATGTACATTACTTTGCACTTATCAACACTGAATTCCACCTGTCTGTGTTGCCCAGTCACCCTGTTTTGTGAAATCCCTTTGTAGCTCTTTGTAGTCAGCTTTGTATTAGTCCCTGTTCACTCCTTTTCCAAGAACATTTGTAAGTTTATCACAGTAATCCAATGTAACAGACTTCTAGCCAAGCAGGAGCTCTGCCACTATAGCCTGGCTGAAAAGGTCAATTACTGCCAGCTGAGCAAGCCCAAGCCTGAAAGGCTAATGGAAGCAGCTGTAGGCCTCATTAGCCAGAGGGCTATATAAGGCAGCCAGAGGGTAAGTGAAAGGGGGGGGTGAGGGGAGCAGGGGAGCTAGGGTGTGCCTGAGTGTGTGCCCAAACCAGAAGGAGAGGCTGGCTGAGTTAGCTGCTGGAAAATCAAAGCTCTGTAAATGGAAGGTGGTGGATAATTGACACTTACAATAAAAGGCACAGGTAACTGCACCAGAAAGAGTCTCTGGCTGATTTGTGATCCAAGAAGGGGTCCCAAATTAAGGGGCCTGGGCAAGGACTTGCTATACCAAATACAAAACCCAGCAGCACAACACTCATTTCTACTCTTTTCCCCCCCACTATCTTTTAAGTCAAGCGTCAGGCAATGTTTTAGTGATGATCTAACAATCCTTCAACTAGTGAAAGTCCCAGCCTTTTGTTATTCTTAATCACCTTGTCTTCCTCTTGTCAGCCCCAAAGCAAAGCTGCAAGCAGCTCAAATGCTGTTGCATTTAAGAACTGCCTTTGGAGTCAGGGCATAAAGCTTTAAGCAAACTTCAAGTATGAAATATAGCAGGTTCAAACTCAGGAAGGGGGGCTACTAACCCTTCCCCCTTCCCCCATAAAAGGAGCTGTTGGTGTATTCACTATCAAATCAAATTAAAGAAACAGGGTTTTTTTTTAAGACCGGGAACTTTGACACAATGATAGATAGCATTTGAAATGGCTGAGCTGTCTTACTCTGAATCCACAAATCTGATATGAATGGGAGCTGATAGATACTTCAACCTCTAGCATAATAAACAATTTCTAAAGTATGTGCTCATAGCTGTCAATTACAAAGTTAAAATACAGTTTGGATGGGATTTAATAACTGTTCTAGAGATATCCCTTCCCCCTTTGCCTCCCCCCCACAACAGAATTAACATATTCTGTATCTTCTGCACCTTCAGGATTTTTTTTTAAATTGAGGTATCTTCTGGGAAGTGCACTAATCTGTGTGCTGGCTTTTTTTTTTTTTTTTTTTTAAGAAAATTATATTACCAAATCAGGTATCTTCTATTAACTCTTGGTTTTGGTACCTAAGTACATCTTAGCATGCTTGTATTTAATTTTCAATTGTAGATAACCTAAGGCTATTTCCGAGAGACAACATTGTTTTGCAAATTTTGTAGCTAGGTATAGCTGGACTTACTTTAGAGGTTGTAAACAATGCCCCAAACATTTCTCTCTTGATTTTACGTATATATTTTGTGCTGAAATACAAATACCATGTGACTGTCCAACCTATATACACAGAAGCTCATTATATGTTACTAAAACTTTGATGCTTAGTAACATTTCACACACCTTCACATCCAAGGATCTCAAAATACTTTTCCAAACAATAGCATAACTAATATCTAGCTTACAAATGAGGAAATAGAGGGCTGGTAAAATTGGGGTAGACTTTTTAGGTGAGTAAAAAATGTGATGCTGTAATTGAATAGAAATGGAAGATTCACTGTTGCTAACTGGCACAATCAGGTTAGCCATACTAAATGGATTCTGTTGACATGCCTAGGCCTCAAATATAATCTTCCTTTAAAGCTGTATATTGGGAATGTGCTTTAAAAGTCAAATATACAAGGTGGGAGAAGCAATATGCTTTATTGTCTTTTTCTCACCAACAGAAGTTGGTCCAATAAAACAGATTACCTCAACCACCTTGTGTCTCTAATATCCAGGGACCAACTAAATTGCAACAACGCTCCATACTTTAAAAAAATCAGTGGACTGAGTAACAGAAACAACTTGGGCTATTTGCAACACTTGGTCTAGTTCTTACACATTAATGAAGTTGTAATGCACTACTCTGTATGGAATCTGTCTTAGTCATGTCATATGAGTGTACAGCTTTGTTGATGTTTGGACTTAAGACTAATTGTTTGCATTTTGTTTTGGGGTGTGTGTTTAATTCAGTATTTGAAGGACTGGTTTTAAAATAACACAGTACAGTGGAAAGGACTTTTATTTACAAGAAGTTTTGCCTAAGCATAGATTAAATAGATGGCCTATTATCTTGACAATTCTTTTTTTAAACTACTGGCAGTTAAAGGTCTGCTATAAAATTAATGCCCCTAATATTATGATACCTTTAGAGAATACATGAACACTGTTTAGGTAGTTCCTACCTTTTGATTTAGTAGTTAGTAACATGGTAAAAGTTTACAAAAATTGATTTGTGAAGTATCTTTCCTACTGTTAATATATCTGGGGGCAAAGAAACTGTAGACCAAAATCATCACATTAAGATTGCACTTGAAAATTTCAGGAAATGAATAGTATACATCCAAGTACTTTCAAGACAATGAAAATTAGTAGCTGATACAGTATTCTTAGTACTTTATGGATGATTGCTCTTTATTGTAGTAGTTATTATTTACAGGCAGTCCCTGACTTATGAATGGGTTATGTTCTGAACACCTGGTTGTAACTCGATTTGGTTGTAAGTTGGAAATACCCTTAAACGTGTTGCCCAGGCTGTTTGAAAAACTTGATGTACATGGTTCTTAACTCGAAAATATTATAATGGGATTAATGGGAGGTTGGTCATAAGTACGGATGGTTGTAAGTCGGTGTGTTCGTAAGTCGGGCTGTATTTTATTTGGTTCTATAGGCAGTATTTTTTATAACATTTACAAATTTAAAGTTTTTTTTCCAAGGGGTTGATCAGGCGTATAACAAAACTAGGTTTGACAGGGACAGGTGAGCAAAGCCCACAGGTAAGTGGAGAACAT
>JANRFK010001234.1:67914614-67936109 GCA_030068395.1 Apalone spinifera
AATCCCAAGATTTGGTGGTGATGGGGGACTTCAACTGTCCAGATATATGTTGGGGAAATTAACACTGCAGGGCACAGACTATCCAATACGTTCTTGGACTGCATTGGAGACAACTTTTTATTTCAGAAGGTTGAAAAAGCTACCAGGGAGAAAGCTGTTCTAGATTTGATCCTAATAAATAGGGAGGAACTGGTTGAGAATTTGGAAGTGGAAGGCAACCTGGGTGAAAGTGATTATGAAATCATAGAGTTCACAATTCTAAGGAAGGATAGAAGGGAGAACAGCAAAATAGATAATGGATTTCAGGAAGACAGATTTTGGTAAGCTCAGAGAGCTGATAGGTAAGGTCCCATGGGAATTGAGACTGAGGGGAAAAACAACTAAGGGGAGTTGGCAGTTCTTCAAAGGGACATTGTTAAGGGCCCAAAAGCGAGCTATTCTGATGTCGGAAAGATAGAAAATACAGCAAAAGACCGCCTTGGCTTAACCACGAGATCTTGCATGATCTTAAAATAAAAAAGGAGTCATATAAAAAATGGAAAGTAGGACAAATTACAAAGGATGAATATAGGCAAACAGCACAGGAATGCAGGGGCAAGATTAGAAAGGCAAAGGCACAGAATGAGCTCAAACTAGCTACGGGAATAAAGGGAAAAAAGACTTTTTTATAAATACATTAGAAGCAAGAGGAAGACCAAAGAGAGGGTAGGCCCACCGGTCAGTGAGGAGGGAGAAACAGTAACAGGAAACTTGGAAATGGCAGAGATGCTCAATGATTTTTGTGTTTGTCTTCACCGAGAAGTCTGTAGGAATGCCTACAGATGCCTGCAAGTCACCAGGGGCTGATGAAATGCATCCTAGAATACTGAAGGAGCTGATAGAGGAGGTATCTGAGCCTCTAGCTATCATCTTTGGAAAATCATGGGAAAAAGGAGAGATTCCAGAAGACTGGAAAGGGCAAATATAGTGCCCATTTATAAAAAGGGAAATAAGAACAACCCAGGAAACTACAGACCAGTTAGTTTAACTTCTGTGCCAGGGAAGATAATGGAGCAGGTAATTAAGGAAATCATCTGTAAACACTTGGAATGTGGCAAGGTGATAGGGAACAGCCAGCATGGATTTGTAAACAACAAATCATGTCAAACCAATCTGATAGCTTTCTTTAATAGGATAACGAGTCTAGTGAATAAAGGAGAAGCGGTGGATGTGGTATACCTAGGATTTAGTAAGGCGTTCGATACAGTCTCACATGATATTCTTATCAATAAACTAGGGAAATTCAACTTAGATGGGGCTACTATAAGGTGGGTGCATAACTAGCTGGATAACCGTACTCAGAGAGTAGTTATTAATGGTTCACAATCCTGCTGGAAAAGCATAACAAGTGGGGTTCCACAGGGGTCTGTTTTGGGACCGGCTCTCTTCAATATCTTCATCAACAATTTAGATATTGGTCTAGAAAGTATGCTTATTAAGTTTGCAGATGATACCAAGCTGGGAGGAGTTGCGACTAATCTGGAGGATGGGACCTGGACAAATTGGAGAAATGGTCTGAAGTAAATAGGATGAAGTTTAATAAAGACAAATGCAAAGTGCTCCACTTAGGAAAGACATACATACAGAATGGGAAGCGACTGTCTGGGAAATAGTATGGCAGAAAGGGATCTAGGGGTTATAATGGACCACAAGTTGAGTCAGCAGTGTGATGCTATTGCAAAGAAAGCAAACATGATTCTGGGATGCATTAACAGGTGTGTTGTGAGCAAGACACAAGAAGTCATTCTTCCGCTCTACTCTGTGCCGGTTAGGCCTCAGTTGGAGTACTGTGTTCAATTCTGGGCACCGCATTTCAGGAAAGATGTAGAGAAATTGGAGAGGGTCCAGAGAAGAGCAGCAAGAATGATTAAAGGTCTAGAGAACACGACCTATGAGGGAAGACTGAAGGAATTGGGTTTATTTAGTTTAGAAAAGAGAAGATTGAGGGGGGACATGATAGCAGTTTTTAGATATCTAAAAGGGTGTCCTAAGGAGGAGGGAGAAAACTTGTTCATCTTGGCCTCTGAGGATAGAACAAGAAGCAATGGGCTTAAACTGCAGCAAGGGAGGTTGAGGTTGGACATTAGGAAAAAGTTCCTATCTGTCATGGTAGTCAGACACTGGAATAAATTGCCCAGGGAGGTTGTGGATCCCCATCTCTGGAGATATTTAAGAGCAGGTTAGATAAATGTCTCAGGGATGGTCTAGTCAGTATTTGGTCCTGCCATGAGGGCAGGGGACTGGACTTGATGACCTCTCAAGGTCCCTTCCAGTCCTAGTATTCTATGATTCTAAGATCACAATTGGATGGAAATGAACAAATATAAGATATGTAAGTAGTGCAAACTGTCTAAGTATACATAATAAATTCAGCTGGAACAAGAAATATCAATTTAAATTTTGAAGGGAATATGAATCTGTATAAAGCAACAATATGAAACTATAAATAAAGAAAATTGCTGGATCCCAAACAATTAAAATCACTTGGCAAAGAAAATATTTCTCCTCAGGCTTCCTTTCTTCACTGGTAAACACTTGGGCTGACTATGGAATTTTAGTCAATATCAGTGGCTGCTCTCAGGCTTCCCTGGGCTTGGCAAGAGGAAAGCAATCTCTGAGCCAGAGCATTGTCATATTGGACAGCTGTGATCTAAAGAACCAGACAGAAATAATCAGCAAAAACAATGCGAAAATATTGGCATTCCACTATTTTCATCTATGACTGTTTTATTTGATATCACTTTGTTTGGGGGAAAAATGTCACTGAAACTGGTAAGTGCAGTAGATGCCATTCATTCAGGAGAAATATAGAAAATAGTAAGGCCTTCAAATCAAAATAGTCAACAGACTGACCCACACAAGGGAACATGCTAGTAGCCTGCTCAGGAATTAGAGAAAGCTCTATGTATTTTTTTGGTGGAGGGATGCTTGTCTATTGTCAGAGTGAAGGGGAATAACATGAAAAAACCAGAGAGAACACAACAAGAAAGTTCCTGGGATAAACTAAACAGTTAAAGTGGACTTGAGAGATGCTGGGTGAAAATGGCTTACTGCTGTGAGCAAAGAAACTTTCTCCTATTATATGATTCCTCTTGTATTCAGAGAAACAGAACTCATTAATAAATAGGGTTACATCAAAGAGATCATACTCTAACACCAATTTCTCCTTCTAATGGAAACAACCCACTGAGCCCTGAACTTGGCTAACCTTGCTGGTTGAAAGGGGTCATTTTTTTTTTCAGGGGGAAAGCTGTGAATCTGTTTCAGCAAGAAAAATGAGGAGTCCTGTAGCATCTTAAACATTAATGTATTTTTTTGGGCATAAGCTTTCATGGGCTGGAAACTACTTTGTAACATGTATGAAATGGAAACTTCAATTTGCTTTAATTAATACTTTATTCTTGAATATTGGCTGCTACAGTATTACACAAGTGTGCCTGTCTTATTTTGTAGCTGAAAGTGTGATTATGACAAAATCCTAATGCTGAGCAAGGTAGCAGAGACTGTATTTACTCAACCAAAGCCTTTGCTGTTACATAAAGAAGCTTTATTGTGCAGAATCATAGTATTTTTTCATCTGTGCTGTGGTGGTTGGTTGTTTGTTTGGGTTTTTTTTCCTTTTTTCAGATGCTTTAGCAAATGTGGCAGAATCTGACCTGGTGCAGATATCAGTAGCAATGTCTACACTAAGGGTCTCAAACTCCTGGCCTGTGGGCCATCCTCGGGCCAAAGCTTATTCACAATTGGGTCTGTGAAATCTACCCTTCAATCCCCACCCTCCCACGGCAACCTGTCCCCAGCAGGACCCAGTCTCGGGGATTACTGGGGGAGGGATGCCTGGTGTGAGGAGGCAGCAAAAATTAGGCCACCTTTTACCCCAACAGTGTACGGAGAAGTGGACCAAAGGCACCCACTGACTAATTGGAGACAAAGTAACTGGTAATTTATTCTGGCCTCATGCTATACTCTTATTATTTGTGACTAAACTTAAAAAAAAATATGAATACATGTATTCTGAATCAAAATGGAGAAACATTATCATGAACATTTCCTTGTGAAAAATATCTCATAAATCATGAAATAATCCCACTGGAATCATGAATCCTGCATGGATTAAAGCCTCATCTCAGTAACATGCTTAAGCATATGCCTAAGGCTGTGTCCAGACTGCAAAGTTCTAAAGATGCGCAAATTGAGAACTGCAATTTCTTTTTCCGCTTTTTTTTGGGGGGGGGGGGGGGACAGGCTTTTCTGACATTTGGCCCATCTACACTGGGCCAAATGTGGGGGGAAACCCCTTTTTTCAGAACATCCCTTCTTCCTCGTAAGATGAGGGGTGCCGAAAGAACGCGTCTGCTCGTCTGAAAAAAATTTTGGAAGGGAAAATGAGTTCCTTGGACCTCTGGTATCCTGGAAAAACTCTACAGTCTAGACATACGTTAACTTCAATCATGTAAATACTCTTTAAAACTATATGGAGTGCATTTGGAGCCATGTTGCATGAGAATATTAGCGAGCAAGGTGGGTGAGATGTGGGGTTTTTTTTTTTTTAAAGACAAATTTGTGTTGGTGAGAGAGACAATCTTTTGAGCTGTGATCCTGGGGCTTCTTTCCCAAATGTGAATCAGAGCTTTGTGTTAGAGAGCTTGTCTTGTTCACCAGAATTCAACATGAGTAAGAGTAGTGAATCTGGTCCATCTGAGTGAATGAGAAAGCATCAAGGAGTACTGAGTTGAAAAAAGCTGTAAGAAAATAAGCGTTAATACGTGTTTACTTTTAAACAGAGCTCTCATGTACAGAATCTTTGGTTCCACTTATCTAACCCAGGTGAAGTAAATACAGAACAGAAAAGCAATCTGCAGATGACCCTTATCTGTCTGGTGAGTCTGACACCACTATTATGTATAGGTTGCCCACATTTGACTGTCTCCTTTCCAAGGAAAATGTGATGTTTGACGCAAAGGGACATTATTAACCGTGTGCACAACCAAGATTCTTTCAGGGTAATTTATTTACTTTTTATGCGTAAAGTTGCCAATATATTTTGACTTTTTTTATATCTTCTATACTTTTTAGTGCTACATTTGCATATATGCATTCATTAAATAACTTCACTTAGAACATTTTTAAAAAACTGATAAATGCATAGGTTTTTGGTATTAAATTGTATTCTTACTATAATTTCAAGCTTTCTCAAAACTGTTGTAGAATTGAAGAAGCAGTTTTTGCTCGTTGCATTGCACTCCAGGATGCATTTTCTTAATATTCAGAAAGCAGGTTGTTTATGCAGTAACTTGAGGTGAAAAACATGAGAAATCAACTCCCCACACCCATGTGTCTGGTTTCCAAACAATTTTTTGGCATATTACCTCTTTAAAAGATACCAAACAAGTGACATTGTTGGCAGATAGTGTAAGAGATGTGGAATAGTTCCATTAAACCAATATCTTAGGACAGTGGAACTGTGTTTCTTCAAACAGAATGTGCTATGTATTATCATGTAAGTTGTCAGGGCTAGGTCAATAAGTTATATTTTTATGCAGTACAGGTCAGTGTCTCCCAATACCACTTGAGATTTTTTAAAAATGCAGATATTAAAGAGCAATGATGGATTTATTTTTCACTTGCTGTCCTCAGTAAGGTCCCCGAGTATTATTGATTATGTAGATTATATTGATTGAATTTTTAATCATTTATAATCTTCAAATGTCTTTAGTGCAGAGAAGAAAACACCTGCTGAAGGCATTAATAGTCTGTTTCAGTAGTCAGAGGAGGAATTTAGTGAACCTTATTAACCATGTGCATGACCAAGATTTGATAGGGCAATTTATTTATTTGTATGCATAAAGTTATCAATATATTTTTGACAAGGGTTTTGTTATCTGCTATACATTCTTTAGTGCTACATTAGCAAATATGTATTCCATACATAACTTCACTTTGAACACTTTTTAATGAATGCATAAGGTATGGTGCAATGTAAGTTTAAACATAAAATACACATTGTATGGTGATAGCATACCGAAGTATTTGGAAATGAGGAAATGCTAAATCTGAGGTAACATACATACCTTGCCTCCACTTTGTCATAGAACTGTGTATTAATTTTCAACTTAATACCATATAGTGTTTTGTGCAACCTTAGTTACATATATAGCAACAGGTGGTAGTCTAAATCCATTAGAATTCATGAAACAAAGGTATCTGTGAAACCCTTCACATTCAGGGCCAGACTGAGGGCATGTCTACACTAGGAAAATATTTTGAAATAATTTATTTCAAAATAATAATGCCTGAAATAGCTATTTTGAAATAGCATGTCCACACTACAGTGAAGCCTCGAAATTTGTCCGAGACAGGCTGCCTTAATGTGGATGTATTACCTCGACTTAGAGCCCCAGGAAGCACGAGGGAGTAATTACTTTGTATGAGACTAGGGAGTAGTTATTTTGAAATAGCAGCAGTGGAGTGTCCACACCTCTGCTATTTTGAAATAACCATTATTCCCTCCTGGAAAGCAGGAGTTGTTGTTTTGAAATAACTAGCTTGTTATTTCAAAGTAACAGGCTTGGTAGTGTGGACATCTCACTTATTATTTCAAAACAAGGGGAGTGTAGACCAGGGCTGAAAGTTTTCTGAAACACTACTATTCTCCTAATAGAGGTTGGGTCAAACCTATTTTAATCAATTAGCATTTAATGTACAAAATAAATATTTCAAAACCCGTGCCTAGTCCTTTTTCAAAGACTATATCATAATACATAAGCACAAGGGGAAAGACCTCAGGTTGTGCATATAATGTCAGGACAGATTGTGAATGTAATGTCCTGACTTCCGACAACTTAACTGTGCAATTATAATAAATTATCATGGATTTTTAATTACCTCAATATGCATAACCAAATCTGCCCGGAAAGAGAGATGCACAGTTACAACTAGTTACAGTGGAAGCTGCAGGGATATAGTTAAGTGTAAAAATGAATGTGTTGATAGAGAGATGTCATGAAACTTTAGTGTTACAAAAACTTACAGTGCATTACATGAATTTAGTTTATAAAGTCATTAACAGAAAGCTTAATTTCATAGAATCAGAGAAATGTGAGGCTGGAAGGGATTTTGGAAAGTCATCAAGCCCAGCCTCCTTGGTGAAACAGGACCAGGTAAATCTACATAATCCCTGAGAGATATTGATCTCTCTTGTTCTTACAAACCTTAAATGATGGAGATTCCACAAACTCCCTTGAAAGACTATTTCGGAATTTACCCATAGAATTAGAAAGTTTTTCCTAAAACTTAATGTAAATCTCCCTTGCTGCAGATTAAACGCATTCTTTCTTGGATACAGAGAACAATTGATCACCATTCTCTTTATAACATCCCTTAACACTTTTGGAAACATTCATCAGATTCTCCCTTAGTCTTTTTTTCAAGATTATACATTCCCAGTTTAACCTTTCCTCTTAGGTTAATTTCCTAAACTTTTATAATTTTTGTTATTCTTTTCTGGGCTGTCTCCAACTGAACCTCATCTTTCCTTAAGTGTGGTACTCAGAAGTATACACATTACTGCAACTCATCCTTCACCTCTGATGTACAGAGATTACAATTATCTCCTCCCTTTTACCTGTGATGCTCCTGGCAGCACATCCCAGAATATTAGTCGTTTTTTGCAGCTGCATCACATTGTTACTGATATTCAGTTTGTGATCCACTGTAACTCCCAGGCTTTTTCAGCAGTATTATCACCTCACCAGTTATTTCCCATTCTGTAGTTGTGCATTTGATTTTTTCTTCATAAGTGGTGGTAGACTTCACTCTTTTGTTTGTTGAATTTCATCTTGTTGATTTCAGATCAGATCTCGAATTTGTATTCATTTTGATTTCTAATCCTGTCCTCCAAACTGCTTGCAAATGTCATCTGCAAGCAATTGTAAGTATACTGTTCACTCCATTATCCAGATCATTCATGAAAATATTGAACAGTATTGGACCAGGTCTGACTCCTCTGAACACATTACATACACCCTTCTGGTTTGACAGCAAACCATTGGTGACTTTTTAAAATAAGGTCGTTCACCTGCTTTTAGTAATTTGATACCACATTTCTTTACCATCTTTTATGAGAATGACAAATGAAACTGTGTCAAAAGCCTTAATAAAGTCAATATATCACATCTACTGCTTCCACAGATCCCACAGGCAGTAACCTTGTAAATTAGATTGGTTTGGCATTGTTTGTTCTTGAGAAATCAGTGCTGGCTATTCTGTTGTATAAGCCAATTATCTTCCAGGTGCTTACAAACTGATTGCTTATTAACTTGTTCCAGTATATTTCCAGGTATCAAAGTTAGATGACTCAGTTGTAATTCCTTGGATCCCCTGTGTTCCCCTATTTATCTGACTACTTTGTTCATAAAAATTGAACCATAATGTTGCATTTTGGTTATGTTGGATTTTGTTTGGTTGGTTTTGATTTTTAATTTTTTTTAAATACTGTTTTTGGTAAAATCTGTGTTACTTAATTATGAAGAATTTGGTCCTGATTTTAATTCATTGTACTTTTTATCTGAATAGTACTGCCATGTAGGAATTTTAAAAGGAAAATTAGATATTGGATGCAAAATGTATAGTATTTTTACAATATATAATTTGGTGCTGTAGTATTGAAGATATAAGATGTGGAAATCAATAAAGATGGTGTTGGAATAATATTCTGTAGGAAAAAACCACACACTTTCGTAAGCTATGTCTGCACTACAGAGTTTTGCCGGGATACCGGAGGTATCCCAGAAAAACTCTGCTACATCCAAGGAACGCACCTGCTCTTCCAAAAAATTTTTCAGAAGAGCAGATGTGGGTTTTTGGTATCCCTGTAAACCTCATTTTACGAGGAAGATGGGATATTCAGGAAAAAGAGGTGGGTTTTTTCCTGACATTTGGCCCACTGTAGATGGGCCAAATGTCAAAAAAAGCGGTTCGCAATTGGCATATCTTTTTCCAGAAGAACTGTGTAGTCTATACACAGCCATAATGGTATCAGGGTGTAGGGGGGATTTCTTCCTAATAGTCCAGGGAAGAAATCAAGTAAAAGAGGGAAAAAATGATTAGGAGATTAAAAAAAAGTTAGGACCTAGATGTGGATACAATTGTTGCAACCCAGGGAAAGACATTTGTCTTGCATAGTAGATCATAATGGATTCAGCCAGTTGTACTTTGATGTTAAGAATCTATTAAAATGCTAGTTAATGGCATATCAGAAACAAAAATGCTGTACAGGTTGGACTTTCCTGCTTGGCACCCTCGGGACTTGACCAGTCCCAGATGAGGGATTGTGCTGGAGCAGGGGAGGTCATTTCTGGTTCCCCTGCCATGTTTCACCCACAGCCCTGTCCTGGTCCACAGGTATCCCTGCTGGCTCTCCACCTGCTACTGGCCCCGCTGCCGTGCTGACCCCACCAGGCTCGCAACCCCACCAAACAGCAATGCGCTGGGTCTCCTAGCCCTGCAGGGCAGCCCCACTGCTGCATGCTGGGCAGCCTCGCTGGTAGCTCGCTATGGGCAGTCCTCTGCCTGCTGTCCCCACAGGACTCCCCGCTGCTGGCCCTCCACCGTGATATTCTGGTCCTGCAACATCTGTGCTGGATTATGGATGTTGCCAGACCAGACACACCCAGTTGAGAGGTTGTTTGTTTTTTTTAAACCTGTACAGTGAAATTAAATATGGAGACTAGTTCTAAGGAAAGATTATATAAGCAATATTAAAAAAAAAAACCACCAACCCCTCCTCCGAAACATTTGTCCTGGCTGTCATAAGTTGCCAAATTTCTAAAAGCTGTTTCCTCCAGTTTTTTCTTTGCATATGTGGCCTGAGTGTTTGTCATGAACATGGTAATTTCATTTTAAGCAGGGCAGATATATATTATAGAAATCTCACCAAATCATATCTATAGATTTAGTACAGATCATTAAATATTCTGTCTTTTCTAAAAATTTTAAGCTACTACAATGACCACAGTCAGAAATGAAATATATTCAATACAAATAATTTCCAGAAATAAAATGTAGTTTGTCTACCAGTACAATACTGGAATTTAAATATGCTATTTATGTATCTCAAGTAAAAATAGGCATGTTGTTTTTGTCAATATTACCAATGCACAAGCATACATGCAAAGAGTTTGTGTTCTATAAAAAGTGGTGTAAGATGCATTACAGTATGAGTTATGTGAAAACAAATTTTATACCAAAGCCATTTAACACTCATAAGTTAAAGTGTCAAAATCACTATTAAAGACTACCTGCGCTTTGAAGTTTCCTTCAGATACAGAGCTAGATGAGATTTTTTTCAATTACACAAAATATATGGTCTCTCAAAGATCAAATTTAGTTCTATAGGAAGGGGATTTTATGAAAATTTTCCAATGTTACATTTATTTCTGTTGATAAAGTAGGTTAATCTGTCAGTGTGCCATCTGTCACTAAAACATTAAGCAAAACCAAAATGAAGGTTTTCTGAAGTTGTTTAGTTTTCATTTAACTATAAAAGTACTTTATAAACAGCATGGACAAAATTTCTGCCTGGCAACAAACATGCTGTGGAGAAATTACTATTGAAGATTTTTAAAATTCAAGAACCCTAATAAAAATCTAACCTGAAGGAGGAAAAACACATTCTTCAGAAAAGAATAATTGTAGTAATAGATATGGTTTGTTATATTTTCTAAATCAACCAAGTACTGCATAAGTTGTGTTGATGATTCATCCAGTAATAAATCAGCTAAGAAGTGTGAATGATCTCAAACAATGAGATTTAGTTTTGTTGTGTCTTTCAATGACCATGGCCAAAATTTTCAAAACTGGCAAGAGATCATGGATTGCACAGTTTTCACAGGCTTTGCTTGATATACCTAAGATACTCAGGAAGAATTCTGTAACGATCAGGCCATTTTCTGCTGTCTCAAATTCAACATCCAAAAATCACTCCATTTTGAAAATCATGGCAAATGCTTATTACACAGGGTTTCAAAAAAGAAGCAGAATCTGGATTCCAGTTAATTTTACAGGAGGTTTTTCTTTTTTGTTGAGGAAAGATATTGTTAGTGCAATTTGTGATGTGTATATTCTGAATTCTAATAAAATATTTGTAAAATTCAGTCAATATTTTATAATTCCATCACAATTTTATTGAACAGACGAGCTATTTAACCTAAACATGTCTAGAATGCTCTAACAATAACTAGCCTTCTTCCCCAGGGACTCCTTTTAGAAAAGTTATTTTAAAATGTAGCCATTAAATGATATTATAAAAGCATAACACACTGTATATTGCTATAGGAAATGCAAGATTTGAGCTTACTACACTTGGGTTTGAGTAGCAATTTTTTTTTATAGCTCACAGCTACAAAATGTTAATACAGTACATGAGCTGGAAAAGTGTATCTCATAATCCATGGCCAGGTTTTGTTTTGTTGATTTGGAAAAACATGGTCTATTAAGCTGTAGATATTTTGGCTGCCACATATCTCATTAAGTAGATGAAAAGTAGAATACTAGGAAATAGTTGCGGATGTGGTACATTCAGAAAAAAAGTTTAAAAATTGTTTACAATTAAAGACTAAACTTATAGAATAATGCTGATGGTTCACAAAAGGCTTTATTTATTAATTATCTTGGGCATTTAAAAATATTAATTTGAATTGGTGTGCCCTTCTGTCAAGAAAACCAAACTTCTTTGCCATGTGTCTCTTCACTTACATTTCTCTGGACTTTATCAATAACTAGAGAAACCATGGTGTCTATTCTGTTTTTTAGGGCCTCTACTATACAGTACAGGAAACCTCTGTTTGATTATGTTACGTCTATGCAGCAGTGTTATTTCAGAATAACTGACAATATTTGGAAACAACAAAGAGCACATTTACACAACAACCCATAATTTCAAATAGTGAGCTGGAGGACTTCTTATTCAACTCCTGTAAATCTCATTTCACACAGAGGTAAGGGAAGTCAAAAGAAGAGTGTTCTTCCTTTGACTTCCTGATGTGTAGACAGTGCCAAAAGCTGAATTAAGCTATTTCAACTTTAGCTACACAATTGATGTAGCTGAAATTGCATCGCTTAATTCGACTTTTGCCCTAATGTGGATATGCTCACAGAATCCTTTCAATAAAAGGGTGATTGTACCTATGTTTAAGTGAAAATTAGAGCTAAATGAAAACCACAAGTGCAGTTAATTATGTTGGATATACCACAAACATTTTCCTGAAGTTGCAGGTTCACACAAACACCAACATTTTTGAAGTTCTTTATTTTTTATCAGTAAAATTTAATCTATGGTTATTGTCAATCTCCTTCCCATTAGGTTAGGGAAGTTATTTCTCCATTTACCTTTAAATTATTGTTTGAGAAGTAGCTGGCACCCATATCCACTATTGATATTTTTCAGAGCAATCAATTGGCTTCTTTTCCTATCCTGCATTATTTAGTGGATGTCTAGTTGATTTGCTTATCCCACACACTATGATTTGGAGGCTGTCTAGCATGGTGACTTCCTACATAGCCATGGAATATATATCAGAGGACCAGGCAGCTTGCCTGTTCCCATTTATCCTCAAGAATACATGGTGCTCTTCCAGGATTTCTTATTCTCATGGTACACTTTGAGATTTCACAGTCTCGGAGTAAGACAGACCGACCCAGCTGAAAAATATTTCAGAGCTAAGACTGCTTTTCCAACAACCTTTCAGCTACTTCAGGGACAATGCATAGGCTGTCGGAGGAATAAATGTGCATAATGTTCTAAGTGGTGCAATATTGCTTTTAATAAATGCAAATAGCTATTAGTGATTCATTTGTGCATTACAGCACTTAAATCACTATACCTCATCTGTGATGAATTGTAAGATGAGGTGATGGTAAATGTGGAGAAAACAGCAATGAGACTGATTACCTCCAGCACTTTAACCACTAATAAAAAGAAATATGCATAATCTGTATTACATTTTGGTTTAATTTTTATGTGAAACTTTTGTAAGGATTTCTCTGCTCAAATATTTACTTGATAAACTACATATTATAGCCACATTAGCAGGGCCAGATTAAGGCTTTGAGGAGCCTAAGGCTAATGGGAGGGAAGGGCCTAAGTATAAATTACATATTGCAAAAAAAAAAAAATTATGAAGTCATCATATTTACATAAAATTAACACATTTATTTACTCAATTCTTCAAACAAACAATTTTATTTTCCTAGCTTTAACTGTTGCAAAGTCATGAATGTTATCATAATTCACAAGTCTGACAATTTCATTCTCGGTGCTCAAGAGGGACAAAGCACTGAGGTGTTCTTGATTCATGGTGGATTGGAGGACTTTTTTACCCTTGTTAGAAGAGAAAAGGAATGTTCTCTGCTACAGTTTGTGATCATTAGTGACAAATACAGACATAATGCCGTCTTGCTATTTGGGAAACATTGTCACATTGGATTCAGTGATAACTCAGTACATCCGAATAGATAAGCTTTTGTCTTTTCTCTCTATAACAGAGTGATGTGAATGCAACAAACCTTCCTTCAGTTCTTTTTCAACCCCTTAAAAACAAAGATGCATTGTCCTGTTAAACAAAGCTGAGCATATGGAAAGAACTTGGCTGCATCCCAATACAGAAAAAATACATCAAAGAAATAAATGGATTTCTTTGATTATTTTTCAGTACATTTCAGTAGCAAAGCTCAAGAAAAAAAGTGGGGGAAGTTTGGTGGTGGGGGGGGGGGGAAGCTGCCACCAGTGATACTAACTGGACTTTTAGTGTGTGTTTCTGCAGTGTCACTGGGGAGACACAGACCCAAGGGAACAGAAGTAGCAGGCTGCCTACTGAGCTTCCCACAGGGGACTGCTTTGCTTTTTTCATGCTCCAACAGAGGCCCTGAAGCTGCAGGGAGAAGGAAACCCCAGGAAGGAGGGACTGGGTTGCTGTATAGGAGGAGAACTAAGTAGCAGTATGCAGAGACAGCAGGTGCCCTGACCCTCCCCATTACATTGGTCTATCCAGCTGCAGCTCATTCACTGCTACTGCCTCCTGCAGTGCCTGACCAGGAGGGCCTAAAGCTATAGCCTCATTAGCAATAATAAAGATAGCAGTGGGCATGATTTTTGTAATAGAGTTATGATTGTACTGGAAATCAATCAATGGCAATGCTAAGGTCCATAGAATAGGAGGATGCATTTTTCTCCCAATCAATCCAGTGAACATTGAAGTTGGTATAGGTTGAACCTCTCTAAACCGGGACTTTCTGGCACAGCTTCATCCCGGTTTGGCAGGACTATGGATGTTCCAGGATCAGGGAGTCCCAGTGGAGGGTTGGTGGTTGGCTGCTTGACAGGGCCAGGAAATCTAGTGTGCCACAGCTTAGTTACCAGGTGGGGCCAGGAAGCCCAGTGCCATGGCAGTGGGGCTAGCAGCAGGCTCTGGCTAGTAGCCGGGCCAGGGTTGGGAGTGGGTGACAGCATGGAGGCCAGAAATGACCTCCACTAGTATAGCAAAATATCTCATCTGGGAGATCCAACTTTTAATACATTCCCATAGAGTTCAATGGGAATTAAATAAGAACCATATTGAAATACTCTTTTGTTCTCCAACATATTCATTAAAAGGATTCTAAATGAATACTTGGCTGTATTTTGTCAACCATACAGAGTGGGAGATGATCCCATATGAACAGAAGATTCATAGGGATAGCTGTGTTAGTCTGTAACTGGAAAAACTTAAAAAACAACAACAAATAGTTTTGCAGTAGCTTAGAGACCAACAAAAAATGTAGATGGTATCATGAGGTTTCCTGGGCATAATCCACCACTTCTTTCATCTGAAGAAGTAGGTTGTACCCATGAAAGCTCATGATACCATCTACATTTTGTTTTTTTCCCAAGATGCTGCAAGACTATTTGTTTTCATGTGAACAGAGTTATTTTATTTTAAAAGACCAGACTGCAGTGCTAGCATATGGTCTTTGCACCGTAAAGAGAAACTAATTTTGATGGCCAAGTCATACAAAGATTTAAAGAGTACAAGACCATTAAATCTGTATAATCTCTACATCCACAGAAATGACCAACTAATGTATGAGCACACTGATGCTGATTTTGCCAAAAAAGAAAAACAAACTGAGTTGTGCTAATTATCAATTCATTGGAAAAAAATCAAAATAATTCAAGGCTAATTAGAACTATTCCAAGTCATTGGAATGTATTTGCATCCCATGATTTTAACCGAGAAAGTGTTCTCAGTGGGGGGACATGTACAGTGGCAGAATTCCAATTTATTAAGATTGCCTAAATTAAATATTTGCTGGAATATTATTTCAAATGGTGCTATGGACATAGTGTAACTATTGAAAAATACCTCATTGAAACAAATGTTAAGTATAGAAAAGATAATCTGAATATCTGCAAGCTAAGAAAATACATACATATTATTCCAGGTCAAAATTCAGATACATTGAAAAAATTGAAACAGGAAGAATAAATCCATTACATAAGTTGCTAGACTTCAGAAATTCAAAATCGGGGCTTAAAAAAACCCCCCATGACAGCATGATTCTTACAGTAGAAGGAAATTGAGGCATACATAATCATTCTAAAGAGATGGATTTTTAGTTTATTTGGGTCATATTTGATCTAGGTTACAAAGAATCTGACTTCTAATTCTTAAGAAAAATCTTCCAGGAACAAAATAGGAGAAGAATCTTGAATTTTTAAATTCCTAACAAAATATAGAACTTCGACTCAACTGTTGTAGAATGGCATAATACCTACTCAGAGAAAATTAACCAATTGAAGAGTCTATTATACTCTAAAGGCAGCACCCAATGGAAATTTGAAAAGCAGTCTGGAGGAGGAACCAATCAGTAATTGTTTGAAGCACATTACCTTCCAGGAGGTATAATAATGTGAATGACAGAACAGACTGACTGTCAACAAAGCTTTATTTATACTGTATATCTTAGTTTGAAAACTTAAATTACATATCAGTGCAGTAATTTAGGGTATGTCTACACTACAGAGCAGATCGAAGCTGCTGCTGTCAATCTTCCGGGATCTGAATTAGCAGGTCTAGTGAAGACACTAATTCAAATGGAGAGGGGCACTCCGGTCAATGCCAGTAGTCCTGCTTCTATGAGGAATAAGGGAAGTCAAAGGGAGAACGTTCTCCCTTCAACTTCCTGCAATGTGGACAGTGCCAAAAGTGAAGTTAAGGTATTTCAACTTAAGCTACGCAATTAACATATATGAAATTGCATATCTTAATTTGACCTTACTCCATATTCATATGGAGGCTAAATTTTGCACTTGTGTGCATGAAACTCCTGAGTGAGAATTCTGCAGAAACCTTTAACCTGAAGGTAAAATGATCTTGTGCTTGGAGTTGCCAACCCTGAGAGTTTTTATAAAGACCATTGATACACCATATACTTTATTTCCTTCTGAAAAGTTAGATATCTGGCATGCCAGATATTCACTAGTTAATGTGCCAGCAGTGGAACATGATGCTGAAACTACTTGAAGATGAAGCAAAAAGCACTTTGATGCAAAGAGCACCCAATTTATTATCTATTTGTTCATTTCACACAATTTCCTGCCAAGTTTTAAAAAGCTTTTCTTTTAAAAAGATGTTAATACTTAAAATCCCAAATCTTGTAGTACCTGTCATTTCTGTGTATGCAAATCAAATCTCTGCTTATAAAATTGATGGTCCCCTTTTTAGCTTAATGTAAGCATGACCAGAAAATGCCTGTCATATATGGTACCATGCAGAGGGATGGACGACAACATTTAGTAATTTGATCTACGCCACCAAATGCCAACAGTGCCCCTCTGCTATATATATTGGTCAAACTGGATGTTCTCTGCGGGAAAGAATCAGACAAATCAGAGAAATATAAATATATATATATATAAATAAAGGGAATACTCAGAAGCCTGCTGGTGAACATTTCAGCTTGCCTAACCATAATCTGACAGATCTGCAGGTGGCTGTCTTGTCACAGGTCAGCTCCTCAAGCCAAATTCACAGAGAAAGCCTGGAATTACATTACATACACAAATTCAGTTCACATGCTAATGAACTGAATCTTGATTTAGGTTGGTGAGGCGTTTACCACTGAGTGTGCAAACTACTCTGAGTAGTATCCTTCCTGTCTTAGTAATCTATCTATTGACTTTGATCTTTATCTGCTTAGGTTTAACACCCATTCTCCAGATACTTAAAGAAAAAAAAAGGAAGGGGGGGGTCAGAGAGAGCATCATTCTCTTCTCCCCATCCCTTTCCCTTCTATTTATTTCAAGTTTTCAAATCCCCTACTCATAACTCCGGTCATCTGAAGAAGTGGTCTGTGTTCACAAAAGCTCATGATACCATTTATATGGTGTTAGTCTATAAACTGCTACCAGACCATTTGTTGTTTTTTTTTCTGTAACAGACTAACTCTGCTATCCCCTGAAGCTCCTGAACAATATTCATGTTGGTGTCAGTGGAAGATGCCCAGAAATAGATTTCTAAAAGGATACAGCATACTCAATTCTCTAATTACAAACATTGATTAGAAATTTAACATTTTCTCAAGAGGTTGAAAAAGTTGTCTTGTTTTGATTTCAACTAGATATACTGTAATAAATGCAAGTAAAAAGTGAATTTAGATAAGCCCAAACAACATTTATCAAATTTACCTAAGACTTTGTGGTTCTTTCAATGATCATGATGAATATAAAGGGGTACTTGTCAAACTTAGTCAACTAAAATTTTAAAATATTTTTCTGTAGTAATTTAAATAATCTTGATCATCTTAATTGACTAGAAATGAAGATACCCATAGCAAAAATGTTAAAATTCTTTCAATCAAAATAAAAGCTGGAATAATGATATAGATACAAGGTAGTTTCAGTTGTAATGGCTGTGGCTGTCTAAAACCACAAACTAAGCACTCTTGATTCCAGTCCAGATATTGTCCTTTTCAGTATTGCTGGTCAGGAGACGCTTGATATGGATTTAATCAGGCCACAATTTTATTATTAGATGTTTGATAATTGTGCAGCACAAGTAACTACATGTTTAATCTGAGGTCCCTCCAGCAAATCCATTAGTGGGACTTCCCCACCTCCCCTCCTTGTAGGAAAGGGGGGTTGGCTTCCAGCCCTATCAACCATAAAATCTCCAAACCCCACTCCTTTCTATTCCTTTAACCAACTCCTCCCTTTAAGTCCTTTACCAGATGATTTATCTTGTTTCTGGATGTCTTCATAGGGAGTACCTGCACTAGACATCTACCACAAGGAGGCACCAGCATTTTATTTGGGTGTGTCTTCCCCCAACCTAGCTTGCTGCAGCTCTGCAACACTGAGTGTCCCCTCCAGAGGCACACCTTCCAGATAGGTCTGATACAGCTGCTTAGACTCCTGTTGTTGGTGCTGTTCTATTTATTACCCTGCAAGGCTCACGCCTTCCCCCCTCAAGTAAGCACTGGAGGAAAATTTAAGCCTGGCCCCCCTACCTCCCTGAGATATGTGCAACCACTGCACATTGTCATACTTCTAGGCAGGATATTGCCTGCACCACCTATCCCCCCAACCTCTCTGCTGAGATCACACTCCCTTCTAGAATCAGACATGCTCCTATCTCCTAGATTCATTGGAGAACATCTCGTTCTGGGCTGCCCAGTACATTTTGGAATCCACACAATGCTAAGGAAACAGCCTCACTGACCCCTTGCCACAAACGACTGTTGACTAGTCCACCAGTAGGCACAGCCTGCTCACCTGCATATGTGGTTGCTTCTCACAGAAAATTCCCCACACCCAGCGCATGAGGTTGCACAGGGTGATCTAGCACCATTATGGGCTTCCACAGCCCCAGTCCTATTAACAACCCATTGCCTCTGGTTCAGTGAGCCCAATCTTGGGCTACCATTTACTAATAGAACTGCCCTGTGCAGTGTTTGTTACCCTTATCTTCTCCTCCTCCTTCCTTTAACTTACATTTCTCAGTGCTAATCTGGTCACAGAGGGAACAAATTGAAACCCAATTCCCTATGCCTGTGGTAAAAACAAGGTTGGAATGAGAGAGGGGAAAAAACCCCTTAACTACATCCTTTGCCTTACCCAATTCCTGGAGATCTGATCTGATGCTGATCAGATCACACTAGCTGATTCACCTTCTTGTGAGCAGTTTCTACTCTGCCTGTACCTGTCCCTCTCTGGGGAAGGGGGAGCATCCCTGCTTCCACCTTCCTACAATCATATGCTGACCAGCATGCCTTAATTCTCTGCAGCTTGCTGCTGCCTTGCCTGTTGTGTGGAGAAAGGGGTTTCCAACACCAGGCTTCCACCTTTAGTCTTCCGCCCTTACGTTCTGAGGGGGTTAGTCAGTGCTGCTAATTGACCACTACCCTCCTTTGCAGTAGCAGGTTTTGATCTTTTTTCACTTCCCCACTGCCATAAAGCAGCAGTGCACTTCTCCAGCAAGCCTAGATAACTTGCCCCCTCCCTTCAGTGCAAGGCAGTCATTTGTCATTATCTGAGCATCATTGGTAATTAGCTATGCACATTATTATAAGGCAATTGCCTGTTTTCCATCATTCTTTTACGTGAATTACTACACATTTCAAAGAGAGATGAAGAGTGATATTACTATGTTTATAGTTCATTTAAATGTTGATATTTGCTTTTGATTGCTGAATCAATAGTCAGAGAGAGGGGAACTCTGTGTATGTGGCTAACATCTAACAAGATATAAAATACACACATAATTAGTATGACTTCCAATTCTCTAACAATACAGGTTTGAGCTTCAGAGTTCTTGCCTACCTACCATAGAATGGCCTTAATTACAATTGATATACTTTTCTAACCAGGCCTCGATTGCTGACCTAGAATCAACCTGTTCCTAACCTTTTCCAGATGGGGACCCATTTTGACAATTCAAAGACTTGGTGACCCAAGACAATTCAAAAATGGGGGAAGAGAGGGCAGAGCCACCTGGGGAGACATTTGGTGACCCTTTTGAAATGTAATGGTGACCCATATTTGGGTCCCAATCTGTAGGTTGGGAAACCATGTTCTAGGTCATTTGGCCTGCAAGTTGCTTAACCTCTTATGGCCATGCATCACACTTTCCAAAATATCTGTTGCAAGTATAAAATAGTGATAGCAACAATAATGTGCATGGTCACACTCTAATCAGAAAATATCAAACATAAAATATATATGTATGTATTTTTAGCTGAATTTATCTTATGAAATACAGGTGTGTACAGTTAGCTCCATGTTTCAAGAAATAGTGCTGCTACTTCCTAAATATTCTCACATTCTGTTGTAGCCTGTTAGTCATATGCCTTAAATGGACTTTATTAACATGTTATTTTTTTCTATAATGTTTTACATTGTGTGTTCATGGTATGGATATACTTCATGAGCTGTATAATCCTATACAGGTTGGACCACCCTGGTCCAGCACCCTGACTGGTCCCAAATGAGGGAATTTGCCAGACCAGAGGAAGTCCCCTGATACTGGCTTCCCAGACCACTTTCCCTCCCTGCTGCTTGCCCCAGCACCCCCCTTCCCAAGCTGCCATGTTACTGCAGCCCTCAGTGCCCAGACTGCCCCTGCCCTGGTCCCAGTCCCACTATAGTGGCTGCCATGTATCTGGCCCGGTTCTTCTATTAGGGGTTTCGGGACTGCTATGCCTCCAACTCTGGCCCCACTATCGGGGCTGCCAGGGCTTCTGCATCTATAGCCCTGCCACTGGGGCTGCTGTGGCCCCTGCTGTGCTACTGGGCCAAGGATATTGCTAGATAAGGAAGTCCTGGTTTTAGGAGATCCGACCTGTATAAGGAACACCAGCTATTGTAAAGGCATGGAAAAGCAAGATACAGAATATATGCCAGTCAAGCTTAACACATGCTTCCAACCTTGTCTTAAAATATCTCCTAAATAACAAATATGGATTTATGTTGAATGTCTTGGGAACAGTGCTGAAGAAAAATGTGTTATTTGCAACATATCTTAATTTTAAAAGAAAACTATTTACCTGCTCTGACATTTGTCATGTTTTGGCTAAGCCATTTACTATATATGGGTTACGCTATGCATCTTAGAGCTAATGCTATACTTTCATGCTGTATAAAACCTATATGCCAATTGCTATATTTTCAACTCTGCTTGTCTAGGCAATAACTGTGCTCCTGATGTAATGAATTTCCCCAGCTAAAATCTAGACTCTGTTTCATTCTCTGTTTTTAACCATAGCGCCTCTGTAAACTGAGCACTTCTAAAACTCAGGCTTAAAGATCAACTTGATCAAGAGGTGTGAGTGTGATTGGAGTGTGGCTTTCTGGAATGTATACCTGAAAAGCATAAGAACATAACATAAGAATGGCCGTACCGGGTCAGACCAAAGGTCCATCTA
>JANRFK010001234.1:67952953-67967059 GCA_030068395.1 Apalone spinifera
CTACCATCTCATGATCACTGATTCCCAGGTTGTCACCCACCTCTACTTCCCCTACTAGTTCCTCCCTGGTTGTCAGAAGTAGGTCAAGCTGTGCATGGACCCTGGTCAGTTCCTTCAGCACTTGTACCAAGAAGTTATCCTCAATATTGTCCAAAAACTTTCTGGATTGTCTGTGTTCTGCTGTATTGGTCTCCCAACAGATGTCAGGGTGATTAAAGTCGCCCATAAGAACCAGGGCCTGTGATCTGGAAGCTTCTCTCAGTTGTCGAAATAAAGTTTTGTCTACCTCAGGCACCTGATCCGGCGGTCTATAGCAGACACCAACCACAACATCACCCCTGTTGCCTCAACCTCTAAATTTAACCCATAAACTCTTAGCAGTCTTTTCTCCCTCTAAGTACTGGAGCTCCGAGCAGTCATACTGCTCTCATACATACAATGCAACTCCTCCTCCTTTTCTCCCCAACCTGTTCTTCCTGAACAGTTTATACCCTTCCATGACAGTGCTCTAGTCATGAGAGTCATCCCACCAAGTCTCCGTTATTCCAATCAAATCATAGTTCTTTAACTGGGCCAGGGCTTCTAATTGTTTCTGTTTGTTTCCCAGGCTTCTTGCATTGGTGTACAAACACATTAGATAACCAGTTGATCACCCTGACTTCTCCAGCTGAATCAAGGGTCCTCTTTTGTTGCTTGTTCCTCCCTTGTGATTCTTTCCGGTATCTGACTTCCTCACTGTACATGAGCAGGGAAATATGTCTAAGTACTTAAACTCTATAACATTCAAACTATCACACTTATAGGGCCAAAATAATGTAGGGCTAATCAATAAAAGAAATCAGAATAATCAGCAGGATCTTCATTTTTTAGTTACATGATTTTATTTAGTATGTGCATAGTCATCTAGATAACTGATGGCATCTTCAGTGGTGGGATGCAGTTCTAGTCAGCAGGCATTCATTGACAATGTGTGTCAACATCTTTGTTGTGCCACCGCTGCACAAAGGGCTATCACGGAGGCCCCTGCGATATTGGCTGAGTGCATGTCATCTTTACCCAATCCAGAATCTTTTCAACAGGGACCACTGATAATGGGGCAGGTCAAAACTAGGCAGACAGATTGTGGGGCTGGCAACCAAGGACTGGTTAGGAATTAAATTGATATCCCTTGCTCTCACTTGAGTGTTTTTTCCCTAACATCCTGGCATGGCAGATGAGAGCATAATGGGTGATGTGATGGCAAGCATGCGGTTGATGGTTTTAAAAGGTCATTGTGCAGGGGTAGGCTTGGGTTGGTGCCTAGGTAATGCCAAGAGGCAGCATTGAACCTGAGACCTCTGGAGCTTGGTGCATGACCCTCTACTGCATGAGCCAAAAGCCAGCTGGCTCTCAGCTAAGACTGTAGAGCAGACTCATTATTCTCTCTGTATGTGGTCTCAATGCCTCTAGACGGGACAGTATACCACACCCAGAATATAAGGGGTAGGGTGTTATACTCATTTACATTGTACTGTATAAGTACTGTAAAGAATACTTATACTGTTCTCTATAAAATGTTATATCAATGGCCTATAATGTAGGCATTTCTAGTATTCTGTTGTTCTGTTACTGATTTCTATTTTATTTCTACTTTTAAATGCTACCTACAAGTGTTCTTTACCACAACTTCAGTTTCTCTGCTGATAGCAGAATGAAACTGCATTATATGCTAAAGTTCTGAATGTATCCCTTACAGAAAGAAAGAACTAGAATAAAATCAGCTTAAATATCAACATGGCAAGGCTTATATATAGCTGTTTTTGTGTCACCTGACCTTTCATTCACAGTGTATGAATCAGGCAGGTAGAAACAGACTCAACTATCATCAGCAGACCTACTTGTGATCCCCTGGAACTAAATCCTTTATTATTCATACAGAAATTTTAGCCTTGGTGTGTGGCACTACAAAGAGATTCAAGAAGTGACATCTTTCACAACATTTGGAATTAAGCTCAGTTGTTAACATAGTCTCTTAACCAGTTGCCAGCATTCCATAATTAATGTCTCCTGTTGCCAGCATTCCATAATTAACTCATGTAGTCCCTCCCCCGTTGACTGAGATAAATGGGAGGCAATGTGCTCATGTCTTTTTGTACCCTTGTTGTCCATGCAGATACCATAGCAGCATGAGCATAGAGCTTGGTTTGCAGCAAACTATTGTGATGGTGATGTGTGTCATGGAATAGTAGTTGGAAAGCCAATATATGTTGCTTCTCCAGGAATAGGATGAGGCTTGGCATCGCATAGAGGTGCTTTTCATGCGAGGCTTGTCGCTGATGCTATCACAGCCAATAGTCAATCATCTGGACACAGTGCATTGCTGGTTCTGGTGCCATGAGACAAGCTCAGACTGATGGGACCAACAATGGAGTTTTGGGAGTGTGCGAGGGGGCAGTGGCTGAGCACTCTGGAATGCAGGCTACTTTTTATCCCATTCCCCCGACTATCAGTGTGTAAGGGAAGCTCACCAGCCAGGTGTGAGAGTTATGTATGGAATGCAAGTACTTTCCCCTCACTCCCTGGTAGTCTGGGGAATGGGATGAAAAGCAAGCCGTGTCCTGGAGCATATGACTGCTGTCCCCGCTACCTTGGGTGGGACTGTAATGTGATGTAGACATGGGATGATCAGCAGTGGCTGCAGAACTTCCAAATGTGCAGAGCCATGTTCTTGGAACTTTGCAAATGTCTTACCTCTGCCCTGAGGTGCAATAATATCCAAATTAGACCTGCTATGACTGTGGAGAAGTGCATAGCAATTGCCTTATGGAAGTTTGTAATGCCAGACAGGTACCAGTTAGTGGCAAATCAATTTGGAGTGGGGAAAACTACAGTTGGGGCTGCTGCTTTGCAAGTACCAATAACATTCTGCTATGGAGAGTTGTGACTCTTGGAAATGTGGACAGCAGAGTGAATGCCTCTGCTGTGATGGGGTTCCTTAATTGCAGTGGAGCAATTGACAAAATGTACATCCCCATCTTGGTCCCCAACCACCTTGCCTTGGAGTACATCAGCTGCAAGGGGTACTTCTCTGTGGTGCTACACGTGCTAGTGGACCACAAGGGTCATTTCACTGACATCAATATGTGATGGTTGAGAGAGGTGCATCTTTTGGAACTCCTGCCTTTTCCAAATGATGCACAGTGTCACTTTTTTTCTCAGACAGGAAAATCAGAGTCAGAGAGGTGGAAATGCCTAATGTGATCCTTAGTGAGCCAGCCTAACTCTTGCTCCCATGGCTCATGAAGTCATACACAAGCAGCCTGGACCCCAGCAAGGAGGAGTTCAACAAAAAGCTGAGCAAGTGCAGAATGGTGGTCAAATGTGAATTTGTATGTTTAAAGGGGAGGTTTAAACTCAACTCGAGCTCAGAGAACTTAATTTACCCTTTGCTCTCACTCACATTAGCCATCACAAAGGGAATGTTATCTGGCAGGGTGGGGGATTGAGGCAAAAAGCCAGAGAATTTGAGCAGCCAGATACCATCATGATAAGGAGAACATGGCAAGGCACAGCAAAAATCAGAGACACCTTGAAGGCCAGTTTTATGGAAGACCACTTTTGAGACTCTCAACAAGTTGACTTGTATTCCCCGTGTTTGCCTTTAATCCCGCACTCTATCCCTGCAGTTCAAGCAATAGAAAAACTCTTCTTCTTTGAATAAAGGTTTCTATTTGGAGAAAACAGCAGGGAAAGAAAAAAGGTGGGAACCAGAAAGGGGATGGGGGATACAGGAATATGAATGAGTCTACTTTCTTTCTCCCAAGGTTCTGGAGAATACGGCTGCCCTTAAGATCCCCTCGCTCATGTGCCCTGGGGCCCCAGTGGCACCTCAGGACCTAGGGAGTGGAAGCAAAGGGGCTGGAAGACAAGGGACCAGGGTTGTCATTGAGGCAGTCAGGGTTCTGGGAGGAGGCTCTCCCCAGGCATGATGCCAGGTGCTTCATAACAGTAGCCAGGGAGTCAAATCTGGTCGTCTTGATCTCCTGATGCTTCGCCTGCACCTACTCAGTGGCTCTTCTCTCCTGGCGTTCCATAATGTGGTCCAGGCACTCTGCCCACATCTCCTTCATTAGGGAGTTCATTCAGTCCATCTGCCCCTGGAACATGTCCTCCCTTGTCCGCTTTTTCCTGCAGATCTGAGCAGGTGGGCAGATGCTGGAAGAGGTAGAGTACGCACTGAGCTGGCTGCAGTCCCAGCTACAATGAAAAATTACAAGGGCAGACGCAATATATCTCCTGTAATGTTAAATCTAACCCTAATCTATTAGCCAACACTGACGGTCTCTGTAAAGACAATGGGTATGTGTTCTGTGCAAGGCCAAATGTTTACTTTTAAGTGGGCACTTTACAGCAGTGCATAGAATTCTCAGGGGAGTGTAAGCACACAGTCAGCTCAGAGGCAGGCAGGTCTGGGGCTAGCCAGAGCAGGAGCCTGAAGGTGGGGGAGGGACTTATGGTGCAATGCTTTGTGGTTCAATAATGCCAGACTACTTACTGGTGGCTTGGTGTGAGAAGGTGTCTACCATGAAGAATAAGGCTGGCCTCCCAAAAACCTTGTGAGAAGTACTAAAGAGTTCCTATCTGAGAGCTTCAAGGAGCTGTGCAGGCAAGATTCCCATTCCACCTGCAGACAAATTAATAGCTATTCTGTGCCCTTCATGCTGTTTAGGCACACAGCATGCCTGCTGCACATCATACCCCTTTGGCGTAATTACACTTGTAATTAGAAAAAAATTGTGAACTCACTGTAAGTGTCCTGGCTGGGGCTGGGGCTGGGGCTGGGGCTGGGGCTGGATTGGACCTTACATTTTATTCAGGGGATAAACGATTTCAAGTTTTCTTTTATTGAAAATGTTCTAGATTTGTTCTTAACTTTCATATCCTTGTCTCTCTGATTTTTAATACCAAATTGAAATTCTACCATCTTATTCTATATTTTTCCTTTAAGAATAAGGATGTCTCTTCAGTTAAGCTAATGGGAATTCCTGTACCTCTCTACTTCAAAGACTTCAGAGCATGACCCAATAATTGTAGTAGATTTGCCAGAATATAGGAAAACAGATGAGATATTTCAATTCAAAAGAGAAAAATGGATCCTCCTCATCTCTTTATGCTACATTAAAAGGATATGGAAACCTATTTTCTGCATGAAAATTATTGAGAATACAAAATCTAAGAATGCTATCTCATCAAGTGTATATCTCAACAATAAATGCTAAGGCAGGCAACCTCACTGTTGTGTTATGACAAACAAATCAACAAGTGAGCCATCTCTTATCTTTTGGTATCTTGTTTTGAGGGGAGCACTAGGCCTTATAGAAAATTGAGAATGTCTGCATCTTTTACAAAGAAGTCAATGGAGAATTATGTCTTCTTTTAAAACTATATGCAATGTCTCTTTCTGTCACAACAGAGGTCAGTTGTAGAAAACTCCATGTCTTTTGTAGTGAAAATATAACTATACATTGGCTAGCTTAATGACCAGATTTATAGTAACTACTATTCTAGTTTTATAGCCATTCAGTGCTTGATTGTGTGCAGAGACGTGAGCCTCCAAATAGCTTGTAAAGTCAGCAATTATGCATGTACTGACAAAACACTGCACACTTTACAAGATCGATATACAATAGTGATTAGTACCAGTATGTATAAGAGGAAGGCCAAGCCCTCAATCAACTTACCACTGCAATATGCTCAATCATGTATATTTTTGTCATTTTGTTTGGAATTCTGTCGGTCATGTGTATTGATTCCAACAGGAAACAGCTGAAAGGACGGCAGCTGCAGCTGCTTTTAACACAATTTTGTTCTTAATCTTTCAGTGGAATTGTCTTTATTGTTAAAAAAAGACCACTGTTTAGGTTTACATACTGTCTATAATATGTACTTAAATTGTTCTACATAATGTATGACAAGCTAGCAATGCTGTTCAGGAAGAATCTACCGATTTCTTCTATGATCATCATGTTTCTAATGTCAGACTATCAGTTGGCTGCTTAGGTATTAACTTTAACAGTTTGATATTACATGCCAATCTAAATAAGCAACATTTATTTATATATATATATATATGTGTGTGTGTGTGTGTGTGTGTATACACACACACACAAACACACACACCACACAGGTTTATATAAGAGCAGGTTGCAGGGTAATAATTCTGACTTTAGGAAAGAAGTTATAGACTTTGCAAGAAATTATTGCACAATTCTGTTTTCTCAATTTTTATTGTTAATAGTTAGGTTTAAGAATATATTTATTATGTTTTATTATTCTTCATTCTCTATTGGTTATTTTATAGATACATGTTCAGAAAAACTGAATACTACTGAAAGAAAAGAATAGAATACTTTCTGGATTTTCTTCCCATCTGCAGAGTATACTGATTGTAGCATTCCATCAACTCTGAGGATCAACTTATTTGTAAGTAGGTTTAACAGAATTAAATATCTTTAATAAGGGGGTTTGTGGATAAATTTTAGAATATCAGTGTTCTTCCAGACATCCTTTAAAAGAGCTACAAGAATGAAGAAATATTTCCCCTAGAGAATTTGAGAATCTAGATTGAGGAAGGAGGACAAAGGCTGAAACTCTCTTTACTTTTCTACAAGAAATGCTGTGCTCTTTCACGTCTTGCAAGAGGTTCTGTTCATAAGACTTTTTCTGTAGGTAGCCATGAGGGAATGGATGGAATAAACAAAAGTGTAACCACTAAGGGTAATTCAGGGAGACAAGCTCCCAACCTCCCTCCATCCCAATTCATTGCTATTTTGTTACTATCTTGTTGCTGTAATTGTAGGAATAATTAATTTTCAGTCCTGGACTCACTAGCTTACCCCTCACCCCCCACATTTTTTTGCTGCAGTAGGAAATCACTAATTGACTTGATGAATTTCCAACAAACTTGATCAGTCACATGTCTCTTAATTATGGGATCGATAGAAAAGGACAATTTTGAGATGTTTACAGGACTTTTGGAAATCTTTGTGTTTGATAAATTAGATTTAATTTCTATGAGAAATAGACTGACAAGCGGCTAAGGTGTTTTTAAATGTGTTTGAAAACTGAATGTCCCCAGTGTAGTTGGACCCAAGTTGGAAAGATCGTTATGTTTGCAGGTAAGAATTTGATAGACATTCTGTGACAATAGAAAGTATTTGTAGTTCAATGGTTTGAGGTGGGATATCTTGCTGTTTTGAGAGTTTTTGTGTGTGACTAGATAAGGTTGTTGGACTTTGGGGATTTGCAGTTTTAATCAACACATACAAAAAGTCATTGCCATAGATCCATTTTCTATGGAAAGTGTATCACTCTAGTGTTGGGAATGCCAACATTTCACTTAATTGACAAAAAATGGAAATATTGAGAACTGAATATGATTTCACGAAATATTGCCAAGTATATGGACCATAAGGGTATGTTACCTGATTCTCTATTCCCTGCCAGCTAAAAATTTAAAATAATAAAATGTGTGTCTACACAGCAAGTTGTTATTTCGAAATAATGTCGAGATGGAAGACTTCTTCCTCCAACTTCTATAACCCTCATTTCATGAGGCGTAAGTGAAGTCAAAGTGTTCTTCCTTCAACTTCCTGCTGCATAGACAGTGTCAAAAGCCGAATTAAGCTGTTTTGACTTCAGCTACGCAATTGACATAGCTGAAGTTGCGTATCTTAATTTGACTTTTGCTCTGCAGTGTAGACGTGCCCTTTGTCATCTAAAAATATTCTGCATCTAATGAAAATGTTCAAACTTTTTGACTATGCAGTACTATTGTAAGTAATTTTTTCAGAATTTTTTTTTCTTAAAGATGACTTTTGAAAGGTCTGGGGAATACAGTTTGCCATCTGTTACCTTAAAATAATGTTTTTTGTTCTTTGTTTCTTTTTTTTTTTATTCTCTCTATATTTCCATTATGATCATAGGAAAATATGAGTCACCCTCCCCTTTAGATAATTTAAAAGAGCCTGATTTTCAGACAATGACTGATGCTCTGCACTTCAAGTTCATTTTAAGTTGGATACTCAAACAGTGAAGCCCCCTACTATACTTGTATAATCCTACTAATCACCAAGAAGTTGCAGTGGTTGATGGCCCACTATGATTCTTGGTAAAATCCTGAAATATCTGTGCACAGTAGTGAAGAAAGTGGCACCCTCATTGATTCTGAACTTTCAATTGTTGGTTCAGATACATTGTAATATTTTAATATGCTGTAGTTTTTAAAGGGGCAAAGAGCTTTTTTAGTGGAATCATCTGTGTGCATTATATAACAATAAAGTTCAGTTTGATTCACTTGAACATGTAAGTTGACTGTTTTATGAGTCATCATTTGTGCACGATGAGTATAGCTATATTCTACCTTATAACTTAGGAAATCTATAGCAGTTGTAGTACAGAAATATTTAAAGAGGCAGTCCAATACATTTGTTTCTTTGACAAAAAAGTGATCAATTTTAATTTGTGAAATTGTAATGCTAATACTGTTTTTTTAGAAAGCTGAAAGGATACTTATTAAAACAACAGTGGCACTAAAATATGGCAAGTCAAATTTGATCATATCTTTTGTCAAAATAAAACCAAATTATGAGAACAACTCATGAGTCATTTTTAAATTTAAGGTAGGGAAGAGGAAAAATGAGACTATATTATGCATTTTTATCAATTTGTATATTTTTTTTTCAGTTAGGCAGTCATAAATCAAGGAATATTGTATTTTTGAGGCTCATTAAAGAGACATTATACACTGGAATAGTGAAGCAGTCAGCATAATGAAATTATGAATGCCTAAGTATAACTATCTGTATGTAAATTATGTGAGACAGATTTGCTAATGTTACAGAGGAGAATAACAATCTATTTGACAGTTCCCTGTAGGTGCTACTTCTGGATGCAAGTGACAGATGTTAAATGTAAACCTCTTCAACAGCAATCACTTATTAGCATGTGGAAAAGGGCAGGGGAAGGCTATATAGAACAGGATAAATTGCAAATAGTGCCATTTAAATAATTTGTTCATATAATGCTATATGGCCATTTAAAAATGTTTTGTTATTACACAGTGGTAAAACAAAGTTCAGGTATATAAGGAAGCATTCTAGAATTTAATTTAGAAAAATGTTGCTCAAAGACTCTACAACTTTATTCAAATAAACTATATATTGTGGATAAAACTGGATGAAAAAACAGTTTATGGAATGTTTCATTACCTTCTTATTAGCAAACTCCATATTATTGTGACTCTTTGATTTGAAATTATTCACTGAATACTCACAAAACTCCACTATGGTAAGAACATGAGTAATGTATTTGCTGATTGTTGTTGTTACCACTGTGTAATTGATCAGCTTAGACATGTGGCATTGTTCAGGGACTTCACTAGGGCCTGGGGAAAACTCCCCCTACAAGTGTGGGGCCCATGCCAACTGCCCTGCTGTAGGCCCCACCTCTGCCCCGTCCCTGCACCCCTACTCTTCCACTCCCACTACACTCCTTTCCCCAAGCCTTACCCATGTTTGTCCCACCCCTTCCCACCCTTGCTCTGCTCCCTTGCCTGAAGCCTGCTCTCCCAAGCATTGTGAGCAGGGGCATTTTTTGGGTGCTCTGCTGTGGCAACGCAGCAAGGGGGTGGCCCCCCCTGCACTCACTGGTAGGAGCCAAAGTGATCCAGCAGCCTGCTCCACTCCACCCTGCTGTGCCCTTTCAGCCTGCTGCATTCTGCTTCACTGCTGTGGTGAGTAGGAGGAGCTGATCTCTGCGGCCTTCCCACATCAGGACTCCCAAGGAATCCCCATGGCTCCATAGGTTCCATGTAGAGAATGGTCGAGATTACCACCATTCACAGTCTCCCCTCCCCCGGACCAAAGTGTGGAGACTGGGGTGGCTACTCCAAACCATTATATGGACAGAATAGCTGTGCTGGTGTTTGTGTTTTCTGACCAATGAGTGTTACGGTAATATGGGAGGAGGGGGAAGGAGGGGCAATTATAATTCATTAGGCCTTTAATACTTTTTAAAGGCCTAATGTTAGGAGGACTTTTTGGAGCCTGCAGGATTAGGAAGTTGTACAAGCTTTAAAATTTGTATTTGCCAGACAAGAGAGGTTCAACATCTATTTCTGTATCTCTTAGTTCAGGCTTTGCCTAAGATATTATTGCTAGTAAATATAAAGTACAGGTTGAACTTCTCTGGTCTGGCAACATCTGTAGTTCAACATGAATTTAGTTAGCAGGATGTCTACTTATTATGGAGGTAGCCAAGTTCCCCACATTCCCATAAAGTTTGTTTACTGCCACCAGTTCTAGTTCTCACTGTTTTGTGCTGTTATTTATCTCTAATTTATCCATAAATGCCATCTAAGAGCTGCTGTGGTTCAGCAAATTCTTTAGTTCAGCATCGGTCAGATACCTAGGGTGCAAGACCAAAGAGGATCAACCTGTATTAGAATTGTATAGATGAGCATTTTGTAATAATCCATTTCTTAAACACAGATCAATATTAAAGCTGCCCAGAAGCTATCAAATACTATATCAGGTGTGACTTTGATTTTTCTGCATGCTGAAGCTGCCTTTTTGCTTATATGTCAGCCTACCCTCCCACAGAAATCTTCTAAACTGCCAACAAAACTGGTATTCAAAAGGGGAAGAACTAAGCAAAAAGTGAGAACTTATTGTTGAAACATATCTGTGCATTTAGCCTTCAAACTATCTCCAGCCTATTAATATTATGAAGTCTTAGATCCCAAAGCATCATAGAATTATAGGACCAGAAGGGACCACAAGAGCTTATCAAATGTGTTTATTGAATGTTTTCTTGTTACTCACTTATATTGTTATCTATTTTAATCTTGTTTTTCACTTTGACCTTTTTAATGTTTTTCCTTATATACTTCTGTTATTTGTTTATATTCATCCTTTGTAATTGGACCTTAAGTTTCAGATAATTGAAAATCTCCTGGTTAAGACAAGAGTAGTCTTTTGCCCTAATTCTTATCTTTCCTATGCAATGGGATAATTTGTTCTTGTGCCCTTAATTACATCTCTTTGTGAAAAAATGCCAATTATGTACACTTGTTTTCTGTTTTCTTCTGCCAATCGGTACTGTTGCTATGTGTAACTTGCATTAATTTACCCACTTGGTGATTCAACAGATCCTTGTAGATTTATAATTCCTTTTCATGGTTTTAAATTATCAGACACACATACACTGTATGATTTATTTACTGGGCATTATTTTTTTGTTCTCCTTGTTGTTGTGTTTGCTAATTTGTTTTCTTCTTCCTTTCATTTGAGTTAAGGAATTCATTTCCCTCTGTTTCTTTCTTTTTAAGAGGCTGTTAGCATTCACTACATATACCAGTTTTTTCCACAAGACATTTGATGTGTTCTGACTTTCGGTATAGCTGTTTCCGTTAATGCAATTCAGATATACAATTTTCATTAACAACTTAATAATGAAGAGTTCTTTTTCATACAAGTCCTGACCCATGTCCATATCTATAATTACATAATCAATCTTACCAAAAGCCAAAAAAGACAAACAGTTCAGACCCACAGCAAGGTGAAAATCTAGCTCTGACAGTTAAAACAACTTATCGCATGAAACAGGGAGGACAAAATTTTGGAGCCCAAGTTGAACTTAAGTGATGAGAGATGAGGCAGTTGGTTACCCTGTCTCTCATAAATAAGATGGAGGCTTCTGCCACTGTTTAAGATAGTTAACTGTGCATAGACCAGCATGATAGGACATTTGAGATTTGGTGAAATACATATTGACAAAATCATAAAACTGTTTTTTTTGTTCAGTATAAACTGATTTAACTGAATAAATTAAAATCACTTTTGATTAGTTTTAACTTAATTACTGAAAAAGTGTGATTAAAAATTATTAAACAATTTCAAATGTGAAGTAAACTATGAATATTTGAAGATTAAACAAAAGATTTATTTTGCTATTTATTATCACAAACAGTAGTGTACTACAAATAGAACACCGGATATTGTAATTAGTAATATGCTTTTGTCTTAACTTGCACACAAGAAGCAGCTATATTTAATGCTAACCACTGTTGTTGATATTCATTAAGATTGAAACATACCCATAGAAAGACAAAACAGATATTTTGCTTCTCTCTCTTCATGTTAAGTTATCATCTTTCTTTCCCTGCAAAATACCTCAGTGATATTTTTTATTAAGGGAAAACTCCATCATCATTCATTGATATTATTTCAGTTTAATCTTAACATGTATCCAAAACAATAATAGTAACTTTCTTTCTTCATTTAAATTAATCACATGACAACAGAAATAAGTCTTTTACAAGGATATATTTTTTGTTATGCCAGATAAACCTTCAAATCAGAAACTGAAGCTAGTACAAAATATGGCAACTCATATAATAAATAGTTTTCCTCTCTGTTAAGACAGCATACTGGTACTGCTTGAACTGATATTGACTGTGTGTGTTTCCAGGAGATCAGGATATTAGTTTTGACATATGAAACACGAAATGTTTTTGTACCAATCTGTTTGTGAGGCAATCTCTTTTTCTATGCCATACTTCTGCAGCTAGGTTCAGCTGAGTTGCTTTTGCTGGAGCCCACATGATATAAAAGAAAGAAAGGTGTAGGCAGCAAATTCTCCGTGAAGGGCAGTCAGTTTTTGGAATTTTAGTCTTTGAATTGGTCCAAAATAGTCTGTATCTGTGAGTTTATGGGTATATTGTTAAGTCCATCTCTCTACCCAGAGTTAGTTGATAGTTTTCATGGGAAGAAGGGTGCATTTCAACTATCTTCATATTAACTATGTAAATTTATCTTCATGATATGATGCAGAGATAAAATTTCCAGATACCATAAATGACTGCTTCCTGGAGTAGCTAGCTCTGGAATCCAAAAGGGGAGAAGCAATTCTTGATTGAGTCCTAAGTGAAGCATAAAATCTGGTTCAAACTGAACCTATCAGTAATAGTGACCATAATGCAATTAAATTTGGCCACCTGGTAGAGGAGGAATACACTCCCCCCCAAAAAACCTCATCGCCACAAAATAATTAATTTTAAAATAAGGAACTACAAAAGAATGAGGGTACTACTTAGTTAAAAATAATATTTGTGAGGGTAAAATGTGGGGAAATATGGAGGTTACTTAAGAATGCCATAGCATAGGCTCAGACTAAATGCATAGCCAAAGCACAGGAGACAAAAAAAACAAAAGAATACCATCATGGCTGAACAGCAGAGTAGTGGAGGCCTTGAGAGGCAAAAAGGAGTCCTTTAAAAATTAGAAATCAAAACATGAGGAAAATAGGAAGGAGCACAAACTCTGGCAAGTAAAATGTAAAAGTATCAAGAGGCATACTGGAGCAGTCGACAAAGGCTTCCCCTGTCGACCGCGGTGCGTCTAGACTGCCCCCCTGTGCTGGATCAGCTGATCATTGCCACAGCGTGGTGGCCATGTTTATTTTAATGAAGCGGGAATTATTGCCTATGCCGAATAAACTATTTTACATGGCTCCGTCAATGGAGCCATGTAGTCTAGACATAGCCAAAGGGTCAAAAATGGAGAGGAATGAACAGCAAGGTTTCCCAGGGATCTGTATTGGAGCTTGTGCTCTTTAACATATTTATGACCTGGATCTAGAAAAGGGGTGAAAACTGAAGTGCAAAATTATCATGCAATATGAAATTATTCAAGATAGTTAAGTCCATAGCTGACTGCAAAGACTTACAAAGAGATCTCTTATAACTGGGTGACCTGGCAACAAAATGGCAGAAGAAATTCAATGTTGATAACCACAAAGTAATACCCATTAGAAAAAATAATTCCAAATATACACAAACAGCGATGGGCTATAAAGTAGCTATTGTCACCCAAGAAAGAGTTCTTAGAGTCAGAGTGTTTAATTCTCTAAAATCTTCTGCTCAGTGAGCAGCCATGGTTAAAAAGGCTATTGTTATGAAAAGACAGAAAATGTCATATGCCATTATGACATGATGCACCACACCTTGAACATTATTGAGCTGGTCACAACATTTCAGAAAAGTAGAGAGGAACTGAAAAGAAGAGC
>JANRFK010001234.1:67973079-67991224 GCA_030068395.1 Apalone spinifera
CCCCCCCCCCCCGCCCACCCAGCTAACCAGAATTTTTTAGTTACTGGCATGCCCTAATCCCTGGGCGGATAACACAGGTTTTACCGTACATTCTGCTTAACTAGATTAGTCCCTCTTCATACCTATATCAAGCTATAAGCTAAGGTGCCTCTTTTTAAAAACTATTTGGAGCTTAAAAGAACTACAACAAAAAGAAACAAACATTTTTTTTATTTGGTATCTTAAAAAATATTGTGCTGGTCTTCAGAGTACACTAATGTGTTCCATGGTTTAGGAGCATAATCTCATTCACTTTTAGTAAACAACAGCAAGACAAATGTATTACAAGACCTGAAAGCAAATAAAAAATAAGTATTAGAAAAGGAAAGCAGCTAGAGAAAATTGGAGCACTCACCAGAAGTGCCCTCCTCCTCAAGGTTGTCAATGGCTAAGGAGACGTCCTGGGAGGGGGGACCGGCTCCAAGAGCAGAGTAACGCCTGGCTCTTGGGCATCATTGCCTGGCTGGTCTGCTTCTCCTTCGCCTCTTCCTCCTCCTCCTAATGGTCCTGCACCACCCCACTTCTCTGTAAGCTGATGCCAGTTATCTCTTGGGTGGACTCAATGACTATGGCAGGGGATCTCTGGCAATGAGGTCCAGGATCTCCTGTGCACTCCAGGTTGAAGCTTTTCTGCAGCCTGAGCAGTGGAGGCCATGGGAGCAGAAGTGCTCATGGCCATTTGAGTGTCCGAGAGAACATTGGGGGCACTCAATGTCATGGTTTGCTATTCGCACATACAGGGCTCGCAAAGCTGGACACGTGGAACAGGCTCTTCTGCAGTTCCTGGAACTTCTAGAGCTCAGCAGGAGGAGAGCAGTTGAGACACAAGGTGTGGTCATAGTGGACAGCTGTGAGAGAACTCCTGGAGGCCAATGGGGTCAGATTTCCCTCAACACAGCATTTACACTAGCATAATTTTGGACATGCACAGTCAGGAGTAGTGTTACTTCTCATGAAAAGCAGGACTGCAGGATTCAAATTCTGTGGCACCTTAGGGTGAAACAACAGGCTTGGTAGTGTGGATACATCACTTAGATAAGTGACTGTGTGCAGTGAGGGGGCTAAATTTGGAATAAAGTCCTACTATAGACCACGACTTAGAGAAAAAAAAGTCATCCCGCAATTTAAAAAATTGAAATAATATTTATCCTCATGTAGTGCTTGACTGTGTACAGCTGGTACAAGGAAATTGTCACAGGATATATAGACCACACATGGGCCTAGCAATCAAGAAATAAATACAGGAACTGCTGACCAACATTAATTTGTCAGCCTTGCAGCAGGTAGGTGAATGAGAACTTGCCTGTGCTTAAAACACGACAGCAGCACAGCTGTGCTGCTATAGTATTTGAAAGTCGAGACTATTTACAGGTACAGGAGTGATGTCTTTCATCAGCATAGGTGATCTACCTCCCAAAGTAGCGGTAGCTAGGTTGATGAAAGAATTCCATCTACACAGGGACTTAAATTGGCTTAACTGTGACAGGACTGTTGACCTAATATTATAAATATTGTAGAGTATGTTGTGCAGCTGATGTTCTGAGCTCATTATCTCTCCTGCCACCTTGATGACTTCTGTTAGGGCTTGACCTGCTTTAGTCCCCTGAAGTCTTAAGAGCATCAGTTCTGCTTGGCTGCCAGATCAAGTGTATAGTATGAATTCATTTTAGTTTATTCTTGGCTGCCAATTCACACGTCATTGGGAATGTTCTTAACACTACCCTCCCTAAGTCTCATTGTGGAATTTGGTTTGGATAGGAGATTCAAGACAGCTTCAGGACAAGTGTTGGAAGCAAAAATGCAAACTTAGTTTTTATATTTTGTGTGCCTTTTATTCTGTAAGTCGTTAGAGGCTCCGGACACTTTTGACCATTTTTTGATTCAAAGAGTATTTCTGTAATTTGATTCTTTCTCCAAGGGTGGTGAAAAGTGATAAGATACTAGACTCCTGGTCACCAATGTCACCCAACAAGTTTGTGTACTGGCTCACACACTTTTCCATCCTTTTTTCAGCTATGTTTATGGACACATTAATGAAATCAACATTTATCCAGTGTCACACTGGAAACTGTTTATAATTTGCAACACTTCCATGCTCTCACAAAAGTAGCAGATTTCTCTTTTGGAAGCTTTTATTTGATGATGACTGTGCATTTGTTGTTCAGTCACTTGATGGTACTCAATGTATAAATAATTTCTTCGCTTGTGCAGTCAATCACTTTGGTTTCACAATCAGAAACGAAAGAAAACTGAAGAAGTGCCAGGAGATATGTATACTCAGTTATTCAGGTCAACAACACTCCTCTCAAGTCCATGGAGAACTTTTGCTGCCTAAGATGTATTCTGTCACAGAATGCCACAATTGATTATGAGATTATCCATCTGGTAACCAACATCAGCTGTGCATTTGGAATGCTGCCATGCTGCAAGGGAACAATAAAAGCATTAAAATAAGCAAAAAGCTCAATGTCATTCTGTGTCAGAGACTGGCACATTCTTATTGGTTAGAACAGAAGTCAGGCCTGGTGATCAGAGTGTGAATTGGTAGCTTGGAATAGGAAACTAGTGTCAGAAGCCAGAGTCAAGAATCAGAAGACAGGAATCAGGGCCAAGAGTCAGAACTGGGATTCCTGAATGAGGAGAGACCTCTGCAAGATTGAAACAAAGCAGGTGTGAGGCTGGGAACAACCAGATGCTATCACAAATATGGTATAATGATTTGAGCAGCTACCAATTTGCTGCTGCTGGGTTTCAGAGGTGACACTTCACACCAGCCAGTTGGGGTGGCCAGTCGTGCAGTCCGCTATAGGCCAACTGCATTCATTCGGTTCCCTTGAGACTGACTCTACCGCAGGCTCTGATTCCCAGATCTGACATTTGTGTTGACAACACCGCTATCTGGTTATGAATCATCATCCAACATTAGGAAGTTTATCAGTTTCATATGTGCTGCCTTTGGTCTATTTAAAAGGTCAAATGGTGGGACAGGATTCCTAATATCAAAATCCTTCATCTTTGTAGATGTTTGGCATTCAAAGAATGTTCGTTAAAGCTTAGCCCGTTGGTCTGATCATCTTGTTCCCATTGCTGATTCAAGAATACCAAAACTATATGTATGGCCAGCTAAAGCAAGGCATTTATTCTCATGATGGTTACTATAAACAATTTAAAGACACATTGATCAAGTTTGAAAGCATGTCAGTTTGATCCCAGCAACTGGAAAACAATCATGACAGAGCAAGATGGAGGCAGATTTGTCATGTTGCCATTAATTGCTTTGCAACACAGCACATTAACATTCTAATGAATAGCACAAAGCAAGGTAGTGCAATCACCGTAGACATTCTTACCTGTCCCACTGAGTTGGTGTTTTCTTGCATTGGTTTGAACTTGCATGTGTGTTCACTTACAGTATTTACCATATCTTCATAATTCATGATCAACTTTGTCATCATTAGGATCCTACCAAATCCATGTCTGTAAAAACACATCAGAGGCTATGAAATCTGATCTTTTCCTATGAGATGTGGCTATTGCAAGGGAAGGGCTAAACAGGGGGGCTCCTTTTATGGGCTGGGCTCCAGCTGGTACTCCTGGCATTGACTGGGGAGAGAAGGGACTTCCTCTTCCCTGCAAGAGCCACTCCCAGAGTTGGGTTAGGCCACCTTTACCGACTGCAGGAAATTCCACAGGTGAAGAGTGAGAGAGCTCTTGACCTGGAAAGAGAATCTATGGCTCCAATTGTCAGCCCACAGACTGAATAGACAAACTGCAACTCCAGACATCAGCCTACAACACAGGTGGAGAGGCTGCCGGGATACAGAGTAGTCTGTCCATAGGACAGTTTGAAGCAGCTGCCTGGGGCTCCCATGGGGGCCAGAGCAGCCTGTGGGATTACCCAGGGTTTCTGACATTGGCAGCAGGGGTCACACCTGCCCCCATACTCACCAGTGGTGGCAGGAGTCATGGGAAGTGAAGTGACCCAACCCCAGCCCTCTGTACTCCTACCCCAGTGATGCAGCTGGTTTGTATGAATGGCTTTACAATAAATAAACTTAAAAAACAACAAATAATCTGGTAGCACTTTAAAGACTAACAAAACATGTAGGTGGTATCATTTGTTGTTTTTTAAGTTTATCCTGTACAGACTAACTTAGCTACCCCTCTGATGCTTATAAAAGAAATAGTTGTCTCATAGTAACCACATAGAGGAAAAATCAGAAACATGTTTAAAAGTAGCAATGTACAGCATTAGCTTTTACAAACTGTTTCCCACATGTAAAGCTTTTACACTTCTCTTTTAAGGACCTTTAATTGGCCTGGTACACTTCCCATTGGGATTCTTTAATATAATTTACTCTGCAGTGATAAACAGAAAAAAATCCATCAGGAGAGCCCATGGACAGCTGCTGATAACCTAATAATGGAATATTCCCTTGGGTGCTATTCACATGGTTCTTAGGGTAAAGACCCTAAGGCAGTGAGATGGCTGCAAGCTATTCCCCCAGCAGATTTTTGATGAAACATCTTGTTTATAGGCTTGAGTGTGCACACAGAGGCTCACCAGCTGTAGAAAATTCACACCATCTGAATGAACAAAGCCATATCACTCAGAGTATAAATAAACTAATTCAAGATTGCTAGCAAATCTGGAGCCCTCCAGATGGCCCTAACAGATTTCCCACCATGATAAAATATTCCATTGTCCATAGCTTTTACATTTTTCCCATGGGCCATATTTTCACTGATATTCTGTGTTTTGTGGGTGTAAACAAATATAACAACATTGAATATTTACTTGCAATAGAAAGGTTTTAGCATTCTGAGTTTGGGATTGTAGCATTATTTAGAAGTAGTGAAGTTATGGATAAGAGGAGGTACTGTGCCTAGCATAGCAGGTCTCTAATCTCAATCAGGACATCTAAGAATTACTATAATAACAATAATAATAGTTCATAATGATATTTCCTGAGGCTTTTTTCCCCAGCTTTACTAAGCACAGGCACTGCTCTTTCCTAGCACACTCTGAAGTGCTAGTCATCCCAATAGGTCAACATTGTGTTTCTTTTCTCATTTGCAGTGGCCTGCTGTGCTGCTTACTGGATAGCTCTAGTGATACTTGGTATATCTCCTGGGATGGCATGGCTAAGTATCTTCTCAGCAGGAGTCAGTTCCTTAATGGCTCAATCTAAAATAGCTTTTCCATATACAAAGCTATGATTGCAAGGTCTGATATATTGGGACCTTCTGAGGTCAGAATAAGAACATGATCTCCAGAAAGGTAAATAGTATTTGGTATCTTACTTTCAATATGTCGCTAAGGGAAAATGGAATGTAGTCAGGCCTATAATGTAGACTTGTGTAACTTTGGGAAGTACAGGGAAGAAGGAACAATTACTCTGGTAGTTTAAAAAAAGGATAGGAGTGATAGAACCTTAAGGATTGTTATGTCTTTATGCCCCCACTCACCCATGTGGGACCATTTGTTGGTGCACAGTCTCTTTGTTAGTAACCCTTAGGCCAATTTGATAATTTCTATATCAAAGACACCCCACAGGAAAGAATCTTACAGCAGGCTCACTTCAATAAATATTTTCTAACTTCTTTAGTTATCCTGACCAAACAATGCTGACTTCATTCTGGTAACAACAAAAGAGAAGTAAAAACAAAATACCTTATTCTCAGTACAAGTCTCCTTTACAACATTTAAAATATACTTTAAAGTGGGCAGAAACAGAATTTATATTCACACGAAGAGGCTTTTGCACTTCCAGGTTAGTATAAAGGGCTTTAATATGAAGGAGAATAAGGCCCAAAATGTCCTCCAAGAGGAACTTCTCTAGCAGGCAGAGTTCAGGTTTCCCATCAAAGGTTGTAGCTAGCTTGGGGAAACCTTTCTGTGGACTAATATGTGCTCTGAAGTCATGTTTTTTTTTTCCTGAGATCTTCTCAGTGCTCAGAGTAATTAAAAATAACTAACGGATCCTTTGGGAACCTCTGTCCACTTGTTGGGATATAGAAGTTGGTGGTAGGTATTGATAAGCCTTTGAATCCTTGAAAAATATAAGGAGAAAACACATATTTTGAATTTTTTTTTGTATCTAAATGCCTTTACTATGCATATGTTGAATAATAAAACATCTCATGAAACATAGTTACAAAATATTTTAATGACCTACCCTTTCAACTGAGAATTCATGTCTCATTTACGTAATTCACTAGATATATTTTTGGGCACAGATCTCCGGAGGATACAAGCAGCTATGGTATGGTTAGGATTTGAAAAGGGCAGTTTGCCTATCTTTATCTCTGGGTTTCATTTTCTGTAGAAAAATGTGTGGCATTTTTCTTTTACCAGCCTTACCCTCTGATGTAGTACTAACTAGGCAAAACACTTTTCAATTCCTGACTTCTTTTCTGAGACTGGCAAGCAAATTATTTATCTTGATAGCCATGCTCTCCGGCTATGTCTAGACTTCAAGCCTCTTTCAAAAGACGCTTTTTCAAAAGATACTTTTGAAAAAGAGCATCTAGACTACAACCAGTACTTTCAAAAAAGCAAGCCGCTTTTTCAAAAGAGAGCACCCAGGCAATCTGGATGCTCTCTTTCGAAAAATGACAGTTTGCATTACACTGTGCCTTTTTTCGAAAGAGCACTTTTGGAAAAAAAGGCATTATTCCTCGCAAAACAAGATTTTCTGTGATCGAAAAAACTGCTGCATTCTTTTGACTTACTTTAGAAAGAACGTGGCAGCAGTCTAGATGCAGGGGAAGTTTTTTTGAAAAAAGGCCACTTTAAAAAAAAAACAAAAAAACCCTGTAGTCTAGATGCACACTCAATGACGGCCCTTTCTCTACTATATATGCACACATTTCAGCCTTTTCAATAAACTCCTTCTTATTTAAAACAGTTTGATTAAAAGTAACCATTTTTCTTTTCTTTCATTCTGCATTTCTCTAATTCCCTGTCCTTTCAGTTTTTAAAATATGAGCATTATGTGTGAAACTGTTTACTATTTAAGATGGGCCATTTTGCATTATTTGTATAGATTCTACATCAGTGATAGGCAGCCTTGGCTAGTGAGTGGGCTATATGAATGACCCTCCTTGATCTAAGTGTACTTGCATATCCAGGATTTGTGGATGTGCTGACCGAACCATAGCAGCACTTTGTTTGCAGAGGGAGTGTGAGGTTGTTACAGGCAATGTCTTGTGCAATCAAAACACAGCTAACTTCCTGTGCCCTTGCTTTACATGTGTATCACTTTAGTAATACTGGTAGGGAAAAAACTATGCAGATGGAAACCAGTGGAATCTGGCTACCCTGTATTTGGACAACGGTAAACAAAATGTCTTATGGGCCACCAGTGGAACTCAGCTGGGTCACAAGTGGTCTATCAGCTGCAGGTTGCCCACCACCGTTCTATATGTTTCTTTCTACAGTGATGAGCACTGTAGATGGGCATATCTTCCATTAGCGTGTTAAACCATATGACTACACATCCGTCATGTTTTTTAATGTGTGCAGGAGTGTCTTGATTTTGTAGCATATAGTTTATTGGTTTTCTTATTCTATATTATAAGCGTTGAGAACAATTTAATTTATTTGTGTGGAAGAAAACATTGTCCTCACTCTGTGTTTATAAGCAACAAGTATCCAGAGGCAGTTTTATTACGAGCTGCAGCAAGGGGAAAAACTGGTTCGGACAAGGGGGGGAAGCCCCCCCTGAGGCAGATCTTCGAAGACAAGCAATTATGAAGCAGTTTATATACTGTCCATTAGATACAATAACAATAACAATTAGTCTCCTTCTCATTACAAACACCAATGGCTAACAATTATTTTAGTTCCACCCAGATGCTCCTTATCTCAAGGTCCCTGCCAAAGTCAGCATTCTATCCTTATCTCCGTATGGAGGCGTCTAATTACAGATCTCGCGTTGTCAGGCCACAGACTTAGCCTGACTCTTGCTCTCTTGTTAACAAGACCAAGATGGCTGCACACAAATTCCCTTATTCCCTTTTCCTGCCTCCACAATTGGCATCTGTTACATCTTTCACAATCAGTAGATTTGACTGATTGTAACTTTAATGTGTTTTATAAAGACACTTTCATGTATAACTTGCACTGTGGAATATTCCACTATTTCAGCTTGTCTCTTAACATTTGTTTGGCATCTCCTTCCTTCAAATATTCCGCAACAAGAGACTTGTCCTCTATCATTGCAGGTTTTCGAATGTCAATATGTCTGTAATATAGTTAGTTATCCTGAATAGAATATGCAGTACATGGAACTAATTATGTAACTTGTAACACTGTGTGTATGTGCATGTATATATATATTGTGACAAAGCTCCTACTTAACTTTAGTGGGTCTTATCCTTTCAGGTGGATTACTTGCCTCAGAGGCTCACAGCAGCCCTCAAGTTAGACACGGACTTGCTGTTTGTTGAGCAACTCTCATTATTGGCCAGCATGGAGAAAAGAGGAGAAACCAAACTTCATAGGTTCTGTGGCCCCTCTAAGTGGTACTGGGGAGGACAAACCCTTGTACCAAAGCCAGTCTCATCCTAGTATTGAAACTGGGGTGTTGGTGGTGGCCCACACTCTACTCTGGATTTGAGCCCAGGGACCCTGTAATAGCAGCGGTCTGTAATGTGTTTAGTAATAGTTGCATGGTAGCTGCAGATCCCTGGGCCACTACCGCACCACCTTCTCCAGCACCTTCCTTACCAGAGGTTCTTCCTCCTGGTTTCTGAGAGAAGGAACGTTCTTCTTCCAGACTTTTCAACATACTTTCTCTCATCAGCTCCTTCCTCACACAGAGTACATCTATAGTGACGGTATTCTGAAATAACATAGTGTGTATCTACACTGCTAGACTACTGTTTGAAATAATGGTGCGCTGAAGGACTTCTTACTCCAACTTCTTATTCCAACTCCTCATTTTGCGAGGAGTAAGGAACCCAAAGGAAGAGTGTTCTTCCTTCGACTTCCTGCTCTGTAGACAGCGCCAAAAGCTGAATTAAGCTATTTCAACTTAAGCTATGCAGTTCATATAGCTGAAGTTGCATAGCTTAATTTGAGTTTTGCCCTGCTGTGTAGACCTATACTGAGCAAACAGGAGGGAAGCCTTTTAAACCAGTCTCACCTGGTTCTTAATTGGCCTCCCAGGTGTTCTGATTAACCTAGCTCCCAAGAGTCTGAAAGCCTCCTAATTGGTTCCAGGTGTTTTTAATTGGTCTGATTACTCTGATTGAGTCTAGCAGGTTCCTGCTGGTTCTGGGTTAGCTCTTGTTAGTTTACCCTCCAAACAGGGATCTGTTTAATCTGGGAGTCATATATTTTCCCTCCTGTATTCTCCTGTAGTCCTCTGGCCCTGTCACAATATATATACAAACATTCCCTTGCCATCTTTCTTTTTAAATGTCATCAATTCTTTTTCAGCATACTCTTTTGCCCAATTTACCTGTTTATGTACAACTAAGTCATACATCATTCTTTTTCATCAGTGATGGAAATATATATTTGTCCTGAATTAGACTGGAAAATATCTTACAACTGCTATTAGGAATAACTTTCCTTTATCTGCAAGCTTCTTTAAATAAATTGGGTTAGCCTCTTTGCCTTACCTGGTTTTTGTGCTGTAGCTAATGCTTGTACTTGGATGTCCAGCTCCTTCTTTGAAACATATTTTCTTTCATACATTGTGTTAACTTTTTTGTTAAGCATAGACAAAGCAAAAGCAAAAAGCAAACTCAATCACCCAGGAACATAAATAAGTTTCATGTTAAGATGAACAAGTACTCTGGGATTTTGTTCTCTCATATGAGAAAAATGACAAGATACAAGGGCTCGGTCTTTAGTTTGGTCATAATGTTATTAAACTCACTTAGTAATTACCTGGCAATAACTCACAGTGCAGATGATGACTTTTTGCTTAATGTTTCCATTTAGGCAGGGGCTGCCATCAGCCCTCATCCCTGTATAGTTGGTGTCAGCTCAGAGTAGGGACCACACAGCCCACATGCCATCTGAGTGTTAAAGGGCTGGGAAAAGAGTTGTCTCCTCACTGTATCAGACATTAAGAGAACTAATCTCATATCCCAACTTGTTTAAGGGATGTTTTCCCCTAACTCCACTTCCAGTTGTGGTTCATTAGGGAACTGAACCCTCTTTTGAACAAATACCTGAACTGGACAATGCCAGCAATATTGCTGAATGTCATAGAACAGAAGCAGACTCGCTTCTCTTTATAGATTATGTTGCCTTATTCAAGAGTAATGGGTTATTTTCAATTTCAAAGCACTAGACCACTAGAAATAGAGTAATTCTGAATTTTTGGTATACAATTATGATTGCTCTGCACTGAAATAGTGATCAGGGCTTATTATATTTGTTTTCTAACTGTTCACATGCTCCCTATTTTACATTTTTGTGATAAAAATTAATATTAATAAGGCCCCAATGAGAGCAAAATTGATAATCTTCTAGTGTAGTGTTATCATATTTAGAGTATTTTAGAGGCAACACAATACCAAATACTAACTAAATAGTAATTTGGAACATATATATATATACAATATTATGAATGCTGAGGCTATTTAGGTATACATATTGATAAGGAATTAGTAATGCTTGAAGGCATTTAGGCTATTTAAACTAAGACTTTGCTGGATTAAATAACCGCTTTGGAAATTATTCTGATTGTTTTACAGAAGAACAGTTCTCTGATATATTCAAATATATTAATCAAATGCAGGTGATAGTGAAGACTAAACACAGTCATGAGTACAAGACAAAAGAAAAGCAAGAAAAAGAGGGACAGAAAGGTCCAGATACAATATCTGTGTCATTGAATGAACAGTATCTATATATCCTGAACTTCATAGTAACCTTATACTTATACTTTGTCTGTCTGTTCAAGAACTCCTAAATGGTAAGAGCTAGCACCACCAAATTCGGTATACAACTTCCTCTTTTCATAAATTAAAGCAAGGTAAGGGCTTGACTCTGCCAGGAAAATGGGATGTGCCTGGAATGGGATTGTTTTTCAGAAATCCATACAGAAAAGAGACAGAATCACTAAGCAGGTGAAAGAGCCTGGCAAGGGGAGTACCCCTCCCCTCCAGTACTACCCCAGCCCTGAGCCTCCCACTCTGAAGGTGCACTTTACTATGGAAACACTTCTGGCTGTTCCCTTTTATCAAGGAGTGAGGGGAAAGTGCACCATTTGCTGAATTCCTCACTCTGGTTGGGGAGCAAAAGGGAGTAGATGAACCTGGACCTGCCCCAGCTGGGGGACATGCATCCCTCCCTTGGCTGTGCCCACTGGATCTGCAGCGGCCATAGAGAAGCATATCTCACTTGACCCCAGGCTGCTATGGTGAAAGAGGGCTGGGGTAGTCCTCTCTCCCCCACAGCAACCTGCATATTCAATCACTCATTGCCACCCTAGAGAAATGATTTAAATGAAGCATGCACGTTTTCATTTTATTTTCCAGAAACAAAAATTAATTGCATTAAGTACCCAAATTATGCTGGTTAAATCTTCTAGTAATATTTAAAGAAACTTTGCCAACTAAACAAACACCCTCCTCCCATCCTGCAATTCTTTAATTGAAATTTGTAACATCTTTCTAAATTAGCTAATACTTTTGTTAGTTATATATTCATATTATTCCTTATTTCTTTGTTATCATTAGAGATCAGATAACTAGATGCCCCAAAGACTTTTAACTCTCTAACCCTCAAGACATGCTTTACAGCAACTCTTCCAGACTTCAATAATCTTTTTGAATTAGTTTCCCCATGTAATGGAGGCAGAGTAGTAATTGTATATTTTCCATTACATGACCCAGGTACTTATAATTTCAGAAAGATAACCTGATGGCTGTGTGCCTCAGACTCTGTCTCAAGCCATCTGCTGCTATTCTCAGCTCAGAGCATTCCTGTCCTCTTCTGCCTCTACTCCTGCCTCTCTTTCCTTTCCCTCACTGCTCCTCACTCTTCCACATTATAGTCTGGTCATATCCTCCATCTCCATATTTCATTGACATGAGCAGGGGAAGCACTGAGAGACAGGAGACACCATTTCCTTGTTCTCGGTGCCCATGCTCCATGTCATAGAGGTTCAGGGTTGACAGCCACCGTGATACCCAGGACAAGGGCAGAAGGGGTGGGGCTCACAGCAGTCTGCCTTCAAAACTACCTGGACCACATCATCGCTACCCTCTTCCCCCCCGAGCTATGTGGAGCATCTCGCATGGTGCTCTAGCACCCTGGTAGCAATTCAAAGGGGTCTGGGGTTCCAGCTGCTGTCACTGCTTCAGTAGAGACAGCAGCAGCCAGGAGCTCTGGGCCCCTTTGAATCTCTGGATACCTGGGCAATAGTAGCTTATTCCTCCTTGTTGGTGGGCCTGCAAAGAAGCTCCAGGCAAGTAGAGGGAGTAATTATTGGAAAAAATCTGTTTAACCATTGAAGCTCTGGAAAGGACCATGCTCAGTGGGGACAAAATCATCAAAGGTTAAAGAGATTTCTAGCTCAGCAAACTGTAAGTTGATTTATACAGTAAATAGAAAAAGGCAGCTCCTCCAGGTGATCTCCTACCAAATTTTAATTCCCCACTTCTAAAAATAGTGGCACTTACACTCATTTTGTTGAGATACTCTAGGAATGTTTCAACATGAAAGACAACATAATTTCTCCTGTACACTCATAAGCAACTGAATTCTTTTTCCTGAAACTTTTCAAACAAACTACAACCTCCCGCAGTATAACGCAAGTAGCCTACATGAAAATTTTGTAAGGTTATAAGCAATTACAATCAAGATTTTCTAATAAGTATTAGGCATCCTTAACTGTTGATATCATTGTGAATTCTATGTATAATTTGAAATATTTCCTTGTGTATGTTCAGATCAATATTCAATTTAAATTTATCTTAATTGTATGTTGCTGCAGTTGCCAGGCATTCCAAAGCCATCTCAAATAATATCTTGAGACAAAGTGCAGACTTGCCACATGCCTCTTTTCAGTTGGAAATTAGAAGAAATTAAACTATTCATAATTATATTATGTATGCTTCAATGCTTGGAAAATATAGCTATACTTACTAGAAAGAGCCACAACAAATTCCAGATTTTCTAACGTGTAAAACAAACATTTTCTGTCTTTTAAAGAAATGATGGTCTTCTGAAAATGTTAAGAAATATTCAAACATTGCAGGAGGCTTGTTCTAAATGACTCCTCCTTGATTAGAATGGATCAAGGTTGACATAATATCACTAAGTCTATTAGCAAGGGCTCTGATGAGATCTTACAATGTATGTTAATTATACAATGAGGTCAATAATGTGTACAATATTCAGGGTCTTTAGCTGCTGAGAATCAGTATGGTAAGTGTAGTTCTTAGGTTTCGAGGTTGGAATGTTCCAATTAAAATCTAATAACAAAGTAAAAAGCAACAAAAGTGTTGTTTGGGCTATATGACACTCCTCATTAGAATCTGTGGGAAAACAATCTAATCCCTGGCATTTACAATTTGCAGAAAATTAATCTTTTCCTTTTGCTCATTGGCAGATGAATCTTCCTCCAAGTTGGCCTGCTAATCCTTCTTCGGTTTTGGAAACAGAATATATTTTTCTAAAAGTAATTTAATGATACAAATTCTGAGTTACGAAGCATTTTTTATAATCCCTTAAAGGTCTAATTTCCTTCTTTACTGAATAGTCCAGTAGAACCCTATAAGTTTTTTAGAGCAACTTATTTAATTTATCTCTGTTGTGAACCTACATGAGGATTATTTCCTTTCTTTCTCTTCAGTTCCTAGCATGTTTGCTTTAATTGACACGAAGGAACTGCTATAGCATTGTGTATCCTGTTGATCTAATATTTCACCTGTGCAAACCTCATCATGGCGATTTGATATGAAAACAAATCTACATGATATCTTTTGGTCCAAAGATATAATATGCATGGTGTAATCACTATTTCAACGTTTGTTTGGTTTTTAATTTTTTTATAGAAAGTCATTATAGTAAACCTTCTATTTAAGATTTAAATTTGTTTCTGAAGAATGGTCATTGTAGTTTTTCTTATTACTAGCTGGAGACTTGGTACAAACTTTGTTCAAGGCAATGCATCTTTCCATCAGCTTTGGAATGGGCATTAAATTAGAATTTAAGGGTATAGTTTATTTGTCACTTGAATATCACTGCCCCACATCTTGAAAAGAGGGAGGGGTATTTATCTGGCTGGCTGGAAGAGGAGAGTGATGCTTTATGATCTGCAGCGAGGATGGGAGACATAAAAATAGCTTCAAAACTGGTCAGCATGATGGCTAACTCATCACTGAGCAATGAAGAGTTAAAAAGGTCAGTACTGACTCTTTCCTCTTCATATGACAAAGTGTAGGCACCACCTGTCCCCATTCAGGTGATAAATATACTAGATTATTGGCTATATCTGCTTTGAGCATTACATTCGCCTCCCCACTGAGGGGGGACTGAGAAGAAAGTTTTCCATTACCACCATATTGGGATAGATGCAGTTGGGTTTTTTTCCCCACATTCCTCACAGCATGCTACAGGCTGCAACTCATTATTTAAGTGTAAGGTCCTGACAATAGATTTTTTTTGGAGGGATCTAAATGGAAAAGAGGGACTGGTAGAAGCTTACTGGGAGTTTAAGCCCCTGGCAGTGGATCTACTGGAGGAACATAACCCCCAGTTAGTTTTGAAATGTGGAGGGGGGGTAGTGGGGAGGGGGTTACCTGCCCAGTACCCTTCTCTGCTAGATAGTCCCAGACATCTAATAATAAAGTTGTGACCTGATTAAACCCATGTCAGATGTCTCCTATCCTTCTTTCAGCATAGCCCGATAAGCAGACTTCCGTATATTCAAGATCCAAGTAAATGTAGTCATGTTTCTTCCAAAGTCAACAACTATCTTTCACATCTGAAGAAGTGGGTCTTTGCCCATGAAAGCTTATGCTCCAATAAATCTATTAGTCTATCAGGTGCCATAGGGACTCCTCATCGCTTTTGAAGATTCAGACTAACATGGCTACCTCTCTGATACTAAATATCTTTCAGTATACGGAGTCTCACATCATATTTTAAAAAGTAAAAAAACACATTCTATTTCTTTTATTTTCCCTCCACACTCAAAGATCGTCCACGCTTTTGAAACCAGTTCTATACAGATCTTTTTATGCTCATTTTATTCATGCAAGCATGCTTCCATAATTAACTTTGAATTTGATTTCTGCTGCAATTGCAGTAAAAGTCATGTGTGTGTACATCACATCCACCACCATAAATTAACTTTTCTGTATATGGCAACAACCTCAGGTGATTTGACCATGGCATTTGTCTGAAGATAATTTCTGTATGTGAATTTTACTATCCTCCTTTTGGTAGAATTTAACATAACTTATCCATAAAATTATTTGGTAGTGATTTTTCATTTTGAAAAAAATGTTATGACATAATCATAACATTTGTGACATATCACACTCTCCCCGTTTATGTTCCTCCATCAACTAGTAAATGAGCTGTTGAATATGTGTGCCTTTGTGCTTGTGAACATATATGAATTGTATATCAATCCTTGCAGAATGACACAAGAACACATTATGTCATCCAGTGTGTACTTGAAGATAATTAAAATTGCTTGATGTAATTATTTCCTGTAAATCTACAGGCCATTTAAAATGAAGTATGCTTAACAAGAGTAAAACTGCAGTTATTTTTGGAAAGTAAATGAAAAATGAAAATGCAGTACAAATAAAGATAAGCAATGATCAAAAGACTGAACACAAAGAAGACAAGGATAAACACAAGACAAAATTATGTTTAACACAAATATGTGGAAAAAATAGGAACCAATTTAAAGGGGTTATGAAAAATGTCTCTTTGGATCAACTGATCCCTTCAAATATGGTGAGGTGCATCTCTGAATAGAACATCTTTGGAAATATGATAGCTATTATAAAAAAGCAAATTCCTCCTTTGCTTAAAAGCAAACCACAAAACATTTTCTCTATCTACATGTATGATGCAAAAGCACTTCCATTTTTGTATCTCAATGTGATATTTGTTCAGAATTCTCTTCTTTAGTTTCAATAAGAAATGAAATAGTAACTTCATTAATTTTTGTCCATGTAGGATTTTCCTTCTGCAGTTATGTGAATGCATAGAATGTTCTATGTAATTATATTATATTCTGCAAATTCATAGAAGAGGAGAGGGGCAAAGCGTGAAAGATCTATTGCCACATCCAGATTTATGAGAAGTCTGGAGGTCACAATTGCCCCCCATCCTATCCCATAGCAATTGATGCCCCAAGTCTCTTGGTTTTGACCCAACTCTTTGAGCACTCTGATAAGTACCAATTCCCAGATTCAATGGAATTCACTATTCGCATGATGTTACGTGAAATATTTACATAAATATGTTCCTAAATCTAGGCACAGGGCCTGGAATCTAGAAATGTAATCAAACTAAAGAGGAAAAATGTTCTTAAATTATTTTAAAATGTCTTTCAATACTCTCTTATATTCTTGTTCTCTTTGTCCTTTCATGCAGGAATAATATCAGAACAAAAGCTAGTTAATGCTAAATGAGGCTAAACTTATTCGGAAGTATTTCTGTAAAATGTGGATTAAAGTTAGATATTTCTCATTTTACTTGGATTATTAAAATATCAGTTACATTGATTTTTGTGAAAAATTATGCATAGCTGGTGCAAATTGACCTGAATATTAGTGGAACTAAGGCTGTTTATTCCAGTTGAGGATCTGTCCCTAAGCTTGCACATTTATCACATAAGTTACTATCATTGGAAGGGAATGGATCTTTTAAATTTAAAGAGTAGAAATTAGATCATTGTTCCCAAAATGTACAATTAGTTATCCCTCCCAAAATACATACGAGATTCATCAGAGCTGCATTAAAACTGTCAATTTAAAAAAATCATGATTTACTAATGCTGGTAGGAGATTGCTGAGTTACCAGTGTATGGTCTATGCCTATTAGTAAATACTACTGGTAAACAAAATTTATTTACCAAACATGGCCACATTCTCTGTCACTATATATACACTGACTTCCTCACCTGAGAAGCTGGACCATGTGAATTTATATTTGGATTCATTCACATTATATATAGCAGATGATAATTTCTTGGTTAACTTGAGCCAAGGTTTTTAAAAGTGATTATATAAAGTTAAGATCACAAATCTTATTGATGAAAATAGTAACTGCTGGGTTTTAGAACACTTGTTTAGAAGCCTAAAATTGGTTTAGGACCCTAATTTTAGGCACTCAGTTTTGAAAAACTTAAAATAGAGTCCATAGTACTACAAGTTCTATTGCATTAGGTCACATTCAGAGGTTCCAGTTGTACTTCTGTTGTTAAAAACAAGAAATATGGTATTCTCCTCATATAACACAATTAATATCTCCGTCCTTTAAGGTGGTGGATGCCCACTGCAAGGTGCTAAGTGTACTCAATTTCTATTGAAGTTTACAAGGAGAACAACACTTGGCATATTGCAGGACTTAGTTGTCTGTGGGACAAATCTTACTGCAACTGCTCAAGAATTTTCCATCAATGTTTTTAGTCTGAAAAATGCATTTTGCATAAAATCATAATTTTCCATGGGAAAATTTCATTGTTGCTAGAATTTTCCCTTGGAAACAAAATATGATCTAGTTTGTTATTGACCAGGCTGACTCAAACTGAAGCATCAGTTTATTGATCTGAATTGAAACATTTATGTTTTATGTCAATAAAAAGTCTGTTTCTGCCTGAACTGCTGCAGTGCTTCATAAGAGTTGCAGGATGAGAGCCCCTGCCTCTAGTCTCCTTATGGCAAATAGAATCCCTGGCTGGATTCTGGGTTTCCCTCTGGCTTCACCATAGTATTCCATCATTTGAGATATGTGATCTCAGTGCAACGTGGTAGACACAGTGAGATGAAGGAGAGGATATAGCATGCATCACTTCAGGAATACATACTCCAAAATCAAAGTCTATGTCTAAATTACATTCCTCTTCCGAAAGAGGAATGTAAATGAGCCTGATCGAAAATGCAAATG
>JANRFK010001234.1:68001580-68029061 GCA_030068395.1 Apalone spinifera
GGGGGGGGGAACATCAGGCTCTTTCACCTATCTTCTGATTCTATCTCTTTTCTGTATGCACTTTCCTCTCTCTCCTTCATGAAGGGGAACAGACAACAATTTTCCCATGCTAAAGAGCGCTTGTGGGATGGTAGGCGCAGGGCTTGGGAAGTCCGAGATGAGGGAGGTGCACCCACTGCCAGCCTCTTTCACTTGCTTGGTGATTCTGTCTCTTTTCTGTAGGGTTTTTGAAAAATAATCCCATTCCAAGCACTTTCTATTTTCCTGGGAGAACCAAACCCTTACCTTGCTTTAAATTATGATAAAAGGAAGCTGTGTACAAAATTTGGTGGTTCCAGCTTTTACTATTTAGAAGTTCTCGAGCAACGACATACTGACAGATGGACAGACTTTCTCAAATATGTAGTAAATTTATTTAATTTTATTTTATTTTGAAAGTACACATTTTCTCTAAACATTTTATCCTCCCAATATCAAGATAATTGTCCATTGTGGGAAGAAGGTCATTAATAATGTTTGTTTGTTTTTTCCTTTATGCTTGGTCAAGAGGACACATTTTGGCCCAAGGGATATCTGTGCCTTGTTTTTGTTTGCTTTTTGAAATATAAGTTCTAGTGTTTCATACTGTACTTTTGTTGTTCATAAAATTCTGCTGCATATTAAATGTCACATATTACAGATTCCAAACATCTCTGTCATACTTTCACAGAAACAAAATTAAGTGGTTCATCAGAAAAAGTCACCAGTTCTACTTATGTCTGGGACATCTCTTCATTGTTGTTCTGTTACACAGTCATTCTTCCCCGTACTTGCTTTTTATGGTCTTTAGTACATAAAGGGGTTGTGACAAATTTGGAGCAGCTCTGTAATAATTTATGAATATGATAAGGGGAGATTCCACTATGACTTTATTGGGTTATCTCAACAGGAGTCTAGCAGGAGGTGGGGGAGAGGGGAAAAGAGGGAAGGAAAAGAATGGCTTTAGATTGCCATTCCTCAGCAAAGACTTAAAAGTTGATATGAGCCAATACCAGAACTATTAGCCTTGATGATTTTGCCTGTCTCTCCAAAAATGGTTTGCCCAGGAAAGACACCCAGTAATAGAGAACTATAATAGGATTTAAAGGGATGGTCTGTCTCAAAAGGTCACTTATGCATGGGAACCAGATGGAGAAACAGGATCTGCTGGGAAGGGGGCTATAGAGAAGCTATACAAGGATTGTTGATCTCGAGATTGACATGTGATACAGCTTTCAGAGAGCGTGTTAGTCAGTTTCTGCAAAAACAAGGAGTCCGGGGGCAATTTAAAGACTAACAAATTTATTAGGGCATATGCTTTCATAACTCACTCCCTGAAGGTACATATACACAGCAATGTTATTTTGGAATAACATCAGCAGGGTGTGTCTACACTACAAGCAATTATTTTGACATAATGTCAAAATAATGTCGAGCTGGAGGACTTCTTACTCTGACTTCTGTAACACTTATTTTACGAGGAGCAAAGGAAGTCAGAAGAAGAGTGTTCTTTCTCACACTTTCTGCTGTGTAGACAGCACCAAAAGCCAAAATAAGCTATTATGACTTAAGCTACACAACTGATGTAGCTGAAGTTGCGTAGCTTATTTCAGCTTTTGCCCTGCTGTGTAGATGTGCCCTTAAACGTTTGAAGTGAAAGAAAAGACAGGGATACAGAGATGGTAGTGGAACATCAGTGCTAATTAAATCAGGGTGAATGTAACTCACCTCCAACAGTGTTGAGAAAGTGAGAGTATCACAAGGGGAAATTACTTATTGTAATTAGTTTGTTGTAAAGTTTGTTTTTTTTTCTGTAAAAGCTTTGTTCCTCTTGCTAAGATATACTGTAGTTTTAAAAATGCTATTTGGCCATTTGATGTAACTGGCCGTAAGGGAAGAAGCACAGGTGTGTTGAATGTGCAAGATGAAGTTGTTTGATATTCAAAATACTGTAGCCCAGATCCTGGTCCAAGTAAAGAATTATGTAATTCCACTCTGTGATAGATACCATAAATGACACCTGAGAATGGTGCATATTTTCCAATAAATATAAACATTCATTAATAAAGCTTAAAATATGGAAAGTCAAAATACATGTTTTGTGTATAATGTATTATTGACAAAGAACTTCCTTCAAAAATTCTCAATTGCATTTTTGCTTTATACACATTTCGGTTGTTAGCATTGTATCTGATTGCAGCAAAGAAGACTCATAGCCTCAAAGCAAGAATTATAAAAAATTATGTGAGCTTTTCTATTCATCTTTTTTACCTCTTTGCAGGAAAAATAAATCATGAGAGCAATTACTCACTAAAACTGTATATAAAAATGCATGAAAAAACTTGCAATTAATTTGTATTGAATATTTAAATTGTACTATAGATTAGATTTTACTCACTTTTTAGTTAATATTAGTTGATATATATTGTTTTATAATGTACACGTTTATTTAAGAAAATATATTAAACCAATTTTGGAAAGGTATTTTAGAAGGTTGTTTTGTGAGAGAGGGGCAGGAAGAGTTGTCTTTAAGTAGTTTTAATACTGTTAATTTATTTTGTTTATATTGCCAGAAATTATATAAATAATAACTGCCTGCCCCCCAGAGATGAGAACAAAAATTCTAGTGTCTGCTCTTGCTGATTTTTCAAAGTAAACTAGCACAGAAGAGCTGGCATGTGTATCTGCCTCTACATAACTGTCTCATCAGCCTGTGTAGTTTCTCCAGGTGCCCAGCAGTTTCATATAGAATAAGGCTGTCTAGTGTCTGTCCATTAATCATGATTAATTGTGCAATTAATAGCTGTGTTAAAAAATAATATAGTACCATTTACTTAAATATTTTGCATATTTTCTACGTTTTCAAATATATTGGTGTCAGTTAGAACACAGAATACAAAGCATACAATGCTCACTTCATATTTATTTTTATTATAATTACTTGCACTGAAAAACAAAACAAACAATTTTTCAGTTCACTAATACAAATAATGTAGTGTAATCTCTTTATTGTGAAATTTGAACTTACAAATGCAGAATTATGCACAAAAGATGACTGCTTTCACAAATAAAACAAGGTAAAACTTTAGAGCCTACAAGTCTACTCAGTCCAACTTCTTGTTTTGCCAATGGACTGGACAAACAGATTTGATTACAATTTGCAGGAGGTAATACTGTTTACTTCTTGTTTACAATGTCACCTGAAAGTGAAACAGACATTCACGTGGTACTTTTGTATCCAGCATCACAAAATATTTGTGCCAGGTGCACTAAAGATTTATGTGTCCCTTCATGCTTCAAGCACAATTCCAGAGGATGTGTCCATGCTAATGATAGGGTCTATTTGATAATAAGCCAAAGCAGAGTGCACACATGCATGTTCATTTTCATCATCTCAGTCAGATGCCACCAACAGAAAGTGATTTTCTTTTTTGATGGTTTAGTTCTGTAGTTTTCACATCAGAGTGTTATTCTTTTAAGACTTCTAAAAGCATGTTCAACATTTCTGTGATGGCATACAGTCACAGAAGACCCATTAGGGCTACTTCCCATTGTGCTGGTAAAGCCACTAACACTTACCTTCTCACTCCCTGGAGCTTCTCATCACCCTGTTCTGATTAGCCAGATCTTCTGGTCTCCCCCAGAAAAGGCACAGAGCTGAGAGATCCAATTCCTCCCCAGGACTGGGTCAAATGCAGTAGCTATTTGTAGAAATCAGACATTGGTACTTTCTTTGCATTTTGCATTTCAAATCTTCAGTGAAAGTGTTCTTAAAACAAACATCATCTGAGACTGCTATCACCTGAAATATATGGCAGAATGTGGGGGAAAATAGCAGGACACATACAATTCTTTTTCAAGCAGTGTATTTAATACATTTTTAATGAGCATCATCAGCATGGTAACATGATATCTGGAATGGTGGCCCAAGCATGAAGGGGTATATGAATGATTAACATATCTGGCATGTAAGTGCCTTGCAATGCCGGCTACAAAAGTGCCATGCAAACACATGTTCTTACTTTCAGGTAACAATGTAAATAAGAAGAGGCAGCATTATCTTCCATAATGGAGACAAATTTGTCTTTGCGATAGGCTTAACATGAAGTAGGACTGAGTGGACTTCTACATTGTTTTGTTTTTTAATGTAGTTATGTAAAAAAATCTACGTTTGTAATTTGTACTTTCACTATAAAGAGTTTGCACTGCAGTACTTGCATGAAGTGCTACTTGCCTTTTTATCATTTTACAGTGCAATATTTGTAATAAATATTGACCACTGTACGTTTTGTGTTCTATGTTGCAATAGAAATCTATATATTTGAAAACATAGAAAAACATCCAAAATATTTAATGAATTTCAATTAGCATTCTGTTGTTTAATAGTACATTTAATCATGATTATTTTTGTTAATTGTGTGAGTTAATTATGATTAATTGATGGTCTAATTTACAAGTCATTTACTATCAAGGAGAGCACTTATTCTTGTGGGACTCCCGTTCTGAGGACTTTGCAGGTGGAGGAACAATTGTTCTTAATGACTTGTGAATTTGGCTTATGGAGAAGAACCTGACCTATTTCAGAGGGGTAGCTGTGTTACTCTGCATCTGCAAAACAACAAGGAATCCTGTGGCATCTTAGAGGCTAACAGATTAATTAGGGAAGCTTTATTAATTTATTTACTCCTGTTGTTTTTGCAGAATGTCTCTGTATATCTTTGAAGCTTTTTGCAGTTGGGTTAGAAATAGTTAGTGCTTAGACCTGGAAATGGTATGATTTAGGCAAGTTTTTGCTAATATGTTTGGACTCTTACCTACATCTTAGACTTTAGTCTCTACTTAGGCTCTCAGCTGGGGTGGCATATTTTATAATTTTGAGTACTTGATCACTAGGACATGGATAGAAACCATCAACTCACTTGATATGCCATTGAACAACTTTCCAATACCATGACTGTAATAAAAAAGCAATTGTTCAGCAATAATCATCACTGTTATAAGATAATATTTCAAGCTGTTATATATCACCATTGGTAAATTTTGACATTTGAGTGGGTGAATTCTACCATTGTGAGTTTTTCTCCTAACGATTTCAGATGGATTTTAAATGGTGGCTTGGAGCTAAAGTGCTCTGAGTCTTTTTGTCATCCCCAGAATGATCCAGTCTTCAGGTTTATAGCAATTTGTAATGAGATCAGAATCAAAATCTAGAATTCCGAGTGGCACATGCTATAGAGCAATAGAATAAACTATTTAGTATGAAAAGCTTTCATATTGAGGAAAAAAACCCTTAGGGCCAAATAGAGTGCAGCTTGGATAGCATATACGGACTAAGTTATAGAAATATAATGAATAGAAAAGTACTGGAATCAGTCTTTTTTTTTTTTTAATGTCTCTTAATTACTCTCTTAAAATGTCTCTTAAATGTCTAATAATTAGTAAAAATACTAGTTATTTATGAAATAAATTAATAATTGAAATAGTAATGCAACCCAGTTGATAACGAACATAACCTTCATTGCTATGAAAATAGCTGCTTTAACGTAAAATTTATTTTTAGATGAAGCAGCAGTTTTTGCTTCTAAATATATAGTAGAATATGTCATGGAAACATAAAATGCTTGTTTGTACAGATTTAGTTTCTCCTTCTGAGGATATTGTCTTTCTCTACTATCATTCATAAGATATGAAGCATTGTTATCACTCCTTTTATCATTTCATCTTAATACTTCTACTTGACAGTCAATGACAGTTGGCTTCTTCCGTTGTGTTGTATCAGCGTATCCCACAAATGACATTTAGGGGCATGGAGGTTGCAGGATACATAAAGTCATCCAATCTACAGACACAATTATGCCATCCTTTACAGATCCCTCATTTTTTTTCCTCTGTGAACCTCATACATAGTTTCCAACAAAATCAAGGGCACACATTATTATTCTGCACAATATATGAAAATATTTTCAGACAAATGGTACTTAAAAGTATGCTCTATTATCACTAGAGATCTAAAATGTAAATTCCCGTTTTTAAAAAAGTTTTACATAATCTAGAATCTAGATTAATAAAAATATTTTAGTGATTTTCGTTTCTATAAGTATATATATGTGTGTGTGTCATCAAATATATTTATTGTAGCCGAAATATTAAACCAGTTTTATATCATATACTAAAACATACTTCTTCCTCTGCATGAGGGCTCTTATGCAAGGCACAGCAAAACATCTCAGAAGAGAGGGTGAAATGGAGACATGGCTCTCTAAGTGTGCGTCTAGACAGCAACACTAATTCAAGATACAAATAATGTTTTCCGTATCTTTTGAACAAGCCTGTTATTTCGAAATATCTTTCAAAATAACAGGTGTTATTCTGACATCTCTGTAAACCTTGTTTCACAAGGATTAAGGGATGTTTTGGAATAGCCGTTTATTTCAACTGTGTAGACCATGCCAAATTTCAAAATAAGCTATTTCAAAATTAATTTGAATTAAGCGATGCATTGCGTAGCTTGTTTTGAGATAAGGGTGGATGCACCCTAATACAAAAGTCTCTCTTATGTCCTTTCCTCTGTCCTGTCTCAGTACAGGACTGGGTCTGTAACATTCAGCTGAGCTATAATCTGTTTCAGTGATTTTCTATTGCTATTTAAGGTGGATTTTGTGTTTGTAGTTGAGCCTTTCACCACAGCAGGTCTTGTTAGTCCTGTGCTCTTTCACTGAAGGAAAAACAAAACTGCAGTTCCTCAGTACTGCCCACCTTAACTTCTAAACATGTTGTGGTTTACACCTCTAGCCTTTGGGAACTGTATCCCTGAAGCTACTAATACCCCATCAATTAACTTTACATGTCAATCATGTAGATGAAAAAAGTGAGGAATTTGGGTTTGCTGATCAATGACCTTCCTTTCTTTAACTTTTATTCACAAGACTAGTACACATTTCCATTGGAAGTTGTCCTGACATTGTTTGTTTCCAAATCTAGACTCTGCTTCTTAGCAAAGATTGCACTAGTCAGAGGTTAAAAGAACCGATGATGATATAGCTGACCAGAACAAAGGTTTCAGGAAGTCTCAGGTACAGTTTGCTTGTTGTCACACACACGGCATAACTCAGCTAGACATAGCACCACCTAGAATCATAGCAATATAGGGCTAAAAGGGAGCTTAAGAAAGTATCAAGCCCCGCCCCTTGCACTAAGGCTGGACCAAGATCATCCTGACAGGTGTTTGTCCATCCTGTTACTAAAAACCTTCAATTATGAGGATTCTATAGCCTCCTTTGGAAGTCTGTTCCAGAATTTATTCAGCCTTATAGTTAGAAAACTTTTTATAACATATAACCTAAATCTCTCTTGCCATGGATAAAGCTAATTATTTCTTGTTTTACCTGCATTGGACATGAAGCTTTATAATGGCTCTTCAACCTTTCCTCATAGGTCAGGTATTCTAAATCTTTAATTATTTTTATTGATTTCCTTTGAAATCTTTAATTTGTCCACATTTTTTCTGAAGAATTGTACCCTGAAGTGGGCACAGTACTCTAGCTGATGTCTCATCATCGCTAAGTAGAGTACAACAATTAACTTTTCATTTTTTACTAATACTGAATGTGTTAGACGGTCACAGTTATGGGGCCAGTTGTGCTTTACACCCTTTTCAGTCCTCAGCACCCCTCGGTTGACAGGTTTAGCATTACGCTCCTCTCTGTGTATGGAATCATGAAGTCCAACTACTTTTGGAATGGATCTATCGCTATGGGCCCATTGTTTACTAACCATGTAAATCACACAAGCCCAACCATGTTTGGAACCTGGAAGCCATTTTTACTCTGGGAGCCTGAGACAGCGGCTGATTAAAGTGACCAGAAAACAGCTCCTTCCAAACAAAACATTATTATTATTTTGGCCATGCAGGAAGAATGTCAAGACATTGGGGGGAGAAGAGGGGTTTGTGATTTAATTAGCCTATGGATGTATAAACTCATATGGGAACTATACATAAATAACTCATATGCATGTCATGACTCCATCTTTACTCATTTCCACCTGCCCTCTATCCCCACCATGGGTCCCATCTCATTGCTAATAAGCCACTTTCCTCCCCTCATCTGAGGTATAAGGGACTGGAAAAGGGGAGTTGTGTCTTTACTGTACTAGACATTAGGAGCCCCAACTCTGGTTCCCAGATTCTGTAGGAGATGCCTTCTCCTAAGTCCACTTCTAATCATAGTTTATCAGGAACTTAACCTCTATGGCATGAGTATCTGCACTGGACACTTGCCAGGTTGTGACAACTTCAACATGACCTACCCAAACACACTCCAGAGATGTTGTGAGGAAGGCAAAATAACCCTTCAATTTGGAGGCCAATTTGACAACCCCAGTCACCTTTCTTCCTTTCTAAGATCAACATTTTTAAAGTTTAGTGTCCTCTTTGATTCTAGTCTCTCAGCTTTACGAAGAGAAAATCATGCCTAGCTGCAGCCAGCTATTTAGCCAGGCAATAGTCCAGAAGATAATTGCTTGATGCTATATTCTCTATTTTGAAGCTGCTGATGCCAGGTGACTTCTCTTTCAGTATCAGATAACCTGAGTGGCAAAATATACTAGATATAATTCCCTCACTTTCCATAGACTGGCATGTGAGCAAAAGGTATTTCTATTACCTATCACTTGGTGCAGTGATGTTGCCTCTTGGGCAAAGATGGTTGAACATCAGCTGTTCAATAGGATGAAATTGCTGAATAGTCTATCCCATATATATTTGTTTATAACTTCCAACTGGATCTGGCTACGTCAGAATATAATGACGTAGATTCAGCCCTTCAGAAAATCTTGTATGGTTAGTCTGCCACCTTTTGGAAGCTAATTGCCACTAATTCCATCCCAGGAAGTTTCTGATTGAAGCACTCATGATCAGGCTTAGGCCTCGTACTGTAGATGTGACTAAAATAATAGCGGAGAATAAATGATCTTGCGGCACCTTTTAAGATTGAAAAGGCCAATTTAAAGGGTAAAGTAATATATGCAAGTATTAATTTATTAGGGAAAACTATTGTCTCTTGGATTTAAAAAACCTTCAGTGAATGATAATATTCTCAGCTGGATACTAGGTGTAGCATATGCAACTGTATGTGATTCTGTCAACTATGTGGCAGTTGATCCTCCAAAAGTCTCACCTGTTCAATAAAATATATCAAGTATAAAACTACCAACTATTTGTGAGACTCTGTTTCCTTTAAGAGTGCATCTACACAGCACCCTAAACTCAAAATAAGAGATGCAATTTGCACTATCCAAATTGCATATTTTATTTCGATTCTATTTTGAAATTTGAAATTTGGCACATCTACACAGCACCAAATTTCAAAATTGCACACTATTTTGAGACATACCTTAACCCATGTTCCATGAGGGTGACAGGGATGCCTGAATAGTATGGCCGTTATTTCAAAAAGTATTTTGAAATAATAGACAGCTTCTTAAGATGCGGGGTAGCTATTTTGGAATACCTCAGGTATCCCAAAATAGCTGTGCAGTGTAGATGTACCCTAACAAAACAATGCTCCGTATAAGGCAGCAGTCTTCAAGTGTTTATGGTACAATACATCACATGAATAAGTGTACTTGTGGAAAAAAATGTGCATTCTTAACTTAGGTTAGCTATCCCACATTGGATAACTAGAGTTAAAATAACAATGAAGATATGGCGATTTAGCTCAGATCAGCAGCTCAATTTACAGTCTAGAGAAGCCTGGGTTGGAACTCAAGTTGCTGATCTAAGTTTTGAGTGTTATAGCAAAAATTATGAAAAATGTATGATAGGATAATTAACTCTGCTAGATTTGAATTCATATTGCAGAAATTCTGTTCTGCTGTCCTTGGAACTCTGAAGTACCATGGCAGACTTGCTTATGTAAACTCAAAAAGTTAAGAAACAGAAAAATACGTTTTATCAAAGGAATGATGAAACCAGTCAGAATTTAATTAAATTAAAATGTCAGTTGTTGATTATTGTTTCTTAGAGTGAAATGACTGCATCAAAATAAAGTGCAATTCATTAAAATGTTTAAAATTAGATTGCAGCTTTACAAATAGGCTGGCATCCAACAAATAATACTTTTCAAAATGATGAAACAGTAAATAAAATGGATTTTTCTTTATTTAACTGTGATTTAGAGAAGGTTAAATTTATATTTGCTTTTTACTTGTATTTATTTCATGAGTACATAATCTACATTGCAACTGAGAAACTGGTAATTCAATAAGCTGACCTTCACTAACTGCTTGGGTTGCACTTGCCTTCAGATCATAACACCAGCAGGATCCCTTGACTGAAATACAGTCTTGAATTCCACTGAGGTCACCTATGATTCTACGCTCTGTATCTGTCTTCATATCCCTTTATAGCATATGATCATATAAAAATCAATACTAACTTCAAATATAGTCATAGTAACATATTGCAGATATACAGCTGAATTATGTGTTTTTAAAATGTGGGTGCATTATGGTTTTATGTAGAGGCAATAACATATTCTTGGTCTTATTTGCTATTCTTTTTTAATTGATTCCTAATATTCTATTTGCTTTTTTGACTGCCACTGCACACTGAGTGGATGTTTTCAGAGAACTGTCCACAATGACTCCAAGATCTCTCTCTTGAGTAACTGTAGCTAAATTAGTCCCCATCATATTGTATGTATACTAGGGATTATTTTTTCCAATGTGCATTACTTTACATTTATCAATATTAAATTTAATTTGCTATTTTGTTGCAAATTTAGTTTAGTGAGATATTTTTGAAGCTCTTCACAATCAACTTTGGTCTTAACTATGTTGAGCAGTTTGGTATCATCTGCAAATTTTGGCTCTTCACTGTTTACCCCTTTCTCTAGATCATTTTTAAATAAATTGAATAGAACTGGTCCCAGGACAGACCCTTGGGGGACCCCTCTAGTTACCTTTCTCCATTCGGAAAATTTACCATTTATTCCTACCCTTTTTTCCCTTTCTTTAAGCAGTTATCAGTCCATGAGATGAACTTCCCTTTTATATGATGACAACTTACTTTACTTATAAGCCTTTCGTGAGGGACCTTGTCAAAGGCTTTCTGGAAATCTAACTATACTCTCTCTACTGGTTCCCTCTTGTCCACATGTTTATTGACTCCCTCAAAGAACTGTAGTAGATTAGTAAGGCATGATTTCCCTTTACAGAAACCATGTTGATTTACCCCAACAAATTATGTTCCTCTATGTGTTCACAGACTGCTCTATGAACATAACATCTTGATTTTGCCCTCATAGAGTCTGGTCTTAACTGTACTAAAGCAAAACTTCAAGGGAATCTTTCCATTAACTTGTTTATACATCAGACATTATACAGGATTTTGCAACCAAAATAATATTTTCCCCATTGATATTTGAGTTTTTCACTCATAAAAATGCTTTCTCAATATAGTGTACTCTTGCAAATGTGGCCCACCATCTCTTGAGTTTTTAAATCAGAATTTATTTATAGTTGCATAAAGACCCATCTTCTGTGTAGTATAGCATCATTTTTTGTTGTCTGGTAAGTTGTTAACATACAAATAGGTTAAACGAGTGTTTCAAATCACATTGATTACTTTTGTTTATTAGATTATTCTCAAAAATCTGCTTTCATTTAAAATGCAAGTTTTGTCTAAATCCACTGAAAAAGCAGGATATAGATATGTCCAAGAATATATCTGCTGCATGTTTCTAGTATGCTGTGTATTTGAAGTGTTTAAGTTGTCAAGGCTGTTCCCCACCCTGGCATGACAAATGCAGAAGTTGGGAGTCTGCAAGAGCTCCCAACTCCAAAACCTTTCCTCTACAGGCTCTGGTACAAAAACTTCCCCTCAAAATCCTAATACCCAGATTTTGGGGATTCTGCTACCACCCATTAAGTGCTTTTGAACCCACAAATAAGGGTGGACACTTGAAAACAATCCCAGGGGTACGCAAGCTCTTTTTCCCCCAAAGAGCTTAAAAAAGAAGAGAGAAAAACAAGCTGCAGTTTCAGGTAGCTGAACCCTTAGTCAAGCATGCAGATACACACAGACAGGGACAGATGAGGGTTTTGTGGGGCCAGGGAAATACAATTTCGCAGGGCCCCTCTTTGACACGGCGCATGCGCCGTGGCACCATAGCACATGTGCAGGGCCTCTTGAAGCGCGGGGCCTGGGCAGCCACCCCACTCGCCCTGCCGCTGCACACAGACAGACCTTCCAGGACATAAAAATCAACCAATACCGGCTAATTAGAAAAAAGAAATAATAGTTTATTATCAAAACAAAACTACAGTTGCAAGCATAGTAAATTGGCTAGATGGGAAGAGCTACCATTGATATAGATACTCAGGGAGAGTCCCTGGGCTGAAGGCTTAGTTAAGAAAGAGAGAAAAAAAAAAAACACTTAACAAGCTCAGACATTATTTCTATATCCCCAAACAAGGAAAACAATAAATCCTGATGGACTAGCTAAACTTTTCCCTATTTACACATTGTAAGAAGTCCATTCTTGGAGAGAGGAGTGTCTCCCATCTCCCTCAGTACTTGGAAGAAACTGCTCTGTCTATCAAACAAAGAACACAGAGGCTACGTCTAGACTGCAAGCCTTTTTCGAAAAAGAGCATCTAGACTACAACCAATACTTTCAAAAAAGCAAGTCGCTTTTTTGAAAGAAAGCAGCCAGACAGTCTGGATGCTCTCTTTCGAAAAAGCACAGTTTGTATTACATAGAACCTTTTTTCAAAAAAGCACTTTCAAAAAAAGGCATTTTTCCTCATAAAACGAGGTTTTCTGCAGTAGAAAAAAGTGCAGCATTCTTTCCATTTACTTTCGAAAGAACGCAGCAGCAGTCTAGACACAGGAAGGTTTTTTGAAAAAAACCCTGTAGTCTAGACACATTCAGAGAGAAAACCCCTCTCTTCCAGTTTGAAATTCCTACCTGCATTGTTATTGGATGACCACCCAATACCTGGCTAGGTACAGAAGATATGAGTTAACCCCTTGGTCACCAGGTGCTGGTGAGCACTCCTGATTATTACACAAGTGGAAAAGGTTCTGATTTTAAAAGAGGTTTTTGAGGGCAAGGCTATAATTTGCTTTTCAGTTCAATACCTTGAGATCAGTAGATCTAGGCAAGAAAAAGAAAAAAAATGTGATTATATATTTAGATTTTTTTTAAAATGAAACCACTTTAAAAATGTGCATGCCAACAGCAACTTAGTATATATGTGTACCTGAAAGAAAAATAAATAAATTCTCACACTTAAACATACATTTTCCCTATTTCCCTATTAAATATACATGTAAGGAAATACATACAATTATTCATTGAACAGCATCTACTATGCGACTTCTCTGACTAATCATAATTAACCTTTGCACATGCAGTTGCAAATTTGCAAAGAACAATTCATAACTAGTATTTAAAACATTATAATAATATAAAATAACATACATTTGAGGAATTGCAATTTAGATATTCAAAGGACTAAATAAATTGCTCTTCAAATCTAGGTTTTAAGTATTTTAAGAGGTTCTAGTGGATAACTGTGATGGGGCATACTCTCCCTGCACTAAGCAGGAAGAGGTTAATTCAGCACTGAGAGCTGAAGAGGCCACACCTCCTTGAACTTGCTGGGCATGCTTAGGCTGTACTACCATAAAAAAGAGCAGCTCAACTCAGTTGAGGCTGTCAGCCAGAGGGAGAGGACAGGTCTGGCCAGCTCTCTGCAAACTCCAGTGACTGCCCAAATGCTGAGACAGTACCACAAGGTGGGAGACCCGATGCATCTAGAGACCACCTAGGTTCCATAAGCAGGTGGAGGCAGCCAGATCCCAGAGGAAGGAGGGGAATTGGAGAGACACCAGCAAGTGGAAACGTTGAAAACAGGAAGCAGCTCAGGGACAGTGATGGTTACAGCTGAGTGAGCCACTGCTGGAGTGTCAGTATGTTGCGGTTGGAATTTCCCTGCTGACTCAGTGGCTAGAGTAAACCCTGGGCTAGGGTACAGTGGAGTGGTAGGGCCTAGATCCCCCTGCAGGGGGATGTAAACGTTTCCCCTATCTACTGCCCCTTAAATAGACTCTGGCCATTGGGTCGTGTGGGGACTGTTTAACTGTGAGGTCCTGCCAAAAGGGGCGAGTTGTAGACTGTGACCATTGGGTTACATGGTGACTATTGAACTGTACTGTCCTGCCAATAGGGGCAAGTTGTAGGTTACCTTGCGACTATTGAATCATGCTGCTGTGCCTATAGGGTTCCTATGAGGGACTAGAGAGAAGCAGTAGATAGACTTTTGGGGGTGTGAAATTAGAGACACTAGCTGGGGAGAAAATGAGGTGTCCACAAGTGTGACAGACGAGAGGCAGGCCCCTCACTGCAGCTGTGTGACAGTAACCTAGTATGATTTTACAGTTGATACATACTGCCATGCAGTATCTATGCACAAAAGAGATTTACTGACATGAAGCTAATTTACATAAATGAGTAGAATATAAAGTTTTACATATAAATATGAGGTTTTGACTGGTACTCTTTAATATGCTATAAAAGCAGGTGCTAAATTTTTTATGTACTTTTCTTTCAAAGTCTTATCCCAACTTTAAAGAAGCAAAAGCAAAGGGCAGAATCATGAATCTAGCCTGTAGCCTACTATATTAGATGTTAGAGACCAAATCCTGTTCCCATTTACTCCAATGTGATGAGGATTTGGCCCAGGTTTTCTACTCTGCTTCAGAGTTTATGTATTATTATACTGGAATGACCTTGTGAAGGCAAAATCTGTTTAATGTTTTTAACACAATTTCTTCAGGAAAAGATTCCCTTTGAGTTATCTAAATGAAAAATTACATCATGTACCTCTTTCACATCATCTACAAATCTTTTTTTTCATAGATTATTTTTAGGGTGATGATCACCAGCAGGGGTGGTCAAATACCGGCGTGAGGCTGCCACTACCATATTTACCTGTGCCTCCACAGGTACAGGCAATTGCAGCACCTGTTGGCCGCACATCATCACTCCTAGCTAATGGGAGCTGTGGGAAGTGGTGTCCTAGTCCACTGTTTCCCTCAGCTCCCATTCGCTGAGAATGGCAATCTTTGTCCAACAGGAGCTGCAATCACGGATTGAGGGAGGCGCAGAGAAATAAAGTGACAGCAGCCTGCCAGGGCTAACCCTGGTGAACCACCACCATTGTATTGCCCATCCTTCATCAACAGATTTGAAAGCTACAAATTGATATTTCCAGTTGTGCAGGTTTTTCCTCTCAACATGTAGATTTAGTTTTCTTGCCTGACACTATTTCAATATTTTCATTTATTCAATTGTGGAAAAAAAGTCTTTTTTGTGGCTGGTATCTCATGCTGCTACAGATGCTTTGAATCCAGTACATCCATTATGTAATTTATATAAACAGGTCAGTGAAGAAGTTAATAAGCTTTCAGTCTTTTATTATCCAAAATAATATTTTTATTGTTTTGTCAAAGATGTTTTAAAATATTTTGATGAGTTAGATGCAAATCTGCATAGAAAGTATGATTTAATTGAAAAGTTTCAATTTGAATTGTATTTTCATCAGTGTACAAATTTGGCATACATTAAGTTTTATGGTGACCAGTACAATAGTAGATCAGTATAGCGGTATCTCTTCAATGAAGAAAAAAATGGCATTTTTCATATACTAACAGGCTGTGTTTACATTGGCGCGATCTTGCGCCAAAGCAGCCGCTTTTGGCAAAAACATGCTGCCTGTCTACACTGGTGGGGAGTTCTTGCACAAGAACACTGACGTTCTAATGTGTGAAATCAGTGCTGCTTGCGCAAGAACTATGATGCTCCCGCTCAGGAATAAGCCCTCTTGCGCAACTGTTCTTGCGCAAGAGGCCAGTGTAGACAGGCAACATGAATTTCTTGCGCAAGAAAGCCTGATGGCTAAAATGGCAATTGGAGCTTTCTTGCGCAAGAGAGCGTCTACACTGGCACAGATGCTCTTGCGCAAAAGCACATCTCTTGTGCAAAGGCACATGCCAGTGTAGACGCTCTCTTGCGCAAATACTTTAACGCAAGAACTCTTGCATTAAAGAATATTTGCACAAAGTCATGCCAATGTAGACGTAGCCACAGTGTGGTTTGTACTGTATGTTTACATACTGTATTCCTGATGTCACAGATACTTACATAGACTTTACTTCATACCCCATGAACAGTCCCAATGATGTCAATGGGAATAGTAACAGAGTATAAAGTTAAGCATGTGTGTAAATCTTAGAAGGATTGCCCATTGACATAGGGCAGATTTAAGGTTGTTTTAGAATCATATTTAAACAGAGTACAGCTACTACTTGTTTCTTTTTAAGATTACAATGGTCTCATTCTCAAATTTTCGCAAGCCTTAGAGATCTGATGGGTTCAGTTTTGTGTTGGGTGTTAGTGTGGTGTGATCAGTTTGTTTTGCTAGTTTCATTTCCTGAAATGGTATCTGTTCTTGAATTTGAGGAGGAAACTAATGCTATCCACAGAACCATCATTTCAACAACAAAAATGTGATGATATCCTTCAGTTTTTCCTCCTCACTTTTTCTTGATTTCAACCTGAAGCAGTATATAATATACCTACCTACACTCTAATAAACTCTTGCATCTGGGCATAGTTTAGTATCAATTTCCTCAAGTTAATCTGGTACTGTTCTGCTAATGAATGAAAAGCAGTCCTGAATTTTTCTTTTATAGAATTTTGTGTGTCAGTTTATGATAAGAAATCCAAGGAAAAAAAAAGAATTAGTGATTGAAACTTCATGCTTCCTATGCCTCCTTCTCTGGGAATTTTCTTGCCATTGGTATTTTAATTACCTCTTTGCTTAACAAACACTTTGGGGTAATGCTGGAATTACATTAGCTGTTTGATAATTTTTCTTTTGATACTATCCCACAATATCAAAGGTGTTTTTTTAATTGAAGAATCCTGAGGGATATAGAGGAGCATATTAAACAGTAGTTAAGGTTGTTAATATGTATCCGTGATTTAGGGGGAAATACATTGAGATAATCCAGTCCCACTTCTGTAGTTGTAAAGTTCCCCACAGACAGCTAAACAGTTCTGTTCAAGGAAAGTCTGGATTTAGAGCAAAATCCAGTCTACAAGAATTTCTTGTACAGTAAGAGGTGGGAGTCAGGAGAGGAAAACTGCTACAGATATAGCCAGGCTATAATACTGCACTAACCTGTGCAGTGAGTACGTGGAATAGATAATGAAACTAAAGTAGCACATGTAAAGAGTGGTGATATTGACTTCTCTTTCGAGTCACCTCATCTCAGCTCCCAGCCCAGTGGTTTGAGCTGTGTACTGGATTCAAGATTTGTCATTTGATATTTAATTCTTAAAAAAGCATATAATGACTTGCTTACAAAACATTTTTTAAATTGTGATTTATTTATTCATTTCAGAAACATAGCAGATGTCAAAGACAAAATAACCAGATTCTTTTTTCCCAATATTAAATCTAAGCACAGGGAATTTTGTTGTTTTGAAAATTGGCATTATGGCGAGAATTATAAATAACAAACTGCTTCATATTAAATTCTGCACCAGATGTGCTTGCATCACCTGAATGAAGATACATAAGACTTCTGTACTAAAAAAACTGTGCTACAGAGCTACATAAAATGTGCTGACTTGAAGATTTGCATGGAAGGAAGAACAGTAATTAAATCTGTTATCCTCCAGAGAAAGTTAAGAGGTGTGATGTGCATAATCCTTTTATTATACATGGAATGGAGAAACATGGGTTTAGAGGAGATTAGGAAGTAAATGATGAGTAAATGGAATTACTAAAAGCATCAACTACTATGCCATAGGTGACAGTTGTCATGCAAATCTTACATATATTTGCTTTCTGAAATTCAGCTTCAAACTGTTTAACCTACAATATATAAGTTTTAACAAATATTCATATAAGTAAAATGTTTTAAAAATCATTGAATTTCCCTGGGTTTCATTTAATTTTCAGTTTTGGGCAAGTTTCTATTTCATTTGTATTTGCTTTTTTTCACAATTAAATCATTATTATAAACTTCCTATTTTTTCTGAACCTGATATTCTAAATAACAATGAATACAATATTTATTTGTTTTCATGTTTGTTATAGTATTTGGAAACCAATATATAACTGCTGAAAATAAAAGCTTTTTTCCAAAATGTTTATAGAGCTTAACAGACATTTAAGCAAACATTTATATTCTGTAACCACAATTAAGCAATATTATACTTAGAAAAATTATACATTATGAAACCATAATGTTATGAAGCTGTTAAAATAATTATACCACACACTGCCATTTTCAGAACTTGATCTTTCACTTACAATTCTCCAGGCCAAATTCTGCATGCACACTGTCCTCCTTGGTACTCCTTAAGGATTCACCTTAACACTGTGACCTGTAGGGACTTTAGTTGGAAGATGCTTTATCCTGTGGAGAATTGTCTAAAGCAGCTACCTGGGAATTCCCCTACCTGAGAAATCCCTGAATGGCATAAAGCTATGTGATTCCTTCTCCCAGCCCTGGCATAGGATCTTGTGAAGGGCATTATGGTTAGAAAGTTGCTACATTTGGCTATTCTAAGTTGCTGACATTACTCTGGGGATTATGGACAACCAGCTATAAATGAGGGGATCCCAGAGGCTGCTCTAATTTACCCTAGGAATTGAATTAATCCGTGGTGTCCCAGGATTAATGATATCAAGAAGCATTTGTCCCTCTTCTTATTATGTGTGAAAAACAGAGTTGGGAGTTTTGCCACTGGGATTAACCCTATAACTTAAAAAGCGAGAAAGTAGAAGTTAGTAATTTCAGCGGCTTCTTGTTTTACTTAAAACTGATCCCTTTTAAACTGAATTTTGACCTAAACCAAAAAATGTTCCCAAGTCAGAAAATAAACTCCATTGTGACATTCATCCTGTGATCCTTAGTAATGTGAAGCATCAACCAGTCTATCTTAAAATGGGGCAGTCTTTCTGAAACAAACTTAAAACTGTTTCAGGCCTCAGATGAGTGCATAGGATTCTGTTCTGGAGTTTAGAACCAATTTTGAAAGCATATATTAGAATTATATGCAGGATATGAAGTTATATGCAGGATGACTCTAACCCAGTATTTCTATACTCATTGGAAAAAGGTGAAAGTATAAGAGAACTTTTCTCTCTCATCAATTGTTCATTGAAGATAACTGTATACCACAGATGCCTTTTTATTTATTGTATTTATTCTATAAATCAGTGCTTTACCCCAATATCTCAATTTCTTTATGATTACTGGGATTATGTGCCAAAGTTAGGCATACTCACCTGAGTAACTCTAGTCAAATTTGTATCTATGGATATAACACCTCTATCTGTGCAGTGAGAAAGGATGAAGTTAAAAAAAAAGGCATTCCAGATTGGAAAAAAACGTGAAAGCTAATGGGTGAACATCTGGTAGGGAATAAATGGTAGGAAAACCATTATAAAACATGAACTATTTATTTGGGAAATTCATTAGAAAGAGGATCAGTGATGGGAAGTCATGGACCTATAATAGATCAGGAAAGTCAGTTTAAGGTACTCAACTCCAGCTACGCAAACTTCCAAGCCATGGTGGCATCCACTCAACAGGAGGACAATAGGAGCATATACTCCTGTCAGCTTTCATTTCTCCTCACAGAATGAGGAGTACCAGATGCTGACAGGCTGCCCTCAGTGTTCAATTCATGGATCTACACTAGACCCGTTAACTCTAATGCTAGAAGATTAACCTCCGGAGGTTTGATCTTCTCACTAGTGTAGGCATGCCCATGATGATTTGAGCTGAAGCCTAGAGAAGGCATGGAAAGTCACAAAGTTGCAAATAAGTCATTGTAGGTACTACACATACCCATAAAAAATGTTCTTTTAACAATAAATTTCTTAATTAGTGAGTAGATTTGTGGCTCGATACTGAGACCCTGAATTTGATGGGCCCTAGATGATGTTTTGTTTTCTAAATATGTACACTACAACTGCAAATATAATTTCAAATGGATACATTTTATTATAAGAAATTATATATTGAAAGAGAGGAGTAATTATACAGTATTTGACAGAATAAAAGCAAAACTTTTGGTCCTTTGCCAAAAAATTGAATTCAGTGGGGCTTTAAGTAAGGATACCAGGATTTATGCTGAAAACCTTGTTTAACTCACATGTTGAGTTATATTGACTAACTGGTAAACAGGCTTTGACAATATAACCTGTCTTATGACTTAAAGTATACTACTTTTTCAGAATATATTTTTAAAAGAATTTGGGTTGCTGGAACTGTTTCCCCCTATTTATTTTTAAAATGGATTTTATCTATTGAAGTATTTTGTATCTGTTCTTTGAATGTCTTTATCCATAATACTAATAACACATATTTAATATTGTTACTTTTAAATGTACTGTACCTGTGAATTAAGATGAGATGCATAGCACAGATTCAAACATCAAGAAATGTAAGATTGTATACTCTTGCATCTAAGACTCCTAATGAAGGACATTTTTTATTACCAACTCCTCATGGTTTTAACTATTCTTACTTTAGATCAAGAAAATGTAGAATTGACTACAGATACTTTATTTACAATGTATATCAGTTTATGGAAGCTTCCAGGAGAACTATAATATCCTAAAACACAACTCCTTTTAAATTGTTGTAACATCATAAATGTTTTTATATGACATATATAGTTCATTTTACCTAACAGCTACACAACCATAACTCTATAAGAGGCCAAATTTTGTTTCAACTGAAGTCTATGAGAATTTTGCTATTGACTTCAGTGGTAGCAGGATAATTCCCAGGTCAAACGGAAAATGAAGATACATACATAACTGGCAAACTTCATTTAAGAGTTATGATATATAAGATGTAGTTTTTTATGATAAAGAGAAGATATGTGATCTAGGTTGACAATTTTACTTAATGCAGCATTTGTGAAGAAATTATATAAAATTAGCTTTCTGTAAAATAGAGAATACTTGAATTCCTTTCAGCAAAAACGAGAGCTTGCAGATCTTAAATATTCATGAAGTGCAATAGTTTCACAACAAATCAAATTTAATTAAATGATGCATTTTCACCACTTACAAAAGGTTTATTAAAGGTTTATTTGCTCATGCAAATTAAAGTGTTAGAGTAAAAATCCACATGAAACTTGGCACTAACAATTAAAAAAAATATTGAAAGATTCCTCGCCTCACTGCAGTACCTTGCCATGTTTAAAATGCTCAGCTTGTCATTTAGAATATTTAATGAAACTGGGGAGGAGGCTATTTATTTGCATAATAGGACATAATTTGCTGTGGTGAGGTTTTAATTATTTATAGGCTGTCTAAAATATTTAAAATGGCATCACTAAGGAGCATGAAGTGCTGGATAATGCCTTCATTTCAGGTTTCCTGCCGCTTTCTTTATGGGTCAAGCATTTCATTTCTAATTAGCATATCAGGATAGTGGCTCTAAAAACATAAGAAGAACAAATTGGTTTCAGGCTGTTTGCAGCTTGAGTAGTCCAAGTCTGCCAAGGGTCACTGAGAGTAGATATAGAATATACCAATAAGGGATAGTGCCAAAAGTTAACCTAACTCATCAGAATGACAAAATAAGCCAGGGGATATTTTTGCATCGGAATACAGTTTACATTACATATTTACCTTTTTAGGCTTTTTAAATAGAACTACTGAGCTGTTTATGCATCATTTATCAGAATGGTTTTCTCATTTAGATATTACTTAATTTAAAGGGGGGGTTGCATCTTGTAAATAATCGTAATAACAAAATTCTTGGAGAATAACAGGCTTAATAATTGTTTATAATTGTAGTTTATTTGAAATCAGTACTTCAGAATTTATGGACTTTTTTGCAGGATTTTAGTCACATAGTATAAGGATCTACATGTTTTTACAGTCTCCACCACTTGAAACCAAGACATGATAGGGAGGAATAAGAATTTCTGCTCTCATGGAAACTAAATGATATTCTAAAAAATAAACTCCCATATTAGAATTTTCTTTTAATGATGTTTTTTTGCCTGATCTTAGATTACTTGTAAATTTCCATGTTACAGTCTTTAGGGTTGAAAGGTCCTTTACCCAAGAATTAGACCAGTGTATAATTATTCTATGATTGGGAACCCTGACATTCACATATGCAACTCTCACACTATAGGAATTCTTGTATATCTCCCTCATCACCTTCGCCTTCCCGATTGTCACCACTGGCTGTCTTTCTGGCTCCTCCCTAGGACTACATCTTTTTCTCCTGGTATCTCTAAGCTGGGATGCCACTTATACAACATGTTAAGATGATGTCGTTATGTCTGATACTTACTTTTCTCCTAATTTGTATTTCCTCACTTTACTAAATGGTCGAGTATATTTTTCCTATAGGTCAGTATATCATTGATCTCAACTTATTATCATATACATTAATTCATTACCATGGGCCGTTTGTGGTTGTCTATCACATTTGTTATTTCTGTCCTATCTGGTTATTCAGTCCGGTCTTAACCAGTTATTTGGGTTTTTTTTTGTAATGATATATCTGCTAAATTTGAGAGTATTCTTGGAAACCCCTATCCCATTGAAGGTTGCTTTATCTATGTGAAAGGTCCTGAATACATATGTATTGACTTTGCTATCTGGGTGAAAGTTCCCAGGCATGTGCATGCTAGCTTTGCCTTAGTTCAACTTACAGGATATAGATTGTAAGTTCCTTGTGTTACAGCCAAACAGACAATATAAACCTACTATAATTTATTATAATTAACATATCATCAAAACCATAAGGAAATAATAAAGCTATATATATCTATGGACAGTCAAGTAGGTTAGCCCTATTGGCTACAGAACTGTTACTGATTTTACTATGTTACACTTTATGGTACACTTGAAGATTATTTGAAAATCACATTTCAATCTTATTTCAATTTTATGTATTTTAAATGAGGATAACATTTTTCCTATCATCTCCACTGAAAAGGTCCCGAAAATTACAGTGGATGAGAAGCTGGATATGAGTCAACAGTGTGCTCTTGTAGCCAAGAAGGCTAATGGCATATTAGGGTGCATTAGGAGGAGCATTGCCAGCAGATCTAGAGAAGTTATTATTCCCTTTTATCTGGCACTGGTGAGGCCACATCTGGAGTATTACGTCCAATTCTAGACCCCGCCCCCAATATAGAAAGGATGTGGACACATTGGAGAGGGTACAGCAGAAGGCAACGAAAATGATTAGGGTGCTAGAGCACCTGACCTATAAGGAAAGGCTGAGGGATTTGGTCTTTAATCTGCAGAAGAGAAGAGTGAGGGGGGAGGATTTGATATCAGCCTTCAACTTCCTGAAGGGAGGTTCCAAAGAGGATGTAGAGAGGCTGTTCTCAGTAATGATGGATGGCAGAACAAAGGAGCGATGGTCTCAAGTTACAGTGGGAGAGGTCTAGGTCGGATATTAGGAAAAACTATTTCATTAGGAGGGTGGTGAGGCACTGGAATGGGTTACCTAGGGAAGTGGTGAAATCTCTATCCTTAGAGGTTTTTAAGTCCTAGCTTGACAAAGCTCTGGCTGGGATGATTTAGTTGAGTTTGGTCCTGCTTTGGGCAGGGGGCGGTGTACTCTATGACCTCCTGAGGTCTCTTCCAGCCCTAAGATTCTATGGTTCTATGATTCCACACATAGAACTCAACTCTGATAGTCAATATTCACTTTATATCGATGGGAGATAAGCACATGTCAAGAAAGCAGAATTCCAGACTAGAGACTTTGATAATTATCCGAGGAGAAATATTCCTCTAAATTTATTTTGTGTGTGTGTGTGTGTGTGTGTACGAACATATGTAGACATATGTCAGGCCCATCAGCAAGAGTGAGCACTATCCCCTTTAATGGCTGCCTCATCACAGATCACACAAGAGAATCCTCTTCTGGGTGATCATTACTAGTGGCAGCTGTTTTTTTGCTGCAGCCTGCAGCTTTTTCTTCCCTCACTTAAGTGTTATGAGTCACTTCTGTGCAATGACTGTAGGTAGACCTACTGGGAGCTTGCTAACTACAGTACCACCACCTACGGCTTTACACATTTCCAGTCACCGGTAGGTAAGGTCAAACAGCTTCTTTGAATGGGAGAAGGGAAAATAGCCATGTAGGGCTGAGAAACAGCTAGGAAGCATAAGAGTGAGATGAAGCCCTAGGGGAAAGACACTGAAAACACAAGCAACTATGAAGGAATACCCCTTAGGAGTCAAGACAAACTGTGAGGGGACCAGGATTGGAAGGCTAGAAAACATAGGTGTGAAGAACTTATAGGGGTAGGATCTGTTGTAAAAGACCCCTAAAAATGTGTCTGACGCTTCAAAAAGGTAGGCAACTGCCTTGATTTTTCAAAATGTCACAGGAGAATAACTACTTGATCTTCCAATACTTTTTTCTTTTGGTTTCCTCACAATTCTAGATTTGCTTGGTCAACTGTGATACTTTTCGTACCACACAACATTTTGATTAAGAACAGTACTATATTTGCCTTCTCTAGCCACATGGGACCTCACCCATCATCTCAGCTAGCTCCTTAAGTACCCAGAAATGAATTATCAGCCCTTACCAACTGGAATACATATACATTATTTTACTATTCTTTTATTTGTTCTTTACCTATTTTTGGCTTGCATTTCTTCCCCCTCATTGTTAATATAAACTGAGTGGAATATCTGATCACCATTAACTTTGTTACAGCTTAAATATATTCCCAGGTGTGAATGATTTCTAAAGGAATGGCACAATTGTGAGTAACTATTTTGTCTGGAAATGAGTGACAGGCGAGGGATCGTATGAGGATTATTTGTTGTCTTCCCTCCCCTGGGGAATATGGTATTGGCCACTGTTAGCATACAGGATAATGGGCTAGCTGGACAGTTGTTCTGATCCAGTATAGCCATTCTTATGAACTACATGCCATTGGTTCCATTGAATTCAACTCTTATATTCCAGATCAGCCTATTATTTACTATTTATATTATCAGTGGACCTGTGAGTACCATGTATATTAACATTGCACAAACACTGAATAAAAAACCCCAATTCCTACCTCAAAAAAGCTTACAATCTAAGAAAAAATGAGGAGACCAGAGATAATCTTCAAAGAATTAAATATTTTGTGACATAATGACAACATTCTAAACCTGTACCAGTATCGTGCAATTGTCTGAATTAGTGATAACCTAACATTCTGATATTTAATTTTTAAAACATTGTCTTTCTTACAACCCTTACTGTAACAACTGATCTCCAAACTATTTAACATAAAAACAAATTTTCTTCATATTTTCTGTCTTTTGCTCCTGAAGCCTTGTAATATTTCTTTGTGGCTGTCACAATGGATCTTTAATTGTTCAACCTGAAAACTAATTTCTTTCCTTCTGGGTTTCTCTCCAGCTCCCTTATGAAATGGATGAATTAGATATATGCAATATTCACTAATTTAATCTGGTCTTAGTTTTGGAGCCTGAAATGACAAGTTAAGAACAATATAGCTATGTGAAATCCTTGGTCTCATTTGTATAATAGTCCTGTCCAATTATCTATCACCAGCCTCAAATTACTTTCCAATATTTCTCTAGAACCATAAGCTGTAACTCAAAGGAGAGCAGAAAAAACATCCTTGATGTGTCAGTTAGCATTTATTTTGTGTGATAGTTCTTGAGGTTCAATTATACTTGCTGCACATTTAACAGACACCTCAGTGATTTCTAGAAGGGTTTTATGGGTTTTCAATGAATTGCAGACTTACCATCAAAATTCAAATTAATTGCTGTACTGTTGATAGGATTTGGACTTTTTGTTGAGAAATTAGACTTTGGTTTACATCCTCTCCTTCCTGGGAATAATCATTATAATTAGTATTTTGTTTTTGCTACATCATTCCATGCCAGAGGCAATGATAGTGATAGAATCGAATGTACAGAGCTTGTGCTGTGGAATTAAACTTTGCCTCTCTTCTGTCAGGGTTCCAGAAGCAGGTGATTGTCCTTGCCATGTAGTAGTTGAATCCAACCCTCCTATCCATTTCCTGTCAGTGTTCTTCCAAGCTTAATGAGTGAATTATCTCTGTTATATGTAGTGGTAAATTATGCTGACAGAGGGGTGTCAGGTCCAAAACTGACAGCATGTGTCAAGTTGCAACACCCAAAGCAGCGGAGACAGGCTTAGCTCTGAAGAGTGGAAATGACACTTCAGGATAAGTGTGGGGTGATCTTGCTCTCCAGCGTGCCTCCCTCTCCACGACCCCAGGGCCTCCTCTGTGCACAGCACCCATGACCCATCTTCTTGGAAATACTGCTTTATTAAAATCATGGAGCCCCATTCCTCAGACTAGTAGCAATGCTCAGACAGGGCTGGTGCTGCTCCCTGATTGGCTGGCTGCATGAGCAGACAGGAGGAATTGATCTCTCTAGTCTCTTTAATCCCTGTACTGACAACTTAATTGGCTAGAGAACTTATAGAACTTAGTATCTCCTGGCAGCCCTACTCTCAGCTTGCAGTAAAGGGATACTGACTTAAGACATAGCTCTTTGGGTTTATGTTCTCACACTACATGTTCAAAGTGAATTGATTACTCCTCCTTTAGAGAAGGAGTAAAGGCAAGAAAAGGCATGTCCAGATTGCCATAGTGGTCAGTGAGTAGCGAGTCTGAAGCGTAAGGGAGGAGACCTGTGAAAGCTGCAGTTCTGGTCTCACAGCATCAATGGAGTCCATATTACAAATGGCTCTATTAGTGAAGTTTGATTTTGGCATCTCAGGTAGCTGGCCTTGTATTTACAGATTTGAACAATTCCAGGTGGTTTCTGGTTTAACAATAAAAACTACCAGGTAAATGTTTTGATATTTGTAATGGATGATGCTGATAATCTAATATATAAAGGAGAGTGTTTGTATGTTCATGCTCTAATAACTTGGACACTATAAGACCTACCGCAACCAAGCTTTCCATGGGATAACCTTTCCTCAAGGAGAAGGTTTTAAGGTACTGTGGGAGGGAAGAGAGGAGAGACCGACACCTCTCCCTGAGGCTGCACGGAGCTTGGCAGTGCAGGGAGAAGCGACTTCCCTGCCATTGCTGGAAGCATATGGAGGCCCCTCATTAATACTGCGATTTGCTCAGGGCCTGGTGGCTGACCAATAGGGCGGGTGAGTTGCTGCTGGGGGTCACTCTAGGTGGAGGGCGTGGGGCTCGTGTTACCACTCAGCTGCCACTTTGAAAGAATGTCCGGAAGGAGGCACATCGGGGACCCGGAGGTGAGAGTGTGTGGGGGGGAGGGAATAAATGGGGGGGCTGGTCTGCAAGGACTTTTGGGGGCGAGTGGGGAATAGGGCAGGATGGGGGGGCGA
>JANRFK010001234.1:68029161-68046912 GCA_030068395.1 Apalone spinifera
CCTCAAATCTGGGCACTGGTCCTGGGTTTGATACTGGATGATCCTGGGTGGCGGAGTGAGAGAGGCAGTTCATGGGAGGGGCAGCTGGTCAAGGGGGTGGTGATAGAGGAGGGACTATAGAGGTGCCAGAAGGCTCAGGTAGTTGACTCATAGTTTCATCAAAAAAGATGAGAGAAGAGTTTAAGGTGTCACCTTGAAATGTCTCATATTCAGTAGGGCCAGCCCCATTGATTGATGCATCCCTATATTCAGCTCTTAGATGAGAATTTGCAGACCCAGCGTGCATATCCTCTACTTCCCTATGAAAAAATCATTTGCTTCTACAAGGATAATTAGCAAAAATACCATCTAATAGGAAGCAAAACATTGCACTATTGAATAGGAGCCTCCATATTCTTCCAGCAATGGTGGGGAAACAAGCCATGGTGATTTGGGGGCTCTCCCTTCCACTGTCCTTTTAATGGCTCCAAGACTCATGACATGGGAAGAAAACAGAGACATAGTTTCTATTGTGACTTTTGTATCTAAGTTTGCCAACCAAGTCAAATAGCTCTGATTCTCAACATTGCAATGAGTCGTTTTTGAGTCAGAGATCTTGCTTTATGCAGCAGTAGAAAAGCATGGAGGTCTGCCATAATGGCCAGATGTCAGGCACTGGCAGCTGCGGTGTGGCTGGAGGCTGTCAGGACCAGCTTCTGTTTTTCTAAATTTTGTTCCTCCAGTTTTCTGGGCAATGCCAGGTAAGTCCAGCTAATCTAATATATAAAGGAGAATGTTTGTATATTTGTGCACTAAAAACTTAGACGCTATGGGTATGTCTACACAGCAAAGTTATTCTGAAATAACAGCCCTTAATTCAAAATAACTTTCCTAGTGTCTACACAGCCAAACCGCTATTTCGAAATAAATTCGAAACAGTAGGGCGCTTATTTTGAATTTTGTAAACCTCATTCTATGACGAATAACGCCAAATTCGAAATAGCTATTCCAAAATAAGTGCTGTGTAGACACTTATTTCAAAATAGGGGACCTCCAGCCTTCCCAGGGCACCCTGGTGGCTCCTCAATCAAGAACACTCCATCAAGAACACTCAATCAAGAACACTCCATTCCCTCCCCCTCCCCAGAGCCTTAAAGGGATAGACTCTGGACACAGTGCCTGTTCCAGCTCCAACCCTGCCAGCCCAGAGCCAGCAGTCACTGCCCTATACCCAGTGGCCCCAAAGCATGAGCCAGAAAGCCATGGGCAGCCAGCCCTCCACCGCTCCCCAGGAGCAGTCTGCCAGCTCCCAGGAACCCTGCCAGGGCCCAGAGAAGGCGGGCGCCTTCCTGGTCCAGGGTGGAGATCATAGACCTTATTCAGGTTTTGGGGGGATGCCCCCAACATCCATGATCTCCACACTAGATGGAGGAATGCGGAAGTCTATGTCAGGATAGCTGCCAGCCTGGCCACCAAAGGCCACATGCGAATCCAGGAGCAGGTTTGCATGACAATCAAGTTGGTCCAGCGAGAACCGCACCCTGAGCTTCCCCTTCCCCTTGCTTCCCCCTTCCAACTTCCTCCTCCCAGTTTTCCCCCTCACCTCTCCCACCCTCTCTTCTCCCCTCTCCCGCCTCCTTTCCACAGTCTCACCAGAGTTTCATTACCTCCCCCACAGTTTTGTTAAATAAAGAGAATTTATGTTCATGAAAATACATGTATTTTATTTGACATTAGGAAGGGGGGCTAGGGAGGTAAGTGGAAGGACATGAGGGAAGAATGAGGCACAATCTCCCAGTAGGGCACACCAGGGAGACTGTTAGCACTCCTTAGGGTGGAAGCTCTCCCACAGGGCCTCCTGGATACTGACAGCACCCCGATGGACCTCCCAGATGGCAGCCTGCAGAAAGTGCAGCCAGGCTCGCAGCAACGCGTCCAAGAGAAGCACCATAGTGCCCAGTGGCAGCTCTGGCTCCATGTTGCAGAGTGCTGTGGTATCCTTAGTGAGGGCAACACAGAGACAAAATGCTTTGCTGTCCCTCATTGAGGTAGGCAAGCAAGCAAGCAGGGAAACCTGAGAATTGGCTGTCCCGGGGGGTCCCTTTAAGCACAGACCTCAGATAGCCTCAGGCAGCAGCCCCATACAGTAAGTCCTGACGTGGTGCCCTGCCGGAACTGGTTCCGGCCAGACTTAAATGCGATTCAGAGTCCACTCAGTGTGTATGCGCTATTTTGAAATAGCAAAATGCTCCTCATTGCAGGAGGAGTAACGGTAGTTTGAATTAGGAGCTTTAATTCGAACTACCTAGTCTGTGCTGCGTGTAGCCGCGGGCAAGTAGTTCGAACTACTTAATTTAAATCCCGGGCTTCATTTGTAAGTTCCAATGCCTACATTAGCCACCCTAGTTCGAACTAGGGTGGCAGTGTAGACATACCCTGAGAGCTACCACAACTAAACTTTGCATGGGATAACCTTTTATCCAGGAGAAGGTTTTAAGGTACTGTTGGAGGGAAGAGATGAGAGACTAATGCCTCTCCCCGGGGCTGCATGGAGCTCGGCAGTGCAGGGAAAAGCAGCTTCCCGGGGGAAGTGATGGGGACAGTCACTCACTAAGGCTGGCAGAGGGACAAGGAAGCAGAGGGCGGGCTCGGGCACGGGCGTCAGACACACGGCTCCCTTCCCCCAGGCTCCTCACCTCAGTTATATCAACTGTCCCGAGCAATTCTGGGTAACTCTAGCTAGTATCACATAAGCCATTCTGCTCATTGGTAGTAAACCAAAGTGAAAGATACAATTAATTCCCATTTCCATAGCCTGACAGAATATAATATACAAAGTGGTCAAAAGTAATTAGGGTTCTGTAAATCAAGGGAAATAGCTGAGGCTTTCGTTATCTCAGTTTACTCTCTTGCTGAACATTTCAAGTATGTTATGTTATAAGAAGAAATAATAAGAGAAACCAATTTATTAACACAGCTTCACTTAGACCCAAAATTCATGCCAGAAAAAGTAATAGCAAAAGTGAGAAGGCAAGAAACCATAAAGAAACATCCATGTGATTGACCTGCTAGTAGCATAGAGGAGACTGCTATATCCACCAATATAGACACAGTAAAAAGAAAAACACAAATGTGAATGAAATAGTCAGATCAAATTAGGAGTGCACTACCAGAGAGTGAAAGGACAAAGAATCCTAGTAAAAGGGAGGTTGAAAAAGATGTGGGAGATGTGGCAAGCTCCCAAATCATTGTTGGGAACAATATCCGGCAAAAGAGTCAGGATGTAGGAGATGCCACAAAACAGAACATTTTGCAATATTGTGCAGATTATCAAGAATAGTGGAAACACTGAGTGGAGTTCAGGTATGTTTGAAGTATGAAAGCCCCGTAGCACATTCAGGATTTGTATGGACCTTACACAACTCAAAATCAGAGAAAGAATCATGAGTGTAGGGGCCTGTTCTTCATATCGAGAATCCTCACAGAAATGGAACATCAGTATGTTCCAGTGGAAAAGAAAGCTCTAGCTGTGACTGGGCCAGTGTATACACTGGCGGCCCTAGACACAGGCGAGCTGAGCCATTGCCCAGGGTGACACGCTGATAGGAGAACATTTGAATAGACCCACCTGCCCTTACCTATGGCCAACCAGCTGAGCAGGAGGGGAAAGAAACACAGCAGTCTGCTCACACAGGAGGAGGAGGGCAAGAAGCATTCGCTCTCTTGTCTCAGGTAACTCTTCTGTACTGAGGGGAGAAGCATTAGGGGTGGGTGACTGGGAGGAGGTACACCTTACCCCTGGGACACAAGGCCCCCTATAGAAGGAGTGAATGGTCCGGGTTGTGCTATTAGAGTCTCAGGGTGGCTGTGGTTGGTGCTGGTCGAAGGTGTGTGTGTGTGTGATCTTTGTGTTCAGCCCTGCTATGTGGATTTGTGTTTGTGTATAGCTAGGTCTACCCTCCTTTTTCTTCCCCTTCTCCCCCTAAAGGCTTTTCCCTGGCTCTGCTGGCAGGATTGATGCCTTTTGTACTCATTAAGCTCTGCAAAGTGAACACCAGTTAACACAGGATGGGGTTGCAGCCCGCCTGCAATCCCATCCCATCCTTTCCCTATAGAGAGGTGACACATGAGGGAACATGCACTGCACTAGGTCACGTAACCTTCACTCCCCCACTCAGTTTTCTGCCAGGGCTTACCTGCCTCTGCTTGCTAGAGGCAGCCTGGGACCAGGAGAGTAGAGGTAAACAAATAGTATGTTTATCAAATAGCTGGGATGGTCCTACGAGTAGTAGGGAGGAGGAAGGCTGCTGCTTTAGCTCAGCAGGTAGATTTTAGGTAAGGAAGGATGGAACAGTTGCTTTCCCATAGGAGAACTAAGGGGGAGAGCTCGGCTACTGGCTGGGGAGGAGGGTATGACACTTAAGTTGTTGGGGGGGGGACCTTTAAATACCCTTCTCCCCTCATTCAACAGCAGATGTGGAGAAATTGGAGAAGGCCCAGAGAAGAGTAACAAAAATGATTAAATATCTAGAGGGGACATAACAGTTTTCAAGTATCTAAAAGGGTGTTACAAAGATGAGGAAAAAAATTGTTCTCCTTGGCCGCTATGATAGGACAAGAAGCAATGGGTTTAAATTGCAGCAAGGGAGATTTAGATTGGACATTAGAAAAAGCTTCCTAATTGTTAGGGTGGTTAAACACTAGAATAAATTGCCTAGGCAGTGGTGCACAACCTTTTTTTCACTGCGATCCCCACAGCTGGGCTCGGCCGTTGGCGGTTGCACGGTACGGGACTTAGATCAGGGTGGCCGGGGGCTGGCCCTTGGTGGCCGCACAGCGTGGCAACCCCCAGGAAGATGTCGTGACCCATGGATTGCGCACCACTGGCCTAAGGGGGATTGTGGAATCTCCATCACTGGAGATATTTAAGAGCAGGTTGGACAGACACTTGTCGGGGATGATTTAGGCAGTGCTTGGTCCTGGTGTGAGGGCAAGGAACTGGACTTGATGACCTCGTGAGGTCCCTTCCAATTCTAGGTTTTTATGATTTTATAATTCTATGATTCTATGACTCTACTCCCTCAGGTTCTGTTTATGTTTTTGCTACAACATATGTTGTACTTCACAGTATGCTGAAATTTCTGAGGGCAGGGGGACTTGTCAAAGCTGTTGCTGGGAACAGTGTTGTTGTATAAAGATTTAGAATGAGGACATTTGCTTTGCCCCCATCTTAACCTACAAAACTTTTTTGTGCTCTGGAAGTCAGTGGGGTTCCTAGTATGAGAATCTGAGGATAATGTGTGATTGTTGTGAGTAGCAGTTTGAGTCAGGCCCTTAAATTCAGAGAGAACTCAGTGGGAATATAGGCTCTGCCCCATCCTCTGACCGACTCTGCAATGTTTCACCCTTGTTGCTCTGGCTTATAAGTAGGAATACACTTTTTTATTTTGTATAACTTTGTGTAATATGTTTTAAGCTTTTTGTCCTTTTATAATTTTCACAGTTGTGGGAAATTATGGAGGGAGGTGTGATAATTTTTTAATGACAGAAGAAGTTAAGATTCAAACAGTTTAAGCTTCAAAACTGTTAAAACACACAAATAGAAGGTGGGTGAGGTTTTATATAAATTTAATTCTGGAACAGCTTTGGTTGGTGAGAGATTTGCCCTTTTGAGCTCCATAAATCTGGAGAAGAGTTCAAAGGAATTCCAGAGGTTTTCTCTTTCACTAACAATATCTGGTCCAATTAAAGGGCAGGACTTGTGCTCCACAAGCAAATGTCCTAACCCCTAAGCCACTCCAGGATCCACCCCACCTCCCTGCCTTCAGCATGTCCCTTATCTTGCCTTCCTAATGCGGGAGCCAGCTCCATCCCTGGCACAAGCATGACTACAACAACACAGCAAAACCCACTAAATGTCAATATCAAGTCAGGATATACAAAATAAGTATCCTAAAATCAGACATGATTTGTAGCTTTAAATATTCATTCGCTTGTCCATTTGTAACAAGCCCAGTTCATAAGTTTATATCACTGGATTTTAACTCTAACAAGTTCTCAAGCAGCATTTTTCTTGCTTTCCCTATCTATAAATAATGTAATTATTACTGATAGAAATATTTCAAGATTTGTGTATACTGTGAAATCAAGAGCTAATTTCTAAGTTAATTGCAACCCCCCCCCCCAAAAAAAAACAAAGCAAAACAAAAATTCTGAGATTTCAGGTGCCTAAGTATTCTCTGGAATCATAGTTACAGTTGCCTCCTATCCCCACTACAATCTGAAATGGCACCACTGGTGAGTCAGGAATGGCCAGAGGACCACAGAATGGCCATGGGTGCAGATAAGATGCAGCACCCATCTGACAACATGGAGCTCTCCCTTCTAAATCTTAGAATCTTGGTGCTATTGTTGTTGATCGTTACTTTAATGTTTAATTTAACATGTAGTTCACTTGTGACTTAGCTATAATGTTTTTATGACTTACATAACTTATTATTTTAATAACATTGAATCAAATTTTGTCATTCCCTATTTTGTATTTTTCAATAAATTATACAAACTTTTGAGATTACAGCTTTATTTCTGAAAATCAAGGAGCACAAAATTATTGTTTGAATTGTAACATAAAACATACAACAAGCCCTTAGCCATCTTATTGGGTTCAAAACTATTTTATGACCTTCCACCTAATATTCAAGATTATAACTGCAGCTGATCCAATTTTCTTTTAAGACTGAACGTATACCAGCGAAACACTCTATTTAGCACAACAATTAAGCAGCCATGAACAGAAGAAGAAAAGACTTGAGAGAGATGTTAAAGTCTGCATTGACATTGTTCTGGCAGCAATTCCAGGATCTGCCACCTGACTTCTGAAAATTAGGTGAACTAAAGAATCAGAAAGGTATCTGTGTTAGCTGTTTCAGCAAAAACAAGGTGTCTTGTGGCACCTAAAAGACTAATACATTTATTAGGGCATAAGCTTTCATGGGCTGCAGCTCCCAAAAGCTTATGTCCTGATAAATATCTTAGTCTTTAAGGGCATGTCTACACTAAAAAATTTTTTGAAATAACTTATTTCCAAATAATAACTCCCAAAATAACTATTTGAAATAATATGTCCACTCTACAGGGAAGCCTTAAAATTAGTCCAAGTCTCCCTTTATGTGGATGCGCTGCCTTAACTTAGAACTCCAAGAAGCACTGGGAAGTAATTACTTTGAATGACTCTGGGGAGTAGTTATTTTGAAATAACATCCTAGTGTAGACCAGTACTCAGGTGCCACAGAACAACTAAGGAATGAGACTTGCAAGAAACTTTCTCAAGTCTGCCCAAGTGTGTGAGGTTGAAGAAGTGATATTTATCATATTGACAGGACCAAAAGTGACCTTCATATGGCCAATGGATTACTTCTGAAAGGACAGAACATTTTTTTTCATGGGGCACTTCAGAAAGATTCTCTTTTGAGCTTATGAGGGACACCAAAATATAAATAAAAGCCCAACAAGGGCTCGAGCATAGCAACCTGCTTGGTGGCTCATTCAGAGCAGACAATTCCACACCTTAATAGAGGAATGCAATGTATGTACTGGGGGAGGGGGAATGATTTCCAGAATCATCATTACTCTTTACAAAGCTACTTAACATAACTTGGCCATTGGTAACAGATATGTCTTTCTTGAAAGGATACTTTGTATATTATTGTATCTGATTATTTCTCTAAATGTATTGAGACAGACTTCATGGACAGAGGTCGTCCATAAACTAGTCAACATTACAAGATGTGATGTTCACAAAGTCCTTGTAATTGCTGTGGGGCCTCAGTTTACGTCTGAAATATTGCTAGCATTTGCAGAAGTCTTCAGTTTTGAGCATCATACCTGAGAATGGTGTTTGTGAACACCACTGAATGATTAGTTCATTGAGTCAATTATAAGATGATAAATCATCTTTTAGTCCTCTGGCTTTTCACCTTGCATGTGATGAGCAAGCTTGATTAGGTGTAATTTGATTTTAATTTTCTCTTTCCTATATTTGTGAGAACATGAAAATAACATCAGTGACATCTCTGAAACCAAATCATTTTTTGAAACTTTTCAAATGAAACATGGAAATGAAGTAATTCAGAGATTAAGTTTCTATAATGTATGTTTCCTCATTTGATTTTTGGCTCTTTAGGACATTATTATCTTTTGGGAAGAGAAAATGGCTGCAAATTCTATCTGATATGATAAAAGAACTACTTGTCTAACAGTCTTTCTCCATTCCTCTTTCTTATCTGAAGATCCAAATAGAAACAGCCTGTCAGTAAGTGTCCCTCACTTGCTTCCGTTTGAACATAATCTGTTAGAAACAAAACACTTAAACTTAAAGAACAAAATGGGCATCGGTTAGGATGTGTAAGTGTAGACCAGGCCTTATAAAGCTGAAAACAAAGCGTGTGTGTGGGTGGAAGTGGGAGGGTGTGTGGGGATATGTGTGGGAGTGGGAAGCACAGCTTCAGGAAAATAAATTAGGGGGTATTTCATAGGTTATGCTTCATCCTCTTTTCATTATTTCTCTACATTTGTGATGGCTTCTATATACTTGATGATGTCCTTGCACTGTTGTTTATTTTGAATTTGTGTCTCCCGTTAGTGTAGGAATAACCTTGACTTATATCAATGGGACTGGAATAGGCACAGAAAAAAAAATACACAATATCAAACATTTAGTCTTTTCTAAAGGAATATAATAAAAATATAGTAAAGCATTTTAAATAAAGAGATGTTGTTGAATAGCCAGATTCTGTTATCTGATGAAAAGATAGTAATAAAGTGAGGCAATTAAAATGTGAGGCTTTAGTGAATGTATGTTTAATGATCATTTATTTTATACAACTTTAGAATTTTTGTAGTATTAATTGCATTAAATATTTGATTTTAGCTTCAGTAGTTAATGCTGTCTGGAATAGAACTTTGGAATTTTTTGTTGGATTACTCATGTTAGTTCTCTTCATAAAACTTAACTTTATGTTAAGGGTATGTCTATACTACAGAGAAGATAGACGCTGCCACTTCCAGGGTTCAAATTAGCGGGTCTAGTGAAGACATGATAATTTGAACTGAGAGGGGCACTCTAGTCAATACCAGTAGTCCTACAAAAAATACCAGTAGTCAATACCAGTAGTCCTACAAGTAGTCCTTACAAGAAATAAGGGAAGTTGAAGGGAGAATGTTCTCCCTTAAACTTCCTGTAGTGAGGACAGTGCCAACAATTAATTTAAGGTACTTTGACTTTAGCTACACAATTAATGTAGCTGAAATTGCGTATCTTAATTCAACCTAATCCCGTAGTGCAGACATACCCATAGTGATCATACCACTGCTACTCAGAGTTTAAATTTACACTTAAGAGAACTCTGTTGCTCTTCATTTGAACCTGTAGGATCAGATTCACTCTTAAGTCAGCTCTAGTTTTTACAGAAAAAAACAGCAAGTAAATGGTCTGGTAGGACTTTATAGACTAACAAAACATGTAGATGGTATCATGAGCTTTTGCAGGCACAGACCACTTCTTCAGATGACTGGAGTTATGACTAGAGGATAAGAAAACTTGAAATAAATAGGAGAAGGGAAGGGGCGGGGTGGGGGGGGGAGAGAAAGATGCTCTGTCGCCCCCCCACCGCCCCACCTCTATACATAAAGTATCAGGAGAAAGAGTGCTAAGCCTGAGTAGATAAAGATCAAAGTCAGAGGATGGATTGCTAAGGCAGGAAGGATACCATTCAGAAAACTGTTAGCAACTTCCATGTCTTTTGTTTCAGTGATAAAGGCTCCATCACCCCATATCTTGATTAAGTCCATAAGTAATAGAATTGAATTTGCATATATATTATAATTCCAAGCTTTCCCTGTGGATTTGACTTGAGGAGCTGGCCTGTGACACGACTGCCACCTTCAGATCTGTGAGATTATGGATAGGTAAACAGAAATGTTCTGCCACTGGCTTCTGAGTATTTTCTTTATGTATATCCAATTTGTGTCCATTGATTCTTTCATGTAGAGAGCGTCCAGTTTGACCAATATATATAGTAGAGGGGCACTGTTGGCATTTGATGGCGTAGATCAAATTTCAAGATGAGCAGTCAAATGACCCTTTGATTTTGTGGCTTGTGTTGTTTGCTCCAGGTTTGAATTTGTCAGTGTAGATATGTGGGCAGAGTTGGCATCTTTTCTGGTTGCAGGGCCAGGTTCCTGGAGGCTTATGATGTGGTTGTGTGGCATGGTTATCAGAAAGAATACGTTTCAGGTTAGGGGGTTGTCTGTAAGCAAGAATAGGTTTTTCTCCCAAGGCCTCTGAGAGTGAGGGATCATTTTCCAGGATGGGTTGTAGATTGTGTATGATACGTTGGAGGGGTCTGAGTTGTGGACTGTAAGTAACAACAAGAGGAGTTCTGTTATTTTCTCTTTTGGGTCTGTCTTGAAGTACTTCATGTCTGGGTACTTTTTTGGCTCTGTCAATTTCTGTTTTCACTTCCCCAGGTAGGTATCTCAGATTTATGAATGCTCTGTAAAGATCCTGTAGGTGATTGTCTCTGTCTGTGGGGTTGGAGCAAATCCGGTTGTATATTAGGGCTTGGCTGTATATAATCGACTGAAAAATGTGTCTGGGATGGGAGCTGGAAGCATGAAGGTAAGTGTAGCGGTCTGTGGGTTTACGATATAGGGTTGTTGAAAGTTGTCCATTATTTAACTTTACTGTAGTGTCCAGGAAGTTGATTTCCCTTGTGGACTGGTCCAGACTGAGGTTGATAGTGGGGTGGAAGTTGTTGAAATCCTGGTGGAATTCTTCAAGAGTCTCTTTACCATGTGTCCATATGATGAAGATGTCATCGATACAGTGTAAGTAAAGAAGGCATGTTAGGGGGCGAGAGCTGAGGAAACGTTGTTCAAGGTCAGCCATAAAGATGTTAGCATATTGTGGTGCCATGCATGTGCCCATGGCTGTGCCGCTGATTTGGAGATAGAAATTGTTTCTGAATTGGAAGTAGTTGTGGGTGAGGACAAAATCACAGAGCTATGTAATCAGGTGTGCAGTGTGGGGAAATGGCAGCACTTTCCTTTACATTTCTTTATTTAATTTTTTCAAAGATGAGGTACCAGCCTTGTTTAAAACATCTGAGTTTGTTCCCTGAATAAAGTCTGAATTTCATGAGAACTTGGAAATATCTCATCTTAAACATCTGTTCTGTTCCTGTTTCTAAGATGGTACAACCTTGACAATTCCAAGTTGTTCCATTTTGTCTGGGAAACAGAAGGAGATAGTCCTTGGGAGGTGCCAGAATTATGGCCACTGGTGATGATGGGGAAGGTGCAGGTGATAAAGAAGGTGATGGCTAACACCTTGGGTTCTTCTAGAAGAAATGGTGTTAGTATATGGTGTGGAAATATAGATGTACATTCCCTATCTATCTTATGAAATTAGGGTGTTGGTGACAATGCTAAATGTATTAATAAACTACATTGGCAAGTATACAAATGTTTCTATAGTATGAGTGTTGCATCTGTGCATATCAGGGTTCCCAACCATAAAGTAATTGAACACTGGGCCTGATCCTGGGACAAAGGACCTCAAATATTTCCAAGTTTTCCATACAGATGACACTGTTTGACCACCTGTTCCCTATTTTAAATTTTCCAAGTTTCTGTGGTGGTCAAATCATTTATATTATACTGCCATGCAGTAAGTTTACCTGAATGAATACCTCCATTATTTACTCCCTACTTTATATACCTTCTGGCCAATGACCCATAAGCTCGTTCTGAATTTATCATAGTAATTCAACAAATTCTGTAGTATTTCTCTCCCACTTCTTGCATCCAAAATATTGTTATGACATTCACCTAACTCTTCTATCATATCATAGTAAAAGTCTAAAACGTATTTATCTAAATGTATATTTATCTTCATTGCTTTGAAGATGTGGCACTCTACACCCCAAGAGAGTATCCTGTACCCCCATATTTATCATTTATATGAATTGTGCTATTGCATATAGAGCATGCCCTGTAAGGTATCGTAGGAAAGGTTATGATCTGCTGAAACCTGGTAGAAAAGAACAGGAGTATTCAGAGATAGATGGAAAAAACGGGCTTCTTTATTGTAGATACTAGTTCCACCTAAGACACCCCCAAAATCCTGTCCAAGTGAGCAACAAATTAACCACAGTTACACTGTCTTTTACACAACTTAGTATGTAAATATACTTATCTATTACAACTTCCCTTAAATCCTTATTTTGTACTATGAACACGCATATAATGAATAGTGATAACCATGTGATGAATGTAATTATACTCATCCCTGTTTAATGTTTCTAGCACTTATAGCGGAAGTATGCTGTTTTCACATCACAGACTCCTTTAATCAGCAGCTTACGAGGGGGGGGGAGAGGGGAGAGAAAGAGCTGGACCCTGAATATATTTAAAAGAGAGTGATAAAGGAAGGGAAAAAAGGAAAATAACAGAGTAATACACAGCGGGATTTGTTAGAAGTTACAGCTAACTATTTATCTATCCCCAGGCAAGCAAGAAGAAAGGAAAGGGGACATAAAAATACATCTGTAATTCAACAGGGACAGTGCATGACCATACCATATCCCTATCACCATAGTAGCAATCACCCAATCCCCTTACTTTAATCTTACACACCCCAACAAAACCCTCTGTTCCATCTAAATAATTATATCATTGATGCAATAATGACATGAAAATAGAGTTGTGTGACTGTCACTAAAATATGTCACAGGTTTGGAAAGCACCCTGATATTACCTTCCCAGAGACAATAACCAGGGGGATAACCAATGTGTGTGAGGGTGTCAAACAACTATAAATGGCTACTGTCCAGCAAGGAAGTTACAAATCAGTGACTCGCTTGCATAAGACCACACCATGGGAATTGCTCAATTTTGCTTGCTGATTCAGGACCAGTAAATTATGTTTTCCAAGATCATGGATTAAGGATATAAAACAGAACACAGTGACTTCACAGTGGGTTTTTCCTTCTGCCCCTATTCTGGAAGTAAAAAAAAATGTTTAGAAGATTGAAGACTCCATGTAACAGGGTTGAGTCACTGCCACAATGACTCCTGCTGGTCTCCTCTCCTTCTACAACCTTGAGGTGCCTTCTGTTGGCCAGTGTCTGAGCCTCAGTTACCTATCGTCTTCTGCACTGGTTGAGACCCCAACTCCTTTCTGGCTCTTTCCTCACAGTACTGCCCCACAGCACCACCCTTATGCTCCAGAGATCACCCCTCACAGGAAATCCCAAATGCCTTTACCCACCTTGTGTCAGTGAATCACATAGGCCAGTAGTGGGCAATTACACGGTGGTATATTTACCACCAGGCAGGCTGCCACTGCTATATTTACCTTCACTGCTGCAGGTATCAGTGATCACAGCTCCCATTGGCCATGGATTGCTGTTCCCGGTAAATGGGAGTGTATGTACCTTATTATTTTTTTGAAATCCATTTCTGCTCTATTTTTCTCCCTATTATCAGGTTCCTGAACGCAACCATCACATGGTCACTACTGCCCAGGTTGCCACCTACTTTTACTTTCTTTACCAATTCTTCCCTGTTTATGAGCAGCAGGTCAAGAGGAGCATAACTCTTAGTTATTTGCACCAGGAAGTTGTTCTCAAGACTTTCCAAAGTCTGCACACAGCTGTATTGTTCTTTTAGCAGATGTCAAAATAATTGAAGTCCACCATGAGAACCAGTGCCTATGATCTGGAAACTGCTGTTAGTTGTCCAAAGAAAGCCACGTCTGCCTTATCCTCCTGGCTTGATGGTCTATAGTAGATGCCTACCACAACATCACTCTTGTGGCTCTCAGATCTAATCTTAGCCAAAAGACCTCAATACATTTTCCTCCAATTTCATGTGGAGTTCTGAGCAATCATACTGCTCTCTTAACATATCATTCAAACTTCTCAACCTTTTATCCCCTGCCTGCCTTTCTGAACAATTTATAATCATCCATGACAGTGCTCCAGTCATGCGAGTTTCCACTCCAAGTCTTAGTTATTCCAATCACATCATAGTTCCTTGGCTATGCTAGGCATAGGTGTCCATAGCCTAGAGAGGGGAAGGCTTTCCCTTCCCAAACTGCTAGGCATGGCCACGCACACACACCATTCACAGAATGCCTGCTGTAGGCGTTCTGGAGGCGGAGTGTTGCTGCTCCCTGCACCCAGCCCTCCCTCTGCTCCTGGCTGGGGAGGCTAAAGCCACGTGCCCTCCTCCTTCCCTGATACTCTGGGAGCTGTGCTGCATGGCCTCCTCCCTCCCCCAGCGCTCCAGGAAGGTGGAAGCCAAACTGCATAGCCTCCTCACTGGGGAGGCTGGGGTGTGACATGCACCCCCTTGCATCTTTTCCCCTCCCTGTGGAGAGGCACGTGCTTGGTATGCAGCCCCACCTGCTCCCCTTCTTTGGGGGATGGTGCCTCGGCAGAGGTGTCGGGACTGTAGTTGGAGCTGAGGGACTCCCACAGTCCCAGCTACAGTAACCGTCCATAATGCCAGGACTTCCAATTCTTCCTGTTTGTTTCCCAAGCTTCTCGCATTCATATACAGTCACCTGGGATATTGCCGATTACCTTACTTTCTCAATATGAATCAGGAGGCTGCCCCTGTTGCACCCTCCCCATTGTGTTTCCTCCTCTTATCCCACTTCCCCACTAAGGGCTTAGGTCACCTTCACCCTATCATCATCATCATCATCATCATGGCTTAACTTCATGAATGAAGATTTAGGAAGGGGTTTGTCCATGTCTAAGGCAAGCGCGCTGGTGACTGACGAGTCCAATGCGGGACAGGCATATTCGGCCACAGTGGCAAAAGAGAAATTCTGTTCTGAATTTAGTGCTGCGGTGTCACGATTCTTCCTCCATGTCCTTTTGTCCTCAAGACCAGCCCTACGTGTATTCTCGAAGAAGGAGACAGCCTGGTGAATGGTGCGTCTCCAGGCCACTTGTTCCAAAGCTAAAGCAGACCAATGGCGGTGGTCAATATGACAGACGCCAAGGGATTTCTTCAGAGAGTCCTTGTACCTCTTCTTCAGTGCTCCTCTGTCGCAGTGGCCAGGGTGAGTTCGCCATACAGCACAATCTTGGGCAGGCGATGATCCTCCATCCTGGAGATGTGCCCTGCCCAACACAGCTGTGTATTCAATAGGATGGCCTCAATGCTAGTAACTTCCGCCTGTTCGAGGACTTCAATGTTGGTGATGAAGTCATTCCAGTGGATGTTAAGATGGTGCAGAAGCAGCGTTGATGGAAGCGCTCAAGGAGATGCAGATGATGCCAGTAGGTGACCCACAACTCGGAACTGTACAAGAGGGTACTCAGTACAACAGCTCTGCACACACCAATCTTCGTACCTTTCTTCAAATGCTTGTTGTTCCAGACTCTTTTATACAGCCTACCGAATGCACAGTTTGCCTTTGCCAGTCTGTTATCAATCTCTTTATCAACCTCGGCGTCCGAGGAGATGATACACCCCAAGTAGCTGAACTGATTAACTGTCTTCAGCTCTGACTCGCCAATGGTGATGCAGGGAGGGCAGTAATCTTCCCGAGATGCGGGCTGATAGAGAACTTCCATTTTCTTCAAGCTGACTTCTAGTCCAAAAAGTTTGGCAGCTTCTGCAAAGCAGGATGTTATGTGCTTCAGCGCTGTCACTGTGTGAGAAACAAGAGCAGCATCGTCAGCGAAGAGTAATTCTCGGATGAGTTGCCACACTGTCTTAGTATGGGCCTTTAGTCGCCTCAGGTTGAACAGACTGCCATCAGTACGGTATCAGATATAGACACCGACTTCATCATCAAGTTCTACTGCGGCTCTTTGGAGCATCATACTGAAGAAGATCGTGAAGAGAGTCGACGCGAGAACGCAGCCTTGCTTTACACAGTTGCGTATTGAGAAGGACTCTGAGAGGTCAGTGCCATGTCTGACTTGGCAACGCTGGTCTTCATGTAGGTGGATGATCATGTTGAGGAAATTTGGGGGACACCCTAGTCGCTCCATGATTAGCCACAGACTTTTTCTGCTCACAGTGTCGAACGCTTTGGTAAGGTCGACAAAAGTCACATACAATCCCTTGTTCTGTTCCCTACATTTCTCTTGTAGCTGTCTAAGAACGAATACCATATCGATGGTGCTCCTATTAGCTCTGAAGCCACACTGGCTCTCTGGAAGGAGTTCTTCTACAATGGTGGGCACCAATCTGTTAAGAATTACTCTTGGAAGAATTTTTCCCACAACAGAGAGCAGAGTAATCCCCTGGTAGTTGGAACAGTCTGATTTATCCCCCTTGTTTTTATACAGAGTGACAATGACTGAGTCACAGAGGTCCTGTGGTACTTTGCCTTGTTCCCAGCAACAGACAAAGAGCTCATGGAGTTTGGCGTGCAGCGCTGGGCCCTCATGCTTCCAAACCTCTGGTGGAATTCCATCGACTCCTGCTGCCTTGCCACTTTTCAGCTGTTTAATGGACTTGACAGTCTCCTCTAGAGTAGGAATCTCATCCAGGTCTATTTTCTCTGGCAGTTGTGGAATACGATGGATTGCTGAGTCTTGGACCATGCAGTTGGCGCTAAAGAGAATCTGGAAATGTTCCGACCACCGGTTCAGGACAGACACCTTGTCTGTGAAGAGCACTTGGCTATCTGCAGAGCGCAAGGGACTCTTGATGTAATACGAAGGGCATACACCGCCTTCAAGACTTCATAAAACCCTCTGTAGTCACCGGTATCCACGCAAAGCTGAGTTCTCTCTGCAAGTTTGGTCCACCATTCATTTGAATCTCTCAAAGCTTGCACTGGAGATTGCTACATACAAGGTGGAAGGCTGCTTTCTTATCAGGACAGGACAGCTGTGCAAAATGCGCTTGATGGGTGGATCGCTGCCTCATCAGCAATTCTTGAATTTCCTGACTGTTTTCATCAAACCAGTCTTTTTTCTTCTTAGAGGAAAACCCTAGGTCTTCCTTCAGTGGTCTGCAAAATGGTGGTTTTGAGATGTTTCCAAAGAGCATCTGAAGAGGGGTTTGTGGGACAGCTGGGATCCTCAAGCCTTGACTGAAGATTCGCCTGGAATTTAGCTTTCACTTCAATTGATTGGAGTTTGCCAACATGGAACTTCTTCTGTAGGGTGCTTCCCCTCTTTGGCTTGGCTTTGAAATGGAGACGGAGTTTACAGCGCACAAGGCGATGGTCCGTATGACACTCCGCGCTGGGCATTACTCGAGTGAGTAAAACATCTCGAAGATCTCTCTGGTGCACCAAGATGTAGTCTATGAGATGCCAACTCTTAGACCGAGGGTGCATCCAGGTTGTCTTCAGGCTGTCTTTCTGTTGGAACATGGTGTTGGTGATGGCAAGTTGCTGCTCCGCACAGAATTCTAACAGGAGGCATCCATTGTCATTACAGTTTCCGACACCATGCCAAGCACTCCTTTCCAGGCTTTTGAATCTTTACCTACTCAGGCACTGAAGTTATCAAGGACAATGACCTTGTCGTCTACGGAAGTGTTCTGGATGAGGTTGCACAGATCACTATAGAACCTGTCCTTTTCTTCTGGGGCGTACATGCTAAACAGTGTGGCATGCTGCTTGTTTCTAACTGGGAGGTGCATGGAGATAATGCGATCTGAGTGGCCCGTTGGCAGGTTTGCAAGTTTGGATGCAATGGAGTTCCTGACCATAAAGCCAACGCCAGAAAG
>JANRFK010001234.1:68047012-68057676 GCA_030068395.1 Apalone spinifera
GTGCTATCCCTAGAAAAGGCTGCTTGGTCGTTCAGGATACTGCCGAATGATGTCATCGTTTCTGGGGTCAACATCAGACGACCCTTACACGAGAACCGCTTGCATGCAAGATCGGAACTGCGACTTCCAGTGTCATCTTCCACCTGCCGTTTCGCCCCTTTCCCATCGCTGCAGGGCTTGATGATGGTGTTGTTGTCGCTCGTAGACATGGGTGTGCCCTTCAAATCTGCGCAATGGAATTTTTAGGTGGAGTGCGGTGTGCACAGTACTGGTCCCACCCTTTACACCTGGGGTTCAAATACCATGGCCTAGCAAGCAGGGACAATGACAGCAAGGTGCTCGGGTCGTAGGTGTTATGTCAGAGTGTCCTTCTCCTAGATGAGTGGCCTGACAGGGCTGACGAGCTCCATCTGCCCAGGTTTGAAATCAGAGTTTTCCTTCTCTTAGGCTGGCTGCCAACTAAGGCTAACAAGCCCAACCTGCCTTCACCCTATAGAACCTAGTTTAAAGCCCTCCTCACTAGATTTACAAGCCTGTCTGTAAAAATGCTTTTCCCTCTCTTCATAGGCTGGATCTTATCTCTTCCTAGCAATCCTAGTTCTTGTAACAACATTCCATGGTCAAAGAATCCAAAGCCTTCTCTCCATTTTCGCCTGTGCAACCACATATTTACCTCACAATTTGATGGTGACTATCTGGGCCTTTTCCTTCAGCAAGGAGGATAGACAAGAAATTGACTTGCACCTCTAACTCCTTTATCCTTTTTCCCTAGGCCACATAGTTTGCAGTGACCCACTGAAGGTCACTCTTGGCAATATTATTGGTGCCCATATGTCTCATGCACATGATTTTTTTTTCTCGGCTGGAAGGAAAATTCCACGCAGGGATGGAAAAGATTAGAGGAAACATTTCCAACCCCCCACTCCACCCAATTTTTCCTCTTGGGAGAGAGAGTTGTTGAACCCCTACCAGTGTTCCCTCTAATCTTTTCCACACACATGTGGATTTTTTTCCTGTTCATGTGTGGAATAATTTTTTTATGTGCACCAAGTCAATGGAAACAAACAAACAAACAAAAAACTAACCGTGGGTGCTCTGCTAATCAGCTGGGTGGCATATAAATTTCTCTTGACTGACCACACAAGCACCCATCTTACCAAGAATACCACCCTTTAGGACAATGCATCCCATGTCTTCTGTTCAATAGGTCGTCTTCTGATCCCTTTCTTCAGATAACTCTTACAAACAATTCTCTGAGGTAATACCCATGGAGGGAGCCTGAAAATGATTCCTTACCTCTGTCTGCACTAGGGGTACATGAATTCTCCTTTTACTTCTTATTCATTTGCTGCCAACATTCCATGGTCAAAGAATTCTGCACTGTTCTCTCGGAGTCTTCAGATTAATTTGGTCCAGTATGCCTGGATATAATAATGTAAGCTTTCTGCCAGGTGTCAATGTCAGCAATGTGGGCTGGTTTCAATCTATCATGGGGTCCTTTTCTAGAATAATAAGTCTACAGCTTAAGCTCCCACTGTGAGCTGTACTGCTATTGCTGGTTCTTCAAAATTAAAATAAATCCCTGGTTACATTTGCAGGTGGCTCTCATAAGCACTTAGGAGTCCTTGGGAATATGGAACTATAAATAATTTGGTTTGGGGGAAAAGAGAAGAAACAAACATACATATATGACAGCCACTATACATTGCACCTTTCAAAATCATTATTTAAGTTTTACAACATATGATTGAAATACCCATGCTGTACAGTTGGGACAAATGAAATTTGGGATACTTGACACATTTCCTCAAAGACGATGACACCTATCCTCCAGCATCTTGATGTTTCATGCTATATTCTAATAAATAAAGCATGTTCTCATCTTCAGAAAGATCAATTCTCAATTATTATCATTTATAAAGAAATTGGAGCTGCCATATATTTTAAGCATTGTGACATGATGCAAATGTCAAACACCATGCTTCAGTAATAATCTGTTATTTGAATAAGGAAATAAGAAACTAAATATATATGTTTAAAAATGTTTTTGTGTTAAAAATAGTAGGGTTTCTTACAAATAAGGGCCTATATTGTATTTTCTAAGTCACAGGCTGAAGCAGGATTTGCACTGGCTTCTGGAGTCGTCCTTTGTGGGGCACAATGGGTCTGAAACACATACATCAGTGCCCACTGCTATCTACTGAATAGTCACTCTTTGTGTTTTTCTTATGACTTTACTAGTATGTTTATTTAGGCACACTTATTTTTATGTTTTCTTTTGACTTTTGACTTTCTTTGTACATTGTATTACACACACTAAACTATATTGAAAAAATATAAAGGTTCAGAGTCAAGCACTCAGAATTATGGAATGCCAGAACTAAGTTTGCCTATGTAACCTATTTTGATGCCCTTTCATGCTTTATATGTTCAGAGCACAGCCCCCACTGATTTCAATTTCAACTGTAATACTCAGCATTCTCAAATCAAGCATCCAAAAAGTGATGACCATACAATTAGTGATATACTATGAAAGGTTAGTGTGATGGGATGTACCTGTGAGGAAAGGTCAGGAAGCTGTTGGAACTGCTGTATCCTATAACTGTTCAGCTGGGTTAGCCTTTCTCCTGCTCTGCCAGTGATTAACAGCCAGTCCCCTCTAGGTCCTGTATCACCAAACAAAAAAGCAGGTGACACCACATACCCACCTGAGTGCTTTACGTAAGCCACCCATGCACTAGCCAATTTCCCAGCTCCCCAGCCTTGTACACTTATGAGAGTATGAACCCAGAATTCTATCATCTACTTCTTCCTCGATGTGGGAAGATATGCAACAGCTTTTTTTCCCCAGAGCTAAGATTTCCAAACATTTCACTTAAAATAGGACTGGTTAAGATAAAACATAAAACAGGTTTATTAACTACATTAAAGATAGATGTTAAGTGATTATAAGTAATAGCAACAGATCAAAGCAGGTTACCTAACAAATTAAACAAATCTATAATCTCAGTTGAATACAAACTAGATAGGATTTGAGTCAGCAATATTTCACCCAGATTCATAACACAGGCAAACTTGCAGATTCTTGAAGCACTATCTTCTTTGCAGCATGAGTTCTCTTCTCCTTTTCAATGTCCTTGGTCTTTCAAAGATTCTTTCAGGTATTGTTTAAGGGGGCGTGAAGACAAGTCATGATATCACTTGGCTTAAAAGGCTTAAAAAACTAAAACATTACAGTATACTGTATACAATATGTACAATAAAAAGGATTAAGAACACTTTATATACAGTATATAATGCATACAGTATATATATAACCTGCTTATAGTACCTCCTGATAGTCCGGCATATCTGATAATCCGGCACCACCTAAGTCCCATAGGTTCCGGATTATCGGAAGTCTACTCTATATAGTATCATCATGATGGCTTTGTAGAAAACTAAACTATGGTATTTATGTCATAGACCTGTGTGACTGATTTGGAGTTCCCTGCAATACTTTATAATTATTGTATTTTGATCTAGTTGATATGCTGTATTCTGTTTGAATATATTGAGTTAAATCAGTAGAAGAATTGTAAGGATATGCACCCAAGAAGGGGAGGGGGTGTAGATTCAGACACAATTTTCACTAAACAGTTAAGGGGCAATGCAAGAGCTCTTTGGAATGAGATCCCATGGTGAGCTTTCCAGACAAGTTTTTGAGGCTGAGAATCCAGAGCCTAGTGAGTGGAGGAGATTAGACCTAGTGGGATCCCCATCAAGAGGATGGTTAGCCTTTAGATAAGGTTAACATGCATGTAGATCTTGAGTTGTTTTAGGGTGCTTTTCTGTTAAATGTTTTGTTTTTATATTTAAATAAATAAAATGTTTTGTTTTCAGAAGGCTATTTTGGATCATGTAATCCATAGATGACAGACTCACAAAGAAATAACTTTAGGCATTGAACCCATCTGGACATGCTGCATAAGCATAAGTGACATACAAGTCACCTTATCCCAGGGTCAGGTCATCAGAAAATCATGTGAATTTATCCTGGGACAGGTGAAAGCACGAGGCCTAAGACCTGAGGTTGCATTCTGCAAAATCATGACAAAGATGCAGCTGGTTGTGTAACTGTGTTTACCCAATAAAAACCATAGCAATAGGTTCCTCACTGCCATCACTAACTCAGTTCCCTTGACAATGGTTCAGAATATTAAATATGCCAAACATTTAGTCCACTGTAGACCTGGAGCAGTATGCAATGGTGTTAGTGCATTTCCCCTGAAGAGAGACTAAACTGCACCCAATATCATGGAAATGTCTAGACGGCCCAAGTTAAATATTGCTACTATTCTGAAATCACTTTCACATTTGAATCCTCACTTTGAAGAGGACATTGAATATTATCTTGTTCCTGTACCACATAGTATATTGCATCATAAGCAATATGGGGAAAGGGATAGTTAGACTTCAATTTTTATGAAGCCAGAACCTTTGCTGTAGATTAAGTTTTGTACTGGGAATATGATTTGAATTATAAATGTTGAATTATGTTTGCACTCTTTGGCTAGAAATGTCTCTTCTACTTTTATGCATCAATGGAGATGGCATAGAAAATACGGTGTTCATGGGATTTAGCATTGCTGTATAGGGGTTTTTTATTACTCAAAGTTATGTCAGACTTTGTATTCTAATGATTTTTTTTTCTTTTGCCTGTGCTTTTCAGCACACTTCAAAAACAACAACAACAACAGCAACAATACAGTGCTCATAAAATGCCAACAGAATGCTACTATAAAAGATATACCAGAAGAGGAGTTTGTCCTTGTGAAATTTTAAAAATGTTACATCAGAAATTATATAAGTCTAGAGAGCCATTTTATTTCCTTACTCAATCATCAGCCAAACATTCAAATCTACATTATAACAAAAGATCTTGTTAATTTTATTTTTCTCTCACTTATGTTAATGATACATTATTTTTTCAGATCCTGGTGAGATATCATTATGTATAAATGTTTAAGATACTTGATTGGAATGCACTGGAAAGCCAAATTAATTTTGTGTTGGTAATTTAGAAGGAGATTTTTACTGGCACAGATGACTTAGTGTTTCAATGGGATTTACTTTGATTTATGCCTTTGAAAATCTACTCATAATTTTTAAGTTTGTCTCAAAGTTTGGATATGCTGTGCTTTTGTTGTTATTGTGTTTGCTTTTTAAGTGATGTGAATAACAGGGTGGTGAGATTCATTGTTCCTTGAACTGGCAAGCTATTTTGCATGTATAACTAACATTCTGGCTTGTAGGAGAGTCTCAGGAAATTCATGTGTGAAGATTGTCTGCAGAAATTGCTGGAATTTTTGGATTATAATAATTTGCATGCATAGATAAAGCTCTGTTTCATTTCAACTGGAGTTATCTTTGAGTTGCTAAAGAGATGATAGTATGAACTGTCTGTGTTTTGTATACAGGGTTCTTGTGTGTTTCTGCTTCATTGAAGGTTGGATGCGGTCTGGTTACTGGCCCTTTTATTCTTCCTGTTTGTAGGTGTGTTGAAGTAAAATTTGTTAGTTAAGAACTTGTGAGAAAAGGTGTTGTATCATGAGTTTTTGTATTTATTTATTCCAGTAATTCTAGTATATATTGTTGAAGCAGTTCAAACACTCAAGTGTGTAATATAAGAGAATAGATATAGTTGAGTCAATCTGTTCTGCTCCCATCTGATTATGGTGTCAGAAGAAGAGGTTGGTTAATAACTTTAGATTATAAGAGTTTTTATGTCTCACTTTTTCAAAGTGTTTCCCTAGATTCTTAATCCACACATTGTTCTGAAAATATGGAAATTTGTTGTGTCTTTAAGGGGGCGGTTATTCCAGATCTTTATTGAAAAAGGGTCATGTTCTGCATACGGAAGCCTGATGGTGATGTGGTGTCTGAATTGCAGCTCGTATGGTCTCTGGAAAATAAAAAACAGGGCAAGACCAATCAAGAATTTCTTGCATGGCAGTTCAGAGCACTCATCAAGCTAGTTGTCTGATCCAGTTATGTAACATTTATATTCAAACTATAGTCCTAAGTCATTACAGCTTATCTTTCATGCAGAAAGTGAACGTCATCTTTGTATGAAAGAATGAAGATTTTCACATTTTAATTTAGAAACCTTTAAGGTGTGTGTGTGTGTGTGTGTGCGCGTGTGTGTATATATATATATGTGTGTGTGTGTGTGTGAGGGTGTGTGTGTATAGCCTATGCATAATTTATATTATGGCTGTGTCTAGACTGCATCCCTTTTCCGTAAAAGGGATGCAAATTAGACACATCGCAACTGCAAATGAAGCGGGGATTTAAATCCCCCCTGCTTCATTTGCATAAATATGGCTGCCGCGCGGAGCTTTGCCGGAAAAAAGCGCCAGTCTAGACGCGGATCTTTCGGAAAATAAAGCCTTTTCCGAAAGATCCCTTATTCCTCTTTTACGGAAAAGGGATGCAGTCTAGACACAGCCTAAGTGTTTATCTTATTTATAATCTAGCTAATGTTATTTTAGTACTAATAATCTACTGAAAAAATGTAACATGTCAATAACCACTACATATTTTCTTATTTTTGGTCATAGATGTCATTACAAATACCCTACCTTTGTGTTAATGTCTTCATGAACAGTTTATTGCATAGCATATCAAGAACCATAGTGCATTATTCATATAAGGGCATCTGTAGTCCCCTATTTATCACTTACTGTGTAACACAATGTGAAACATTATAAAACATTGATTGTTCATTTACAGATAATGTTTTACTCTTCCTGGCTTCCATTATAAATGGATTGCTACATCAAAATATGTTAAACGAATAAAAAGGTTGCGTAGTCAAGCACTCAAAATTAGGAGATTCTAGAATTAAAACTGCCTGTGAAATCTTAATTTCCCTCCCTTGTGCATATGCTCTGTGATACAATCTTTAATTACATGATCACATACTAATTTTTCTGCAAGACCTCTCCTCCTTTCAATGCATGGAGTGGAAAGTGCTTGCTTATTGAGCAGCTTCAATGTTTTCTTTTAATTGTTCAATAGATGACTCCAGGCCTTTTTTATTGCATGTTATGAAGACAGGATTATTAATTTCCTCACGTACAACTGAATGCTTCACTATTATTAATTAATTAATTTTTCATATCCATGTGAAATGAGATGGTGGCATTTACTTTATTTTATAGATGGGGAACTGAGGTACAAGGAGATTAATGTAAAATTTTTCACTAGTTTGGGTGTCCAATTTGAAACATTTCTGACCTAATTTTTTCAGAGTATTTAGCATTATATAGCAAGTTATATGTTCAAAACACTGCTCCCATTGACTCCTAATGTAACTTTGTATGCTCAGAATTCTGTAAATCAGGTGTCAGGATATTCAAGTCAGAAAATTAGGATCACATAATTAGTGACTGCCTGTGAGATTTGGTTTTGGTGACTTGCCTGGCATCACATAGGAACTCCACAGCAGAGGCAGAGATAGAATCTAGTTTTCCAGGGCAGTCTTCCATTGCCTTAATCATGAGGCCACTTTTCTCCTCCTGCAATCCATCCCCATCCCACCACTTTATTAATTACAAACCTTCCAATTTCTACTACAAATGAGGCTATAATACAAGACATTGGGCTCCCTCATTCATTCAGAGAGCAATGTTTGTCCTATATGCAGAGTGAGGCAGAGATCTTATAGAAAAAAATATGATGTGATTATATTCCCAAGGCAAGGAGTGATTTAAGGTTGTGTGCAAAACCATATGTCTGGCATTTCCTAATTTTTGAGTGCTCAATTTCACATCCTTATGTTCTTTTAACACTTTTTGTTATTTCCTTGTTTTTAGGAAGAAACCTAAAGCAGAAATTCTATCATGTGAACTAATTTGAGTCAACAGCAGGGTTTGCATCTTCCTCTGCCACCTGAGATAACTGAATAATTATTAGCAGCAGCAGGCTGTTATTTTCTATGTAGAACAGTCAAAGGAAGGGAGGGCAAAAGGATGAGACACATTTTACCAATAAGTTTACCATCTATTTGCAGAGGAATGCAGAGACTTGGGACATCTGGGTTCAGCTCCAGGTTTTGTGTGGGGAGTGTATCCTGTTCATAGTGGACTGTTCTTCCCGTATGCCCTTGGTCTGTTATTGTCACACTCTGTTCTTCTTCCTCCCAGCCAGAGATGCTGTACCTCTCTGCTCTGAATACAATCCCCACATCCCTTATCTCGGTTTCCCTCCCCATTATTATCCTCTCCCCCATCCATAGATCCTATCCCCACTGTGCTTATCCAAAAATATCCTTCTGTGCCTCTCCACTCCTGCAATGCCTCAGCTCCTGTCCCCTCCACTCCTGCTTCTATCTACTCCCGTGTTTCTCAAAGTGGTCCATGAAACCACTTCAAGAAAACTGCTAACTGGCCGCACCGGTGTGTTTACTTACCAGTGCTATGGCCATGGAACCTCACAGCTTCCACTGGCTCTGGTTCACCATTTGCAACCAAGGAAAGCTGTGTGGCTAGGCCACTGCTGGTTTCTCAAAGTGGTTTTGTGGACCACTTTGAGAAATACTGATCTACTCTGGTGCATAGCTTTGTCCCGTATTTCTCTCCCCATCTCTGGTTCCTGCTGCTGTTTGCCCTCCCCCTTTGCTCATTCCTTAGCAATCATTTGCATCTTCCTTCTTTTTCATGCTGGTTTGCCAGCAGCAGCAGCATTGAGAGTACAGGGGAAGCAGTCTCTTTGATCATAGTTCCCATGCCCAGAGGCTTCTTTAAAGCTAGAAGAAGCACTGCAGGGAAAAGGAGAATACTCACTTTTGTGGATATGGTGCATGTGCAGTGTGTTTGGTGTGTAGGAGCAAGAAGTAGGGATTGACTGTGTTAATTTCAAATGGAATTATTGCACAGTTAGCTGCAAAATTCTAACAGGTGTCAGCATTTACAAACGACAATTTTTCAGAGGCTTATACTCTGGACAAATATTGATAGATTTTACCTGACAAAAGGCACATCCATGACATCAGGGAAGCAATCTCACATTCAAAAAAATTTATGAAAGGTTTTCACCTTCTTCTATGTTGACCAAAAGTCTCCACTGTCAGTAGTCTCATACATATCATTCAAAGCATACATATATTTCACAGCACTAGCAGAGGGGTGGTATTTCATAATGATGTGATATCAGAGGTTGGTCCCCTAAGACTTTCAGCTAGTCATTACCTTTTGATATTATCTGGGCATGGCTATTCCTCCATCATCTGGGTAGCTTGATCCATCCAAGATTCAAAGTCATCTTCTTCAACAGGAATAGGTTTTATCCCAGAGAAAAATCTCATCTTATGATATCCAACCCTGGAGGAAACACCATTCTATCAGTTGTTTTAATGCAGTTATAGTTATCAGACCCTCATCTGTAGCAGTTGAGGGAGTAGATGTTGGGATAACAATGATCCTCACCTCTTCCAGTGTCTTTCCCGCTTGTTGCAGCAAACAATTCAATTTAGTTACAAAATCAGGGATTCCAGATTGTGTGGTCTCCACCTTTGGGACAGTTTTTGGCAGAAACACCAGTCGGGCTAGTTTCATCTACAATTCCAACTTCCTGGACACACTGTAGGTCAAGTTCCGCAGCCACTCTTACCAGTACAGATACTGTCTGGGTATTAGTATCATTCCGGCAACCATTAATTATGGTCTTCAGATTATTTTTACAGTTCCCAATTCTTGATATATAGTAGCATCCTCAGTGTCTAAGGGCACTTGATCATGTAGAAGTACTTAGCTAGGTGGCACTCCTATCTCTTTACAACAGAGCATTAACTTACGATGATTCATTATGTAGCTAGTCACATGTTTACTAAAACAAACAAAGGTCTTTAAAATTCAGTATGGCTCAGGAAAACATTTAGAACATCAAAAACATTAAGAAAATAGACATATTTTTTACAGCAAAACTTGAGGTGGTTGAGGGATCCCCGTGATCCCTGTCCCCCTTCCTCCTTGGGTTGCTCAGGAGCAGACAACACTCACTTGTGTACCTAAGAACCTGATTTTTTTATATTAAATGAGATGCTGAATATCCCAGTGGTAATGTTGGATAGGTGGGGATCCTCTGTCCACCCCTCTGCTGCAGTCCCTTACTTTTAAAGGAATTCACATTTGACAATGCCTCAATATAACTGTCCCCCAGATGCACTCAGTGGCATGCCTTGGGAATCTCCGGGAATAAAACGATTCTAATAATAATCTGTGGCATGGATCCAACTCCAAAATAACAGTTATAAATATAGGGTATGTCTACACTATGGCGCTATTTCGAATTAGTTAATTCAAAATAAGCTAATTTTAAATAACATTTTTCTAATTTGAAATAGCGCGTCCACATTGAGTGGACTCTGAATCAAAGGTAAGGCTGACTGGAACCAGTGCCAGCAGGGCATCAGGGTCGGACTTAGTGTGTGGGGCTCCTGCCTCAGGCTATCTGAGGTCTGTGCTTAAAGGGACCCTACCCCCCATCCCGGACAGACAGCTCTCAGGTTTCTCTGCTTGCTGGTCTACCTCACTGAGGGACAGCAAAGCACTTGTGTCTCGGAGTGCTCTGCTTGCCTTCACTTGGGACACCACGGCACTCTGCAACATGGAACCAGACCT
>JANRFK010001234.1:68064431-68075096 GCA_030068395.1 Apalone spinifera
TTTATCTCTGAAGCAGACAACTTCTAAAAAATTGTAGACCAGTGTAATTGAAAAGTAAAGGAATGTAAAAAGGTTGGCAAAAATGGTTAAAAATTATAATATGAACAAAAGATAAGTCATGTAGAATGGATAGCTTTGAGGAAAAAGTGTCTATAAGTACCTGAGAACAAATAATATGAGAGAGAGAGAAATAGTCAAGGTAATTAAATAAAGGTAGTAGTAATGGCATGCAATCAAAGGAAAAAATAATCAAGAATCATATTATTCGGGTCCTTTATGTGTAAGCCCAGTGTGTGTGGTGAAAGAGTTTGAAATGTAGACACACACAGACACACACACTTGAGAATTCTTGTGCTTTATGGAATGATTGCAAGAGCAGCAAGGAGTCATAACTGTGGGTGGTAGAGTCCATATGGGGCAATAATCTGCAGACCATAAAGGTGTGTGGTGGCAAGCACATGAATTATGAATGATAGAGAAACAAAGAAGGACAAGCAATGAAATATCACTAGAGGTGTTTAAAAGCTAAATCAATATGAAGATCAATCCTGTAATATTGAACCATATCGCTGAACACATGCTTAAAATTAGGCTCGTGTTTTAAGTAGTTACCAAAGGCAAAAGGCCAAAATAGCACCTTTTTGAGGTTCTCCATAACTCCAATTCTTATTTTATGTTTTTCAAAAATTATTTCTTTTGTTACATTAAGTTCATTTGCTAATTCTCTTTAGACTCTCTGAGATACATCTAGGATTATTTCACATATTCTCTTATCTTTTTTATTTTAATGAAAGGGTAAATTAGCAAGATCCTCATTACTTTCTAATTGTCCATAGCATTTTTCTTTTGGTTAGGCAGATTCTTAAAAGGAGTTTAATAACACAGCCATTTTATAATCATAAATGTGTTCACTTTCATTATTTAGTAATAGGCAGTAATTCACTTTTATATACTTTCTCAGTTGTGTGTGTGAGTGATTAAGTAAAAGACCTTTTTAATACATTTCCTTGTAAACCTTTTACATAGCGTTCAAATATTGTTTCTTTTTAGCAGTTTCAGAAATCATGCTGATTTGTTCAAAAACACTTGGACTACACTGTCATTTTTCTTCTTCTTCAGTTTTTAGATATTAAAGTTACTTTGAGTAGATTTTTCTTAACTTAAAATTGTCTAAATTACTGCATATCCTTTGTCATTTATATAGTGACACAAAAATAATGTAAAAATAATTCTAGGTATTTTTTGCAATATTACTGTTACTGTACAGTTAGATACAGATTCTAGCTGGCATTGTGTATGCTGAAATAGATCTGTGAGAGATTCTAACGTAATTCTGGCTAATCAGGCTATAATTGTTCTGGCAACATTTGGGGAAAGCATGCTGGAGCAGTAGCTCTACCAATCTGAGAGAAGATACTGCTTCCATTCGCTGTTTTAGCTCAGTTCCACAGGCTCACTAGTAGAGAACTTTCACTAGAGATTACATTAACATTTTATTGGCATTAATTCAGCTTCACAATATTCCTACACAGTAGAAGATAGATAAGGACATATCTATATGAGGAAATTATTTCAAAATATCTAAATTCGACTTAATAACTCCTGATTTAACAAAATTGAACTAGTTTGTCCCCGCTATGGGGAAGCCTCAAAATTACTCTACGGCAGGCTCCATTAATGTAGATGCACTACCTTGATTTAGAGCCCCAGGAAGCACTGGGGAGTAATTAGTTCAAATTACGCTGGGAAGTAGTTATTTCAAAATAGTGGCACTGGAGCATCCATGCTAATGCTATTTCAGAATAACTATTTCAAAATTAGCATTTTTCCTCAAGGAAAGCAGGAGTACAGACTTCAAAATAAGCAGCTCATTATTTTGAAATATCGGATTTGATAGTGTGGATGCGCCGCTTATAAATTTGACCTAAGTGTGGTTATTTTGAAATAATGTCCTAGTGAAGACCTGAGCTAAGTCTTACAGCATATTCATTCTACAGACCCTTCATCTGACATATAAAAGAATGCACAGACTTGCCAGGACCCCATTTTGTATGTGGCAGGAGAATCCAAGTATGCCTGGCATGTTTTGCCCTGCTTTAACCGAGAGTCAATTTCTCTCATAGATGGCTTAATCTTTCACATTAAGCATGGCATCTCTTTAAAAGTCCCCATGTTTCTTTCATCACTCATGAATTTTAATTTTTCCATTATGTCATGTTCACTAAGGTGCTCAGGTGTTCAGCCTTTGCACAAGTGAATAATCAACCTGTTAATAGGTAACACTTTGAGAAAAGGAATGCTTATCCAAAATACCCAAATGTGGGATTAGGAGAATGCCAGGCTAGTGGGGCCAAGTGGATAGTAAAAGGGGGAAAGTGAGAGAAGTAAGAAAAGGATGAATAGAAAGCAGCCTTCATCTAGACTCATAGAATCATAGAACCATAGAGCTGGAAGAGACCTCAGAAGGTCATCAAGTCCAGCCCCCTGCTGTAGGCAGGACCAATCCCAACTAAATCAACCCAGCCAGGGCTTGGTCAAGCCGAGACTTAAACACCTCTAGGGATGGAGACTCCACTACTTCCCTAGGTAACCCATTCCAGTGCTTCACTACCCTCCTAGTGAAATAGTTTTTCCTAATATCCAACCTGAACCTCTCCCACCACAACTTGAGACCATTGCTCCTTGTTCTGCCATCTGTCACTACTGAGAACAGCCTCTCTCCATCCTCTTTGGAACCTCCCTTCAGGAAGTTGAAGGCTGCTATCACTCTTCGCTCCTGCAGACTAAACAAACCCAACTCCTTCAGCCTCTTCTCATAAGTCATATGCTCCAGCCCCCTAATCGTTTTGGTTGCCCTCCACTGGAGCCTCTCCAATGCGTCCACATCCTTTTTGTAGTGGGGGACCCAGAACTGGACACAATACTACAGAAGTGGCCTCACCAGAGCCAAATAAAGGGGAATAATGACATCTCTGGATCTGCTGCCAATGCTCCTCTTAATGCAACCTAATATGCCATTAGCCTTCTTGGCTACAAGGGCACACTGTTGACTCACATCCAGCTTCTCATCCACTGTAACCCCCAGGTCTTTTTCTGCAGAACTACTACTTAACTGGTTGGTCCCCAGCTTGTAACTGTGCTTGGGATTCTTCCATCCCAAGTGCAGGACTCTGCACTTGTCCTTGTTGAACCTCATCAGATTTCTTTTGGCCCAATCCTCCAATTTGTCTAAGTCACTGTGGACCCTCTCTCTGCCTTCAAGCATAACTACCTCTCCCCCTAGCTTAGTGTCATCTGCAAACTTGCTGAGGGTGCAATCCATCCCCTCATCCAGGACATTAATAAAGATATTGAACAAAACCAGTCCTAGGACTGAACCTTGGGGCACTCCACTAGAAACCGACCGCCAACCTGAAATTGAGCCGTTGATTACTACCCACTGGGCCCGGCCTTCTAGCCAGCTTTCTATCCATCTTACCATCCATTTACCCAATCTGCATTCCTTAACTTGCTGTCAAGAATATTGTGGGAGACCATATCAAAAGCCTTGCTAAAGTCAAGGTATATCACATCCACTGATTTCCCATGTCCACAGAGCCAGTTACCACATCATAGAAGCTAATCAGATTGGTCAGGCATGACTTGCCCTTTGTGAATCCATGCTGGCTATTCCTAATCACTTTCCTCTCCTCCAAGTGCCTCAAAATAGATTCCTTAAGTATCCCTTCCATGATTTTTCCAGGAACCGAGGTAAGACTGACCGGCCTATAGTTCCCTGGATCGTCCTTCTTCCCTTTTTTGAAGATGGGCACTACATTTGCCTTTTTCCAATCATCCGGGATTTCTTCTGCTCTCCATGACTTTTCAAAGATAATGGCCAAAGGCTCCTCAATGACATTTGCCAACTCCCTCAGTATGCATCCGAGGGAGTATGCCATGGATTTGTGTACGTGTAGCTTTTCTAAATAGTTCCTAACCTGTTCTTTACCCACCACGGGCTGTCCATCTTCATCCCATCTTGTATCACTTAGTGCAGAAGTCCAGGAGCCGACCCTGGCCGTGAATACAGAGGCAAAGAAAGCATTGAGTACTTCAGCTTTCCCCACATCATCTGTCACTAGGTTACCTCCCTCATCCAATAGGGGCCGCATACCTTCTCTGATCACCTTCTTCTTGTTAACATGGTCAGTGAGACCATGTTTTAAAGCAAAATAATCTGAATCAGAATTAAATATGCACATGTGCATACAATACATCAGTAATATTAAAATATTGTAAAATATTAATTTTAAACAAACCGTGTAAAACAATTTGAAGTGAATTAAAATCATAAGAGCAAGGTATTGATTTTGGACTAGATTCTATCCTTCTGTTACTCTGTCCAGCAGGGGAGTACGAGATTTCAGGCTACTCACTTCCCCCCCAAAAAATCTATGTTATAAACAGAGCTTGGATTCAGGTCTGGTGCAAAGCAGAGTTGCTGTTACCCAGCTACTCTCCACTGTAAATGAGTAAAGGATGTAGGTGGAAGACAAAGAATGTGGGAAATACTTGACACTAACTATCCTGTTTCCTGGCTTGAGTGTATGGCCAAAATGAGGGTGTGAAATAAGTTCTTCTTTCAAGGTCTACCATAACTTACCTCTCACCAAACAAATGACAGGATCCAAGTTTTCTTCTAACTGTTCCCGTGGCAGAAAATTCTATATACCCCTTATTCAAGTCTAAGTCTAACGCAATGAGAGTATTACTATGTCATTCCCAGGTGAAGAAATAGTTTTTAACTAAAAATCATATTCTTCTGAATTCCCTGCAGTGCAAGGAGAGAAGGAAACCCCTTTAAACTGATGTATACTAAAATGTGCTAATAAATAAATACAACTATGACATCATTGGCATCACAGAGACTTGATGGGATAACATACACGATTGGAATATTGGTATAAAAGGGGTACAGCTTACTCAGGAAGGACAGGCAGGGAAAAAACGGGAGGAGGTGTTGCCTTATATATTAAAAATGTACACACTTGTACTGAGGTGGAGAAGGACATAGGAGACGTGCATGTTGAGAGTCTCTGGGTTAGGCTAAAAGGGGTAAAAAACAAGGGTGATGTCATGCTAGGCGTCTACTAGAGGCCACCTACCCAGGCGGAAGAGGTGGATGAGGCTTTTTTTAAACAACTAACAAAATCATCCAAAGTGCAGGATTTGGTGGTGATGGGGGACTTCAACTATTCAGATATATGTTGGGAAACTAACACAGACTATCCAATAAGTGCTTGGACTACATTGAAGAAGCTAGGGGGGGAGGCTGTACTACACTTGATTTTAACAAATAGGGAAGAACTGGTTGATAATTTGAAAGGCAGCTTGAGTGAAAGTGATCATGAAATCATAGAGTTCATGATTCTAAGGTATGGTAGAAGGGAGAACGGCAAATTAGAGACAATGGATTTCAGGAAGGCAGATTCTGGTAAGCTCAGAGATCCGGTAGGTTAGGTGCCATGGGAAGCAAGACTGAGGGAAAAAACAACTGAAGAAAGTTGGCAGTTTTTCAAAGAGACACTGTTACGTGCTCAAAAGCAAGCCATTCCACTGCATAGGAAAGATAGAAAATATGGCTAAAGACCACCTTGGATCAACCAGGAGAACTTGCATGATCTAAAAATAAAAAAGGAGTCATATAAAAAATGGAAAGTAGGACAAATTACAAAGGATGAATATAGGCAAACAATACAGAAATGCAGGGGCAAGATTAGAAAGGAAAAGGCACAAAACGAGCTCAAACTCACTACAGGCATAAAGGGAAACAAGAAGACATTCTATAAATATATTAGAAGCAAGAGGAAGACCAAGGACAGGGTAGGCCCATTGCTTAGTGAGGAGGGGGAAACAGTAACAGAAAACTTGGAAATGGCACAGATGCTTAATGACTTCTTTGTTTCAGTCTTCACCAAGAAATCTGATGAAGGAATGCCTGACACAGTGAATGCTAGTGAGAAGGGAGTAGGTTTAGAAGATAAAATAAAAAAAAAAACAAGTTAAAAACACTTAGAAAAGTTAGATGTCTGCAAGTCACTAGGGCCTGATGAAATGCATCCTAGAATACTGAGGGAGCTGATAGAGGAGGTATCTGAGCCTTTAGCTATCATCTTTGGAAAATCATGGAAGACAGGAGAGATTCCAGAAGATTGGAAAAGGGGAAATATAGTTCCCATCTATGAAATGGGAAATAAAAACAACCCAGGAAACTACAAGTCAGTCAGCTTAACTTCTGTGCCAGGAAAGATAATGGAGCAAGTAATTAAAGAAATCATCTGCAAACTCTTGGAAGATAATAAGGTGATAGAGAATAGCCAGCATGGATTTGTAAAGAACAAATCATGTCAAAACAATCAGATAGCTTTCTTTGATAGGATAATGAGTCTTGTGGATAATGGAGAAGCGGTGGACATGGTATACCTAGACTTTAGTAAGGCATTTGATATGGTCTCGCATGATATTCTTATCAATAAACTAGGCAAAGATAACTTAGATGTGGCTACTATAATGTGGGTGCTTAACTGGCTGGATAACCATTCCCAGAGAATAGTTCTTAATGATTCACAATCCTGCTGGAAAGAAGTAACAAGTGGGGTTCCACAGGGGTCTGTTTTGGGACCAGTTCTGTTCAATATCTTCAACAACGATTTAGATATTGGCATAGAGAGTACGCTTATTAAGTTTGCAGATGATACCAAGCTTGAAGGGGTTGCAACTGCTTTGGAGGCTAGGATCATAATTCAAAATGATCTGGACAAATTGGAGAAATGGTCTGAGGTAAACAGGATGAAGTTTAATAAGGACAAATGCAAAGAGCTCCACTTACGAAGGAACAATCAGTTTCACACATGCAGAAAGGGAACCAACTGTCTAGGAAGGAGTATGGCAGAAAAGGGATCTATGGGTTATAGTGGACCACAAGCTAAATGAGTCAACAGTGTGATGCTGTTGCAAAAAAAGCCAACAGGATTCTAGGATGCATTAACAATATTCTAGGATGCACAACATTCTAGCATGTTGTGAGCAAGACACGAGAAGTCATTCTTCCGCTCTACTGTGCATTGAATAGGCCTCAGTTGTAGTATTGTGTCCAGTTTTGGGCACATTTCAAGAAGGATGTGTAGAAATTGGAGAAGGTCTAGAGAAGAGCAACAAGAATGATTAAAGGTATAGAGAACATGACCTATGAAGAAAGACAGAAAGAATTGGGCTCGTTTAGTTTGGAAAAGAGACGCTTTAGAGGGGACATGATAGCAGTTTTCAGGTATCTAAAATGGTGTCACAAGGAGGATGGAGAAAACTTTCTTCCTGGCCTCTGAAGATAGAACAAGAAGCAATGGGCTTAAACTGCAGCAAGGGAGGTTTAGGTTGGATATTAGGAAAAAGTTTCTAACTGTCAGGGTGGTTAAACACTGGAATAAATTGCCTATGGTGGCTGTGGAATCTCCATCTCTGGAGATATTTAAGAGTAGGTTAGTTAAATGTCTATCAGGGATGGTTTAGACAGTACTGGTTCCTGCCATTAGGGCAGGGGACTGGACTCGATGGCCTCTCGAGGGCCCTTCCGGTCCTCGTATTCTATGATTGATTCTATGAAAATGTCACACGAGTAATGCCAATCTGATCATTTTAATTGATTTAATCAATGTTACAGCAATGTTTCCTTCCCTGAATTTATTCCTGAAGGGCTTCTAAAAACATTTTCTGTAAATATTGAAATAATATTAGCCACTGTGACATAAAAAATAAACAAATTGCTTCAGATCTGGTTATTAAGTGGGTGTTTCACCTGTAGTAAAGCCAGTCTTATTTGCTGGAATGCCACTACTTAGTGTATCTCATGTTTGCTAAAGGATGACATTATTCACAAGAGAGGGTCCACAAAGCAAGATCAATGTATTTATATTAACATAAAATTACCACTGATTAATGGGATAGCCAATAAGGAATTGAAGCTTACTGTATTCTTTTTTGCAACCTAACCTTACTGTCAGTTTAGGAAGTTTACAGTCAGATTAGCTTGTCAAGTACAGAAAATAGGAATAGTAACAATCTAATCAGCAGTCTTTAGACTGTAAATAGTAGTTTTACTTTGGAAAAGGAAATATCCTTTTAATAATGTTTACTAAAAACTATACCAGTGCTGCATAAATACTGATGTAACAGTACTGCACCATGTATCTGCAAATACTCTTATGTATAGCATTACAATAAATATGAGTTCTTATAGTCACCCCTAGGGTACAGAGAGTAGGGGTGATCATGCTGAGTCCCACAGGTCTGGCTGGCAGTCCCAGAAGTGATGCATTCATCTCTTCCACCCCAATTCCTATACCATGATAAAGATGTCCCTGGAGTTCTTAGCTATAAATATACACACACACCTAAAACCTTTGGAGATGCCTATATGTCATGCATTTGCCATAGTTCTGATGTGGGACCTCAAGGCAGTGTAAAGAAATAAAGCAGGGAAACTGGAGCAACTCTTAGGGCTAGTGAACAAACATGGAGAATTTTGTTGTATGGGTAGGAGGTCCAAACATTCACCTTTGTGGAATTCTGGACTTCAAAGAGGGCCAGATATGTCATATAATTGAACACCAGTGCATCCATTTGACTTTCCACTTGAGTCATCAATGACTTCCACTTAAGTCATTCCACAAGTGAACAAAAAGTGTGTGTGGGGTAGGGAGACAGAGAGAGAGAGACAGAAAGAAAGACCGAGACACAACTGGATTTTTATGCCTGGACTGAAATCCATACTTTAATAAAAATACAAACAGATAAAAGCACATACTTGTGGGAAGTTTCTATTCAACTGAATATAATCTTCAGAATTCTAAAAAATGTAATGTTTTTGGGATTACATCTTTAATTTTTTATTTAGTTTTTATGTAGTCAAATTTAAAGTTATAGAATCATAGAACACTAGAACTGGAAGAGACCTTGAGAGGTCATTGAGTCCAGTCTCCAGCCCTCATTTTAGACCAAGCATCACCAAGATCATCCCTGACAGAGGTCTATCTAACCTGCTCTTAAATATCTCCAGTGATGGAGATTCCACAACCTCTGTATACAATTTATTCCAATGTTTAACCACACTGAAAGGCAGGACGTTTTTCTTGATGTCCAATCTAAATTTTCCTTGCTGCAATTTAAGCCCATTGCTTCTTGTCCTATCCTCAGAGGCCAAGGAGAACAGTTTTTCTCCCTCCTCCTTATAACACCCTTTTAGACACTTGAAAACCACTATCATGTCCCCTCTCAGTCTTTTCTTTTCCAAACTAAACAATCCCAGTTCTTTCAATCTTGTCTCATAGGTCATATTTCCTAGATATTTAATCATTTTTTCTGCTTTTCTCTGGACCATCTCCAATTTCTCCACATCTTTCCTGAAATGTGGTGCCCAGAACTGGACACAATACTCCAACTGAGGCCTAATCAGTGCAGAGCAGAGTGGAAGAATGACTTCTTGTGTCTTGCTCATCACAGTCCTGTTAATGCATCCCAGAATCATATTTGATTTTTTTGCAACAGTGTCACACTGTTGACTCATGTTTAGCTTGTTGACCACTATGACCCCTAACTGCCTTTCTGCAGTACTCTTTCCTAGACATTCACTTCTCATTCTGTATGTGTGAAACTGATTGTTCCTTCTTAAGTGGAGTACTTTGCATTTGTTCTTATTAAACTTCATCCTATTTACCTCAGACCATTGCTCTAGTTTGTCCAGATCATTTTGAATTTTGACCCTATCCACCAAAGCACTTGCAACTCCTCCCAGCTTGGTATTCAGTCCCTTAACACTTTCCCCTCTCTGGTTCTCTGCAGCTCAGAAGTCAACAAGAAAGGACTGAGTAATAACTGAGCGAGGACCTGTATACCAGCAGCAGTAAATGCAGAACAAACTGTCAAATCTGAAGAGAACAGAATACAGCTTATTATATTCATGGCTCAAAGTACTAACGATTTGTTTTATCAGGAAACTAAACAAATATCATAAGACATAGGTAGTAGATATGTGAATAATGTACATTTTACTATCCTACGCAGTAAGTCACTTGTCAAGGATAAATAGTCTTCCAGAACATGATGCTTAGTTCATCAGTAGGCAGACTTTTCATTTTATCAGTTTCAGAAATCATATCTATTTTTCTTCTAGTTCAATTTTTAAAGTATTTTTAGTAGTGTGGGAGGATTTTTAGATGGGAATTGTCTACCATTGTCTGTCTACCTCTCTGAATCACTGTTTTCTGTGCTGTTTATTTTGAGAGACATTGTCAGAGTCTTTGTGTAATTCAGAATTTATTAGGTAGTCTGCTACCTATTTATGTGAATGGCTCTCCAATTGTCTCGATTAGCAGTGATTTTCATGCAGTATTGTAGACATGCTCACATAACTATGTTCTTGTCAATTATAAAACTAAAAATAATTTTAAAATCCTGTTATGTGCTTGTACAGTGTATTATTATTACCATACCCTAAGATACAGATTGTAACTTCAAGCTATCTCTGATGCTGGGGGTATATGCATGTTTTAAGGTCATTGAGGGAATGGTCAGTCTGGCTGACCTTAAAACATGCATATTGCTTCAAAGAAATTTTAACTCCAGACTTCAAAG
>JANRFK010001234.1:68075196-68088843 GCA_030068395.1 Apalone spinifera
CCCACGAAAGCTCATCACCTAATAAACCATCTTGTTAGTCTTTAAAGTGCTACTAGTTCTGTCTTTTGTTTCTGGGGAACAATCACTCTTTTTATTTTTCTGATTTGTCTCAGCATCAGAATAGATATCACAACAGAAAACATTATAGAGACAAGGTGGGTCAGCTGGTATCTTCTCTTGGATCAACTTCTGTTAGTACCAGACACAAGATTTTAAGGATACATTGAGCTCTTCCTCAATTCTGGGAAACTGAGAGAATATGTCTTCATAGGAATTTAAGCCCAGGCTTAACCTTGACCCTAACCTTGCATCCACACTCCACTTGTGCTAACCTGGGATTCGGATGTACTGTCCTAGAATTCTGAAGGGCTGGAGGTCTAAGCCCTGTTGTTTTCCTGTGTGTATGTGGTTCTGGCTTGATTTGGATCCCAGAAGTCGTCTGGATGTATACCAGAGTTCCTGCTCTCATAGGAGCAGTGCTGCAAGCAGCCAGTGAAGTAACAGGCATCAATATTACTGCTTGGCCAATTGCATTCCCCTTTTCTGTTCCTCCTACAGCAGCTGCAGCTTCTCCTCCTCACTGCTTTGTGGAACTTGCCTGGAGCTGGGAACAAAGTTGCCAGGTGTGAGATGGCTCTTGCCGGCTGGGATGTTGGGCATCATGCCTTCCCTGGCTGCACTGATCCAGTATCTCTGCCTTTCCCCTTGCCTGCCTGACAGTTGCTTGGACCTGAACCATTCTCTGGCCCTCTCTAGGGATGTGTCAGCAGGGACACCTGAGCTACATGCACAGTGTCAGCTCCAAAACCTCATCAGACCTTCCTGGGGAACCTTTATCCTTGATTCTCTCAGTGCAGTAAGGGCAGGCTCAGGACTCCTCAGGACATATTGCCTTTTCAAAAAGGGAACCCTGCTTAAATAAGGAAAAATGAATCAAAAAGAGGTTGATAACATTTTGCCAGCTGGGTAGCAAAATCTGTCTGGAATTCTGATGCTTCAGTGGCAGCTAATCCTGCTCTGAGAGAGATTAATTTTCAGTTTTAAAGCACAGTTGCCATAGTCCACTCAGAGCCAAGTTTTTGGCGCTCTTGAAGCAGGTAGAAGGCAGATAAAAAGTGGTGCTGAATGACTCAGTTACCTGACTTTTTTATTCCCAGTTGGATCACTGTGAGTTTAATACTTCATTAAAAACACACACACTAATTTTAATATCAATCCTAATTTCATTTAATATATTTAAACCAGCTGTTCTCCTGCCTCTAAGCACTTTGGTCAAGTAATAAGAAGTAAGAATATTAAACAGCAAAAAGTAATGCGAGAATACTATTTAGAAAAGTGCAAAATTGACTTTAGCCCAAGAGAGTGAGTAACCAAAGATGGTTCTCAGCCCCATAAAGATAATACATAGGCTCAAATCCTGCTTCCCTTATTCATGTGAATATTTCTGATGCAGGAAATAGGTCTTATATCTGGTCCAGGACTGAAACAAGGACTCTAGCATCTGGATCCAGAGTAGGGAAGTTAGCATCTAGTTACATGATTAACCAATAAGTCAGGGGCAGCAAAAGAGGTGGGGAGGCAGAAGATGGTACCTGTGAGGAACTGTCTCTTCCCCTCTGCTCACCCCCCGCTGTCTCCCACAGAGGCAACAGCGCAGGAGGTAAAGTGGGGAGATGGGAGCCATACACATGAGAAGACAGTTTTTAAGCTGGCTCCCTGTGTGTACAGGCTTGAATTCCACAGAGCCACCTCCCCACACCTCCCATGCTGCTGCCTCTGTATCAGAGGCAGCTACAAGGGAGAGGCAGGTGGTCATGTGCTGGCATCCATGGAGCTATCTCCCTGCCCTCTCCCCCCACTCTCCCGCTGCTGCCTGTGATAGAGACGCAGCAGTGTGGGAGGTGGGGGAAATAGGAGGGAGCCAGTAAATGTGGGAAGTGGCTTTCAAGATGGCTCCACACAAGTATCAACTCCCACAGAGACACCTGCCCCCTGTGCTGCTGCCTCTTTATCAGAGGCAGAAGAGGGAAGGGCAGGCAGGAACTGATGCTTATGGGGAGCTGGCTTAAAAGGCAGCTCCATGCAATCATGGGCTCCCATCGGCCCCCTTCCCCTGTGTATATGTGTAACCACTAAAATTTCAGTGATTACACATTTACACAAATACCCGTTAGTTAACATCCCTGATCTACAGGGGTGCTGGAACATACTGTAACCAACCCCTCGCAGTGCACTTCACCACTCCACAGCCAGCAACAGCCAGGCTGGAGTGTGCATGAGTATTTTTCCTCTGAAATCTATATTTTATGGCAAACATCAAAACAGACAAAAAGAAACAAAAATATCTTCATCGTACATCCCATTTTAAAAATTAAATTTGCCAAGTTTCTATTTAACAGTTTGACAGCCTGGAGACTGATCTATTAATTCTCCAGAGAACAGGTGCACAAGGGTATTGTCCTGCCAATGTGCCTAGAAGTGGAGAGCCTTATTCTAGATTACAGAAGAGGCCAGTAAAAAAGCCTTCTCAAACTGCAGTCATTCTACTCAGACAGCCACCAAAGGAGCTAATTATGCAGCTTATGTACTCATGTGTGTCTTGTGGCCTGCTGAGTCCCATCAATAGCATCATGCAATTAGGAAACCATGTGGCAACCGAGTTTTCCCACCATGCAACACATTTGAAAGGCTACAATGCCAAAGACACTGGAGAGGCGGGGGAAGCACTAGGCACTCTGGGACACAGTTATTTTGACTCAGATACGTGCGCTGAAGTGTGGATACCGAGCATTAGGTTCAAGCACAGGCCAGAAAATCCTTAACCTAGGGTTAAAATGGAGTGTAGATGCTTACATTGCTTTGTAGAAATATCCAGTGTCACAGTTAAATATAAGGGGGAATTTTAGGGTATGTACTTAACACATATTTCCAGGAATCATTCAAGGTTTAGGGACCCATTAACACCTCTCCAGTCATAGGAGGGAAATGAAAAACAAAACAGCTGGGGGGAGGTGTCTACCTGGGTAATAGATTGTTTAATTATCTGTGACACTGAACATTTCTGAGACCTGAAGAAGAGCTCTGTATAACCTTGAAAGCTTCTCTCTCTCTCTTTCTCTCCAAATGAAGGACCAGTAAAAGATATTACCACATCTACTTTTTCTCATGGGACCAATATGGCTACAAAAACATTGCAGAAAACATCTTCAGTGATAACACAATGGGATATAATTTTTGAGTGAGACAGTATGTTCTTTAATTAAGATGTCTCAGCATCTTTTAAAACTTAACATTACTTTGTTTAAACATTACACATTAGTCAGGGTGTAGTGTTTCAGTGCAATGCCCTGATCCTGCATTATAGAATCCTGTATTCCAAAGTGGAGGAAAAAATTTAGTCTCTGCTGGCACCTTATAACCTTATATAATAATGTCATTCATTCCACATAGGCATTAGGAACAGTACTAGGGATCAGAGAAATGGTATGATGCATATGTAGTCTAGATGAGCTCCTTTTACTATTTCTTTCTGTGCCTGATCATTGTCACTGCAACTGGTGCCCTCAAGACTAAGCACAAAGAAATAGACACATGTTCCAGGTTAAACACTGGAATTGCTAATTAATTCAGTAGAACAGGTTTGTTCTATTTGCTATGTGTTTTAAATCAAAGTCAAGTGATTGACCTTAATGAGATATAATGCCTGCAGTGCTGGTACTGCTACTCGTGACCTACAAGAAAATCTCCTATCTCTACAGAAGGCATATCATGTCTTTGACGTACAGAGATATTAAATATCTAGCAATAAGGTTTTATCATAATTGACCTCAAACTATACACTATGGACCCCAGAGAAGAACAGTTTGGGAGCTAAGCAATAGAAAGTAAAGTGGTCTATGAAAGAATCTCACCCTTATTCTTTTGACAGAGTCTGCAAAATAAAAAAGTTTCAGAACTTCTGGTTTTATCTGTACTATGACCATCAGTCATATTCCTCTTCAGTCCACATCAGGCATCTGGACAAGGGGTACTCAGGGAAGCCAGGCATCTGGACAATATGTGCCAGGGACGGTGCTGCACCGCCCTGAAGGGGTGGTGCCTTGAGCGGCAGGGGCAGGGCTGAAGACACAACAGAAGTGCGAATGACAATCCCACAAGCTACATTCAACAGATTTGCAACCACTCCTCCCCACTCTGAAGGAAGCAACTGTAAGATCGTCCTTCAGCCGCAGGAGATTCCAAGAGTTAGAAATAGGTCTGATCTCCTCTGTGCTGCTTGGAGCAACCCAGCTAGGGGCTCCTCAGAGCCAGTCTTGACTGGGGCAGAGGGACAATTCTTGCTCTCTCTCTGCATAGCTAAAGAAAGTGCTGCATCCCCCTCCATCACACTCAGCTGCTGGAACCTCAGTCTGCTGTCCAATCCCAGACAGTTTTGTGCAGCAGGGGGAGGAACCCAGAGGTGTATCTGTCTGATCTCTCATCACGTCCAGCATCTCTGCAGGAGCTGGACAAGTCCTGTCTCTCCACTGCCCAGTCAGAGGTAGAAAGCACCCCATCCCAGCCAGCACAGGGAAGATACAATCCAACTCTATAAGTCTCTTCCTGCTGCAGAAACCTCAGGCCTTGTCCACACTAGGAGGTAAGGTTGAACTAATTAAGGTACATTTTTAGCACCCAATTTTGTAAACTCAAAGGTGCATGTCATTTTTGATGTAGAGTCCCCCCATTAGGGTGACTGTCATCGACTTTGACAACAATGCATTGTGGGTAGCTAACCCACAGTTCCTGATACCTCTTACCACTCTGGGTTAGGCTTTCAGTCCCAATGGGACCAACACAGTTCAGCGGGTGATTCTGAATGCTTGTCATCAGTATCCCATAATGCACTCCTCTTTTACTTCCCTCCTGCTTGACAGCAACAGCAAACAATCTTTTTGCACCCTAATTTTCCTGGTTATCTGTGTAACACCATAGCAGGGCAAGCCTGGATCCCTTTCAGTAGCAAGTGCTAGGGTAATCCTAGAAAACACCTCATGTAGTATGTCCAGAACCTGTCCAGGGGCTGCCAGATAGAGGAAGAATACGAGGAGGCCATGAACATGTCTGAGGCACTTGAGTTGAGCAATTGGCAGATGCTGGTGGCAGTCAATCCTTTTAACACAGTGAAACACTGTTCTGGTGCCATGAGACAAGCACAGACTGGTGGGACCACATAGTTTTGCAGCTATGGGACAATCAGCAGTGTCTGCAAAAAAGGTGTAAAGCCTTTTTCATGGAAGTTAATGAGTTGCTTTCCCCCACTCTGAAGTGCAACAATACCAGAATGAGATCCACTCTAAAGGTTGAGAAGCCAGTGGCAATAGCTCTGTGGAAGCTTGCAATGCCAGACAGCAACCAGTCAGTTGTAAATCAATTTGTGAAATCAATCTGTGAAATTTGTTTATTTATAATTAAGATGATTTATAAATTCTTAGCAATTGGAAGCTAAGAATTTATGACAAGCATTCAGAATCACCCGCTGAACTGTGTTGGTCCCATTGGGACTGAAAGCCTAACCCAGAGTGGTAAGAGGTATCAGGAACTGTGGGTTAGCTACCCACAATGCATTGTTGTCAAAGTCGATGACAGTCACCCTAATGGGGGGACTCTACATCAAAAATGACATATGCCTTCTATTTATTAAACATTGAGTGATTTTACTATTGAAAACAAGACAGTACATATTATTTATCAAGAGGTGTCTATTCAATCCAGATCTCTTAATAAACCAAAAGATGACACTTTCTTCCATTCATACATCTTACAGTTAAAAAAAGATATAATCTGTGGAAACTTTAAAAGAATTGGAGGGAACTTTGACCTGAATTATCCTGATTCTTTCAAAATCGCTTCCAGAAGGATCAGACAAATCCTAGAGCCTGAATCCACGCAGGGTTTGTGAGTAATGAAAGCCAGATGGAGGAGATAGAGACGCAGCTAATGTACAGTGTAAAATTTCTCTTCTCTTCCTGGCCATTTTTAATCTAAAAATGGGTTGCTTTTCTGATGCAGATGTTCAAGTGGTATGGATTACTTTCTTCCTCCTCTGGGTCTGAATTATAACTGTATTGAGACCTCACTTAAAAGGTGTTTCAATGCTTTGCATGTTTTCCTTACCTGGAAAAGAGTTGAATGAGCAATAATTTCTTTATTGATATCTCTGAAGAATAGCTTATTTGATTTAATTATGCTGAATTGCTGCTTAGTTGATTTAATTATGCAGATCTAGATTAATTTTGTCATGGTAGGTTGTGTCTTATAGGTGTTTGCAATAATTTATGAAAAATAAGTTATTTTCATTTAATTGTTTGTAGTCATTCATATTCTGGCTTTTCAGGACCAATAAGCCTTTTGTTTTGATGAGATACTATTTACAGGAATTTTGTTTTTATGAATCTATTATGTTTGTATAAGAGTAGTTTTTGGCTGTATGCAGAAAGATGCATTCATACCATGTCTGTATTCTCATTTGAATGATTTCAGATATATGCTTTTTTTCTTACTTCCTTCAACATTTAGGGTTCAGTCCAAAAGTTCTGGACCCTTTCTACTGCCCTTTTTCCTTCTCTACATTCTGTGCTGAAGAAAGGCTGCTATCCTCCCAACTGACATAAAGGAATACCTGGGACTTAGTGGGGGTTCCTGGAGAGAAAGGGGTTACCATGCCTCAGCAGGTCACTGCTCGGTATACCTGGTTTAGGAAAAAAATGCTTAGAAATAGGATAACTACCAGTTTTAAGAGAAAAGAAAGAGGAGGGTGAGCCAGGAAAACAAATACATACATTCATTACCAGGTTTTTGGATCAGGTTTGAAGCGGTAATGTTACAGACTGCTAGCTTGTAAAGTCTCTGGTAACTTCCAAAAGATTGGAAAGTCCTCAGTCCACTGGTAGTAAGTCCACTCCTTGTAGTGTAAGTCCAGCTACACAAGCCTACTTCTCAAATTCCTGACCTGCTTATCTGGAGCTGATTTTTACATGGGCTTCTCTAGCTACATCTAGACTACAAGGTTTTTGCAGGATACCGGAAGTAACCCCGCCGCTTCCAAGGAAAGCATTTGCTCTTCCACTTTTTTTCTTGGAAGAGCAAACCCGCTATTTCAGGGAGCCCAGTACACCTCATTTCATGAGTGTAGGGGTCTTAGGCGTGTGCAGGGGATGTGCCGGGTGTGCCCAGGCACACCCTAATGTTTAAAAAAAAAGTGGCTTTGTGTTTTAATTTAATTGCATGATATGCTCTGTTAAGTAAAGTTTAGTTGCTAATTAAAAAAAAAGTTTAGTTAAGTTTTAGTTTCTTTAGTTTGTTTGATGAATAAAAACAATGTCCTTTATGACTGAGTATTCAATAAATGTTCGCCTTTAAAAAAATAAAAAATAAAATTCCCTGGGTGCATACCCTAATGAAATGTGCTACGCATGCCTTTGGTAAGGGTCAATTGCGGAAGAACTCTGTATGTGTGAAGTATAAGGGTGGTGAGGCCTGCCTTCTTCCCCCTTTCCCATTCCCCACCCCCTTCCCTATTACTGATGAGCCAGAAGCAAGCCTCTAGGAACATACACCATTGTAGCAAGAACGAATTGTAGATAAGGGCGGGAACATAACAATCTTGTTTATCTAAATGTACTGATCATGTAAACAAAGTCAAAGGACAAGCAGTACAACTGAGCCATACTGTAACAAGCAATGAGTAACCCATGGAAATTTCCAAACTGCCACAAACAAGGCAGAGACATTGTATTTAAAGCTGCACCAGAGCACAGCAATTTGGACCTCACCAATGGGCTTTGGGTACCTGCTCCTCGGAAGCTGAGAGAGCCTCCCACTTCATCTGCAGCCAAAATGGGGTTCCCGGCTAGCCAAAGGGATGTAAGAATTGCCACTTTTACTATCATGTTGTTCTTTTAGTTAAGGGGCACAGCTGATAACTGTCAGGGAATAAATTACTTGTGTTTGACAGATACCTGTGTAGCGTCCTTTGTACTTTGAGAACCGAGTGTCGGACCTGAGACTTACTCTTGCTGGCATCATTGAGGCATAAGGGCTCTGCCAAAAGAGGAGGCTTTTCCACCATTTGACCCCATCTAGATGGGGCCAAATGGCAGAAAAGCCTCTTCTGGAAAAAAAAAGCGGAAAAAGGTACGCAAAATGCGGACAGCATTTTGCATAGCTTTTTCTGCAAAACACCGCAGTCTAGACCTAGTCTCTGAGAATGACTGCTGCAGTGGTTTCTACAGGCAAGATAAGCATAAGTTTGCTTAGTTTGAGAATCCCATCAAGGTTTACTCGTGGCTTCCTTCTGGATGAAAGATGATAGATAAAAGTAAATAATTTATTATTTAATTTATTAAATAAAATAAAATGTAACCAGATTGAACCAGTGTAACCATAGTAGTTTAAGTAGAAAATGAGTTTTACTAAACTGTATTAATTCTTTTACTTTAGACTAGGAAGAGAGTTCACATTTGTAAAAGTTCTGATTGACTTATCCGAGTGCATTCTGTTGTTTCAGTGCATTAGAAATGCCATGGGAGTGTGTGTTTTTTAAATCTGTGATGAGTTTTCAGGTACTATCAGATAACTGTATTTTCTTTTGTTGCTAGTGTAGTTAATGCAGAGAACCTTTCTTCCTTTGTTTGAAAGTAATTTATTTTGTATATCGTGGTACAATTCATTCTACTCATATCAGATTAATACTTTTCTAAAATTTGTTCTTTAGAGCAGCAATGGACAAATTTCAGACCATGGGCCGGATCTAGTCTGTAGGGTTAGTCTCTGGCAGACCCCCACTGCTATATTTACATGCATCTCAGCAAGTATTGTATGATCACAGTTCTCGTTGGCCATAAATCACCATTTGCAGCCAATGCAAGCATCTGAAGCAGCATCCGGTCTATGCCATTGTCCACAAATGGTGATCCATAGTCAAAGAGAACTGTGATCATTTGATACCTGTGGAGGCACAGATAAACATAGCGGCAGTGGCCAACCAGGGACTAACCCTGGTGGGCTGCTGAGGTTTTTTTGCCCATCCCTGTCATAGAGGCATTATCTATCATCGCAAATATTCTTCAACTTATGGAAAAAAAAGACAGGAGGGTATTTTAGCTTCTTGTGTTTAGTTTCTTATGCATTCCAGTTTGTTTTAATGGACAATTATAGCAAAATAATGTTACTAAAAATGATCATGATGACTTTATTCAGTATTGGCTCATGGAGAATAACCCCCCCTGAAATATACTTTTACTCAGCTAGATAGAAAATTGTATATAATTTTAATTAAAAAAGTCCTCTCCAATTAAATGTACAGCACAGCATACAATATTTAAAAACAAAACAATAGCTTTAATATTGAATGTTCAAGTCCTGTCACAAGTAGCTAGTGGCAAGGAAATATGTTGTGCTGATCTCCTGTTTCTCCAACTCAGGAAGGATTAAACACCAGTCCCAAAGTTCTTCCAGGCTCTGGTTCATTAATTCAAATACAAAACTTATCAAGTAACATAAGACAAATCTACTTCCCTCACTAACACAAGCTGCAGTGGTACAGAAACCTTTCAGGCTATATGCACACTTCATCTTAGCATGAATAAGCCATCCCCCTGTTCAACACAGGTACAATGACTTAAGTATGGACAGCAATACATAGAAGCTCTCCTGCCAACATAGCTATCACTACTCATGGTGGCTACTCGGCATAGAGTGTCTGTACTAGCATCACCACAGTGCAACCAACAGCAAAATAGCTACATTGGTGCAGCTGTGCCACTGTAAGATCTGTAATGTAGCCATAACTTTGTCCCCCATTATAGACAAGTATTCTAATATATGATTTCATCACCTAAGGCAAATGTCAAGTAATTCAAGTGATTAAACAACGAATTTAGGCTTTCTGATCCATGGAAGTTTCTCTGTGCAAAAGGAAATGTGTCTTCGCTCTACCAAAACAGATGTAACGTCATGAATGATTGAGTTGCGTTTTCTGAATTCTCTCTTTAGAACACACATTTAACTAATGAACATGCCTGTTAATTCTTTTTATTTTATGGCCAGGCATATATTTTTATAAAGGTTAAGCTATTCACACCCAAGCACAGATAAGTCACATGTTCCTCTACATATTCCAAATTACAGAATTAAAATCAAAAGAGCTTTAATTATTTTCAGATAAAAAAAAGTGTCTGTTCAAACTATAAATGGAGCATGATTCTTGGTGAAATGGCTGTGTGTTCTCTATTTCAATTGTCATGCACCAGCTGATAAACCAGCCTGCCATTAGCTGCCAACTTAGTCAAAAGTCAGGAAAAGCTAAACAAAAACAAGGAGACAAACTTTTAATTAAATTCTCTGGAAACCTTTGGCAGTCAAAGCGAAATTGTGCAATTAATCACACTGTCAAATAATAATAGAATACCATTTATTTAAATATTTTGGATATTTTCTTTCTTTTCAGTGTTTTTATTTCAATTACAACATAGAATAGGAAGTGTACAATCCTCACTTCACTTTTATTACAAATATTTGCACTGCAAAAAAAACAAACAAAAAACCCCCAAAATAGTATTTTAGAATATCATAGTACCCTAGTGCAATCTCTATCTTGAAATTTGAACTTACAAATGTAGTCTTATGTACAAAAAATAACTGCATTCAAAACTAAAACAATCTAAAATATTAGAGCTTACAAATCCACTCATTCCTACTGCTTGTCCATTCAGAAAAATAAGTTGCAGAAAACAGTGCTTCCTGCTTCTTGTTTATAATGTCACCTGAAAGTGAAAAAAAAGTGCTTGTATGGCATTGTTGTAGCCATCAATGCAAAATATTTATATGCCAGATGTGGTGAAAATTTGTATATATCTTCACAGTTCAACCACCATTCTATAGGACATGCATCCATGTTGTTTACGAGTTCTGCTTGATAATGATCCAAAGCAGTATGGGCCATGTTTATTTTCATCACCTAAGTCAGATCCCACCAGAAGGCTAGTTTTTCTTTCTTGGTTGTTCAGGTTCTGTAGTTTCAACATCAGAGTGTTTGCTCTTTTATGACTTCCGAAAGCATGTTCCATACCTTGTCCCTCAGATTTTGGAAGGAACTTCAGATTCTTAAAGCTTGGGTCAAGTGTTGTAGCTAACTCTAGAAATCTCACATTGGTATCTTCTTTGTATTTTCTCAAAGCTGCAGTGAAAGTGTTCCTAAAATGAACAAGTTCTTGGCCAGTGTGTGAGATTGCTATAACATGACATATATGGCAGAATGCAGGTAAAACACAGAGCAAGAGACATACTAATTTTCCCTAAAGAAGCTAAGTAACAAATTTAATTAATCCATTATTTTTAATGAGCATCATCAGCATGGAAACATGTCCTCCTGGATGGTGGCAGAAGCACAAAGGGCATAAGGATATTTATCATAATCTGGAATAAAATACCTTGCAATACTGGCTATAAAAGTGCCATGGGAATGACTATTTTCACTTTCGGATGGCAATGTAAAGTAGTGGGCTGCATTATCTTCTTGTTCAGCCAATCACTGTGAAAAACAACTTTATTTACATTTACAGAAATAAGAATGAGTAAACCTGTAAACACTAAAGTTTTATATTGTTTTGGTTTTGAGTGCAATTATGTAACAATCTATGTTAATAAATAGCAGTTTCACAATATAGATATCACACTACAATACTTGATAAGTTAAATTGAAAAATACTACTGTCTGAACCTCTCTAATCCAGCACCCTTGTAACCTGACCAGTGCTGCACCAGAGAATTTGCCAGATCATAGGAAGTCAATATTGTCTAGCAACATGACCAATATTTCCACTGCTTACTGGGCTCTTAGAAGACATTTAGGAGTAAATAAAGGTAAATAACAGCACAGAACACTGACAACCTGGACTGGTGGCTGTAAACAAACTTTATGGAACTGTGGAAAATTAGCCACACTCATAATAAATGGACAACTATCTAACTAAAATCATACTGGACCACAAATGTTGCCTCAGCAGAGAATGCCAGACTAGAGAAGTTCAATCTATAGTTCTTTTGTTTATCACTTTTACAGTGCAAACATTTTTAACTATATATGGAGTGAGTATAGTACTCTTTGTATTCTGTGTTTTAATAGTAAAAAAAAAAATCCAAAATATTTAATAAATTTCCATTGGTATTCTATTGTTTAGCAGTGAATTTAAAACTACAACGAATCACAATTAACTACAATTAATTTTAATCGGTTAATTTTTGAGTTAATCATGTGAGTTAATGCCAGTTAATCAACAGTACTAGAAATAAATAAAATACTCCTTAATCTTAAAAGTTCTGTTTGGGATTAGGGAATTTATATTTAAAAAAAAATAAAAAAGAATGAAGGTTGTAATTTGAATTTAAAATGTTACCAAAAATGGTATAAAAATTCTAATTATTAGGAACATTTTGTTTTCTTTTGCAATTAAATTGAAGGAAATATTTATGGACTACGCAATGTTTGCAGGCTGTTCTTGACACAGTATCTTATTAGCTTTTTCCCAGTTTTATATCTTAAAGGTGACATTTATAAACTAAAGTGTGTGTGTCTACTCTAACCCATTTATATACAGTTTTGCATTTATTACTCTTGTTTTCTCAGACTGGAGTTTGTAAAAGAGAAGTATAAGAGACGCTCATATAGAATTTCAGTAGGACCTCAGAGTTTCGAACACCACTGGAATAGAGATTTTTTGTAATGCTGAACAAAATGTTATGGTTGTACTTTTAACAGGTTACAACTGAATATTGACTTAATAGAGCCTTGAGACTTTATTATGCAGAAGAAAAAGGTTGCTTTTAACCATGTTAATTTTAAATGAAATGGTCACATAAACAGCTTCCCTAAGTCAATGATAGGCAACCTAGGCTAGTGAGTGAGCTGCATGAGTGGCCCTGCTTCATCTCAGTGTGCCACGAGATTGTTGTAACCAAGATGGTTTCCCAGGATAGGATAATTTGGCTAACTGTGCTTGCATAACTAGAAATTACAGGGCGTGCCTACTGACCTGTAGCAGCACTTTGTGTTGATGTAGGAGTGCATGGCTATCCCAGTCAATGTTGTGTGCAATCAGCATGCACTTCACTTCAATTGCCCTTGCTTTATGTGCATGTCACTTTAGTAATGCAGGTAGGAAAAAGACACGGACAGAAACCAGCAGATTCTGTCAACTCTGTGTGTCAGCAATGATAAACAAAACATGTCACAGGCAACACTTAGAATCCTGAAGGGCCGCATGCAGTCTGCGGCCCACTACAGCCTTAGTTTGTCAAATCTTTCTTTTTTTAAAATGTTCCCTTTAATAGTTTGTATGATCCAGTTCTGCCCTGTATTTGCTTTTTGTTTTGTTTTGTTTTCTTTTGTTTCTGTTGTAAAATGAGGTGTGAGGTTGACCAGTCAGTTTGTTACTCTGGTATTCCTGACTCTTTGGCTATGTCGAGACTACATCCCTCTTTCGAAAGAGGGATGTAAATTAGACATATCGAAATTGCAAATGAAGCCAGGATTTCAATTTCCCGTGCTTTATTTCATAGAATCATATAATACTAGGACTGGAAGGGACCTTGAGAGGTCATCGAGTC
>JANRFK010001234.1:68088943-68100520 GCA_030068395.1 Apalone spinifera
GTATTATCCCACCAAGTTTCTGTGATGCCAACAATATCATAATTGTACTTATTTGTTTGCACTTCCAGTTCTTTCTGCTTAATTCCCATACTTCTCGCATGTGTATATAGGCATCTAAGATCCTGATTTGACCTTACCTCCCAGTTTTGCCCTGACCCTCCTTTCTCTCTGCCATTGTAGCAATGCTCCCTCCCATTTCTGACCCATCTCCCAGGTCTCCATGTTCTCCACTTACCTGTGGGCTTTGCTCACCTGTCCCCGTTGAATCTAGTTTAAAGCCCTCCTCACTAGGTTAGCCAATCTGTATCCAAATAGGGTCTTCCCCCTCCTTCTAAGGTGGACGCCATCCCAGCTTTGCAGTCCTGTCTGGAATAGCATCCCATGGTTGAGGAAGCCAAAGCCCTTCTTGTGACACCATCTTCGCAGCCAGGCATTCACCTCCAGGATGCACCTGTCTCTGCCCGGGCCCCTACCTTCGACAGGAAGGATCGAAGAGAATACCACCTGCATTCCAAACTCCTTCACCCATATCCCCAGAGCCCTGTAGTCACTCTTGATCTGCTCAGTGTCACACCTCGCGGTATCATTTGTGTGCACATGGATGAGTAGCATGGGGTAGTAGTCAAAGGCCGGATAATCCTCGACAATTGGATTGATTTAGGACTATTTATATAGGTAAAAATTTGCAGGGTGTGTAACATTCTTCTTGGAGATAAGGCAATTGGGCCCAGTTCATCATATTTACTCAGTCTTTATACAGAAAGCCTTCCATTTAAAGGAGCCTTAAATGCGTGTGTTGAGTACATTAATTTAATGGGAGTTCGCTTGAGTGAAGACTGATTAAAATTTCAGTAGGATCTCAGGATGTGGTCCAATGATATGAGTCAGACTACTCACCCGAATAAAAACTACCCACACAAATGCAAAAAAAATCAGAAGAACTGTATTTTAGATAAGATAACATTGCTGGAAGATCTTTACCATTAGACTGATTTTTTTAAGGAATGTGATTTTGTGAAATAAATAAATAAAACCTAATCTGTGTAGCCAAATATACATATAAAATAATATTAGAATTGTAGTTTCCTTGAATGTCCTTCAGTTATTTCAAAGCTACTCTGTTCCAAATGGAACAAAATTATTGCTCTTTCATTGCTGCCTAAAAAGCATTAAGATTACAAACAATACTGCAGCTGACTGAGCTGTTATCTTAATAAGGTATTCATCAAAGTCTTTGCCGATTCACAATGTAATGTTTCTCTAACTTAAATCAGAGTGTTATGTATAATGTTAATTTAATCCACGTTTTGCAAGAAGTGGTTTGTAAGCATATAAGTGTTACTTTGATTTTTTTAATTGCTTTGTCAAGATAAGAACTTGGTGACACCCCACATATGTACTATATCTTCTTCATGTTTCTGATGTTAGTTAAGGATGAAAATGATTGTTTTTCTTTACTACACTACCCAAGATAGACTAGTGGTTCTTCATATACCATTAATAGCTGTAACTATTTAAAAGGACAGACAACTAGATTCATGAGTGGTGTAATTCTGCTGACTTCATGGGAGTTACAATAAGTATATATTTGGACCGTAAGGACAAATCCTGAAAATTGTCAGTAGGTTATTATGAAGAGATCAAATACAATTGAATTTGATTTATGATTTAGTTTGGCTCTGCAAAAATCAAACAGTGGACTGTATAACAGATAAATCGATCTAATGTATGGACCAAATTGCACCATTAGATACATATAACTGTTCCCTTCGATTTCAATTAGGCCTTTTGTTTCCTTGTTCATACTTACATAGAAGTGGATCCATATGACTTGCTTGAGGTTCCTGGAACCACCTAAGTGCTATAATTTTCAGTAACATTCTTAGAAATTCCTACTGTAAAACATTTTTTCTTGCAATTCATTATATTATCTATATTACTTTACACCTCTCTTAAACAGCTCTCTTAAAATTAATCAAACCTTTGAATTCTGTAGGCTAGGAATTTCTAATCGCGGTTTTCAGATTTGTCCTCTGCTACTAAACACAGAATAGATTTGGGTGATATTTATTTACATTATGGATGAAATATTCCTCATGATATTCAAAAGAGACAAAGCAAAACATATGGACATAATCTTGCTCCCAATTAAGTCAATGGCAAAACTGCACTGACTACCCACAATGGGATCAGCCTTTTTTTGATACTCCTCAGAAAGTATGCCTCCCTCTAAATGTTTTACTTTTTTATGTACAACAGATATGTTTCTGTGATTTTTCTTTTAAACATTAGGTTGCAAATGAATGTTGTCATTTTTAGTTTGAGAGTGCGTAAGTCAGTCATAGCTTTGATACTATCACTCTATTTCTGTTGTTACTGCTTGCACTTTTTCAGCAGAGGGCAATACAGTTTTATGTTCTAAATCCTGCACATCAAAAGAATGTAATTATTACTTGGGTGTGAGCTTAATTAGTCTAAATGTGCATATGTAGTTGGTAATTGGCCACTTGAGGTCTTAGTGAACATTCTGAATACCTTATGTCAACAACTTGCTTGTCACGCATTTGTGCAGTGAAGAAATCTGATTCTGTATTTGTGCTAATAGCTACTTTGGACATAGTTCAAAGCTATAATACATATATTTTTATCTACACATCTGCCTAAACATCTATCCTTATATACTTCCTGATTTTAATTATATATGATGCATAATTTAGGGAAAGAATCCTGTTTTTAATAAGTGACAGATTAGCAGTAGGTATAGCACATTTAAGAGCAAATCCATTGTGTGTCTCTGTGTTTGTAACATGTCCATTTGGGTTGTGTTCTTATCAGATTTAATAAGCTATGCAATGGTGAAACAGGCAAGTAGTTAGACTATTGCCAAAAAAGTCATATTCTCCAGAAGGTGGTGCTGTCAGGTCATTAAGTAACATTCTTACCCATACATCAATATGAAGCCAATACTCAGAGTGATGTAGGGGTGCATCCAAATTCCCCCTTTTCAATATGAGAGTAAACTGTGATTCTGACCCCCTCTATCATTCATAATCTCATGTCACTTTTTTAAAATACAGATGTGAATTTCGGTGCTCTCAAATGTCAGATTCCAACTCATTAATTACTCTTCATTCTGCTTACCTAAGTAACACCTGCCTTTAAAATTGTTACTTCAGTTACTTCAGAAGAAGAGAACATTACCTTAATCTCACAAAGTTCTGTGAAGTATGTAAGCAATGTTTACCGACTGCATCACCCCCCAAATGAAATGTAGATATTTTAGGCTTAAATACAGCAATTGTTTAGTAAAAACAAAGAGCGTTACACCACGTTTAGGTAAGGAAATTAAGGTAATTCATATTAATAATAATAGTTATTTGTCAGCATACTGCAAGATGTGAAAACAAGCAGTTTCTGTCCTGAAAAATTTAAGATTAAAAATTATCAAAATACAGATAAGCAAAGGAACTGTACAAGTCTCTAAGTTGTATAACCACCCTCTAGGTTACATCCAAGGCTGCTACTGAGCAGCACAGGGACCAAGCCAAGGCCATGCAAAAAAGGTGTTCTCACTGCAAGAACACTGCTCTCCTCTCAGAATTCATATATCTGTGGAACTGGCATGAGTAAAGCTTTAAAATGTTGTGCCCCTCCACTCTAAACATCTCCTCCTTGAGAGAAAAATCAAGGAAGCACAAGATTTTCAAAACTCCTTCTTCTCTAGAAGGGGATTATCTAGTCACAAAAATATTGCTGTATATGGAGTAGGTGAACTGTTGTTTTAATGGTCTAGAAAACATGACTGATGCAGAATATTGAAAAAAATTGAGAGTTTATTTAGAATGGGAAAAAGAAAATAAGGGGGTGCGGATGGACACAATAGCAGTTTTCAAGTACCTAGAAGGTTGCTACAAAGAAGAGGGAGAAAAATTGTTCTCCATAATCTCTCAGGATAGGACAAGAACAATGGTCTTAAATGGCAGCAAGGATAGTTTAGATTGGATATTCATAAAAACTTCCTGTCAGGATGGTTAACCGCTAGAATAAATTGCTCATGAAGGTTGTAGAATTTCCATCAGTGGAGCCTTTTAAGAGTAGTTGGACCAGTGATGGATAACCTCCAGCTCATGAGGGTAATCTGACTGCAGTCCATGAGACATTTTGCTGATGTTAACTCTCCACAGGCACCATCATCTTCATTGGCTATGGTGTGCATCTTCAGACTCTGTGTGCATCTATGTACATTGATACCTATATTTTTAGGGCAATCTTAAGTAATAATTTTCCACCTTTGGATGTTTTAATTCTAATTTTCTTATGCTATGGATTAAGTGTCAACTCACTTGGCAAATTTAGCCACAACTGAATCATTTTCAGTGTTGGGGCTATGATAAGGTGGGTGCATAACTGGCTGGATAACCATACTCAGAGAGTAGTTATTAATGGTTCACAATCCTGCTGGAAAGGTATAACAAGTGGGGTTCCACAGGGGTCTGTTTTGGGACCGGCTCTGTTCAATATCTTCATCAATGATTTAGATATTGGCATAGAAAGTACGCTTATTAAGTTTTCAGATGATACCAAGCTGGCAGGTGTTGTGACTAATCTGGAGGATAGGGTCATAATTCAAAATGATCTGGACAAATTGGAGAAATGGTCTGAGGTAAACAGGATGAAGTTTAATAAGGACAAATGCAAAGTGCTCCACTTAGGAAGGAACAATCAGTTTCACACCTACAGAATGGGAAGTGACTGTCTAGGAAGGAGTACAGCAGAAAGGGATCAAGGGGTTATAGTGGACCACAAGCTGAATATGAGTCAGCAGTGTGATGCCGTTGCAAAAAAGGCAAACATGATTCAGGGATGCATTAACAGGTGTGTTGTGAGCAAGACACAAGAAGTCATTCTTCCGCTCTACTGTGCATTGAATAGGCCTCAGTTGGACTATTGTGTCCAGTTCTGGGCACCGCATTTCAAGAAAGATGTGGAGAAATTGGAGAGGGTCCAGAGAAGAGCAACAAGAATGAAGAGCAACCTTTGTCTAGAGAACATGACCTATGAAAGAAGGCTGAAAGAATTGGATTTGTTTAGTTTAGAAAAGAGAAGATTGAAGGGGGACATGATAGCAGTTTTCAGGTATCTAAAAAGGTGTCATAAGGAGGATGAAGAAAACATGTTCATCTTGGCCTCTGAGGATAGAGCAAGAAGCAACGAGCTTAAACTGCAGCAAGGGAAGTTTAGGTTGGATATTAGGAAAAAGTTCCTAACTGTTAGGGTAGTCAAACACTGGAATAAATTGCCCAGGGAGGTTGTGGAATCCCCATCTCTGGAGATATTTAAGAGTAGGTTAGATAAATGTCTATCAGAGATGGTCTAGACAGTATTTGGTCCGGCAATAAGGGCAGGGACTGGACTCGATGACCTCTCAAGGTCCCTTCCAGTCCTAGTATTATATGATTCTATAGTTCTATGATTTTTTTTGCCTCATAATATATCTATACATTCATATCTGTACAATAGAAAAATCTCAGAGGGGTATCTTTGTTAATCTGTAGCTGCATGCTCTATGGCACCTTAAAGACTTAGAGTATGTCTACACTTGCACCCTTTTCGAGAGAAGGGTGCAAATGAACACATTCAAAATTGCAAATGAAGCCAGGATTTAAATATCCCAGGCTTCATTTGCATAATTGCGTTATGGCGCTATTTCACAATAGCGCTATTTTGAAATAACGGATGCTGTTAAGACGCGGTTATTTTGAGAGAAAACCCTTCTCTCTAAATAACTGGTAAACCTCATTGTATGAGGAATAAAGGTTATTTCAAGAGAAGGGTTTTCTCTCAAAATAACCCCATCTTAACAGCATCTGTTATTTTGAAATAGCACTATTGTAAAATAGCACCATAATGCGATTATGCAAATGAAGCATGGGATATTTAAATCCCAGCTTCATTTGCCATTTCAAAAGTCTTCATTTGCATCCCTCTCTCGAAAGAGGGTGCAAGTGTAGACATACCCTAACAGATTTATTTGGGTATAAACATTCGTGGGTAAAAGCTACTTTATCAGATGTCATATATAATACTAGCTGATGTACCCAGCATTGCTCAGGTCCTCAACTGTAATAATGTTTGAGAGTTTATTTTTGGGGTTGTTTTTTGTTTTTGTAAATTAAAAGGAAACTGTACATACATTATTTACATGATTGAATAGGTTAGGGGGATTGGATACAGGGGCTTAGAGCAGGGGTGTGGCCCAAACATGGGATGGGAGTGCAGGTGTGAGGGCAGGGAATGTGGAAGGTACAGGGGAGGGGCTGGGAGGCTTTGCTTTCTGGCTGATGGCTCCTCCTGTGGGGCTGGAGATGCAATCCCTGGAGGACAAGGCTGCATGAGTTAGGCCCACATTGCTGACTTGGCTTGGGGCATGAGGGTTGGAGGGACAGCCCCAGCTTCCATGATCTGCAGCCTCTCTCTTGGGTCAGTCCTGATCTCCAGTGATCTCCCTGTTTCTGCATCCTGTACGGAACAGGAGAGGGAGAAGAACCAAGGCTCCTAGGGCCAGACCTGGCCTGCAGGAACTCGCACTCCCACAGCCTTCAGGTTCTTTGTGCAGGGAGGGGGGCTTTAGCACTGTGTCCAGTCTGCAGTGGTCGACCCCATATCCTGCAGACGGTCTGCAGGTGGGACAGGCTCCAGGGGTTGGTCCAGACCTCCAGTGGGAATCCCATGACCTTCAGGCTTTGCTGGGATGAGGGCATGGTTGGTTGGTGCAACTAGGGCTGGGAGAGGAAGGCCCCGAGCCCCACTTACAGCCCCACTCCTCCTGCTGAGGCCCTGCCCCCCACCATAGGAGGGGAGAAGGCAGCCATGTACATGCCCCAACCTGGAGCACTGAAGAAGGATGAGGGTGCGGAGTCCGAGCCTCCCTGGCCCCGGAGGATGGGAGGGTGAGTATTCTGGGGCAGCAACACTCTGCCTAAGGATGCCTACAGCAGGCATTCTGGGGGTGGAGTGTGGGCAAGGCCATGCTTGGTGGTTTAGGAAGGCTGTGCTTTCTCCTACCGAGGATACTGGATACCCATGGGTGGGGTAGTGTGTGGCCAAGACTTGGGAGGAAGGAATGGTTTTGGGGCAGGAGGGCTAATTACCAGTGTGCTTGCAGACAAGATAGAAGATCCCCAGTCCTGCTGGCCACTCTCTTGGTGGTATGTCCCCAGTAGCTACTCTGCATATATCTTTCCCCTGTAGGATCATTGCTCACAGTGGCCACTTTCATATCACGTCTCTTGGTACAGCAGCCCCTCCCTTTCCAGGTTATAGAAAACAGTCCTTTTCCTGGGGCTTCCAGCTGTCTTGGCATAACCAAATCCTGACCTTGCTTAAAGTTAGGAGATGAGGAATCTGCAAACCAAATTTGGCGGCCCTAGCTCTTACTGGTTTGGAGGAGTTCATGAAAAAACAGACTTGTAGACAGATAGATTCACTGATGACAGGCAGACAGACAGACAGACACAGATCGATAGATGCATCATTATTTGCTAACCCTGGAACATATATGACACCTAGTGCTGTATACTTCCGATATCCATTTATCCATTGTGGTGTTATGAATGTTCATATGGAATAAAACACTTGAAACCTTCATGAGACAGATATATTCTGATTCATCAGAGTTGTTTCGTTGAAATTCTAGACAATGCTGAATGTTGGCCAACTGGATAGCAGATTAACCTTGTTATTGTCTCCCATATCTGCCCTTCATGAGAATAGTTGTTGGACTGGCTGTAGTTATTCTACTTTTTAAACAAGAAAAAAGGAAGCTTGTTCCACACATACTATCACAATACATTAAATTTTTTCCACACATACTATCACAATACATATTTTTTCCACACATACTATCACAATACATACTTTTTAAACAAGAAAAAAGGAAGCTTGTTCCACACATACTATCACAATACATATGATTTTTTCATCTTCTAAGAGGAATTTTATTTCACTTTGTTTCATATTAGTACTGTTCAATGAAAAATAGATTATTGTAAAATACGATTCTCTATAAAAGTGAATGAAAGAAAGCAATATTGTTGAATCACCAGTTCCAGGATTTCAAAATTATGTGAGGTTATGAAATATTGAAATTGGCTTAAACTATACCTAAATTTAGAAATAATTGTGTACTTAAGTAATTATCTAATATGTTATATAGATAATGTTATATTTTTAATATTTGTAAAAATAAAGTCACCAAGAATTTAATGGGAAAATTATTTATTACTTTTTACTAGTAATTGAAGGATAAATGATTTACCTGACGTATTTAACATGGATAATATTCACCAGTATCCTGTCTAATCTGTACTGGGTTTGGAAGTTTGCAATTATTTTTCTTTTCTTTCTCTTTGTCTCTCTCTAGTGCTGTATTAATTATAGTCCTGCTTTGGTCTGTGAGAGGAAGGGCTGCTTTGGTCTGTTAGAGTCAAGGATTTCCATGATTTGGAAAGTTAAATATCATATATCTAACTGTTTTATAAAGACTACAAGATTTACCCAGTATTGCATGGGTCCTTCAGGGCAGAAGGCTGGTAGTGAGCAGGGTGCATATGTCAGGACAGGGCCTTGGAATAAAGGGCAGGAGGCTGGGTGCTTAGGGGGAGCAGTAGTCAGGATGGGATTTGAGAAGGAGCTGAGGATAAGGGTTGGGTATGTGGGGAAGTGCAAGAGTGAGGAGTGGAGCTGAAGAGGGTCTTAGGGTTAGGGTTCATCTGGCAGGTCTTTCTCCTGCACTCAAGATGGTGGGGCCATCTCTCCCTCACTCCTCCCCTCCTCCTCCCGCCCCTCCCCCCAGCATCCCCAGCTGTCAGGGAACTACTTTTCCCCTCAGCCTCCTCTTGTCTGCTAGGGCTCCTCTCTCTCTCTCTCCAGCCCTTCACCCCTCTAGCCAGCAGGGCCTTTTGTCTCCCCACTGCCTGAGGAGTGGGGAGACATATATTAATATATTTATGTATAGAGATATAAGATTTTATATTTAATTTTTCTGTATTCTTTTTCTCTTGTCAGAGTGTGTGTATCAAATATGTAGGGCGGATGTTTATCTCCCTACACGTGGTCTGAATGAGAAGAATTTCAGAACAGATCAAGTTTGGGGAATAGGTTTTGTGGTTCTTGTTTTTCCTGAGGAAACGTCTACATATCAAGGCAAAAGTTGAAATAAGCTACACACCTTCAGCTATGTTAATTACATAGCTGTAGTCGAAATAACTTAATTCGGTGATGTCTATACAGGAAGAAGTCGAAGGAAAAACACTCTTCCTTCGACTTCCCTTACTCCTCGTCAAATTAGGGTTACAGGAGTTGGAGCAAGAAGCCTTCCAGCTCACCATTATTTTGAAATAATGGCTTGCTGTGTAGACATGCTCTTTATTTCAGAATGTCAATTATTCCAAAATAACTCTGTTGTGTAGACATACCCTGAGAGACTTGAGACCCAGACTGACAGAGGTGGAGTTTTTTTTTACTTCTCCATAGTAAATCTGGACCCAGTAGAGTGGAGCTGGGCAGTTAAGTTATGTCACAACATGTGTAAAACTTGTGCTTGATATCCAGAGCAGACATGCTTATGGTTATCAGATAAAATGTACTGGAACAAAATTTGAAGAAATGTAAGGGAGGTTTTGGGGATCTTACATATTGTCAGTTGGGACCTGACTCTCTTCTTTTCCTGGCCCCCCTGAGGGGGAGAGAAGACTGAGGAAGAGGGGCTGAATGTGTGTTTCAGTTCCTCTCAACCGTTTGTGTATTGTCAAATATTATATGTGAATAAAGTTGTGACCAAATCCATGGTCTCCTGTCTTTCTTCCAGCATGGACAAACAATGGTTCCTTATGAGCAAACTCTCTCTCTCTCTGTGTGTGTGTGTGTGTACACACACACATACAGAAATAAAAAAATATAAAAATGTGCTATGCATTTTATTCTTGAATTGTGTTCTTGTCCTTTTCTTTCTCTTCTTACACTGTTCCCCACACCCACTCATATCTTGGATTTTTACATACTTTTTTTTTCCAGAATCTTTGTTTTCCAATTGATTCACTTTCTCTCAGATTTTAGGAAATCAGGTTTTTTCTTCTAAAGCCACCTTTTCTTCTTTCCTCCATTACATTGTTTATTTTCCACTCCTAACGTACTTCAATATCTGTCTTATGTACTATGTTGTTGTTTTCTTGTTATTTTGTCAGGTTTTTTTAATGCTTTTCTCCTCCATTATAATATTATCTATCTCCAACATGTATCAGTCTTTTCCATCAACATAAATACTCTCCCTTGTATTGTATTCTTTTCCATCATTGTCCTATAGGATCTCTCCTCACCTGTCCTCCATCTCAACTCCCACTCTGACAAATTGGCTGAGATAATGTATAGATCCTCTCCATTGTGTGGTGGAGGTAACAGGAGGGTTAAAACTCTATCCTGGAACAGGGCAAATCACAGATGTCCATTCAGTGAACTGACTTCAATGAGATCAAGCCTGAAATGGGGAAATGGATGCTCATTAGAAGGGAGGATAAAGAGGAGGAAACATCTGAAAGTCAGTCTCTTGTTCTGTCTTATGCTGAAAGGTCATTCTATTGTAACCTGAGTCTAGAGGGAAAGACTGCAGCTGCTGCAGCCTTTTTAAATAGTTAAATATTCTAACTGCAAAAAAAACTTACCTTTTTAAAATTTTAGTTTTGTTGGGTTTGGATGAATAATGATGTTGAGCTTTTTATTTTAATGAGAGAGAATCTGATTTTGCCATGGCAGCTGGTTAGAGAGTACACATGAAACACATTCCAGGCTGCAATGCAGTGTGCTGTCTTAAAGTGACATTGGTCCCAAATTATTAATTTAAACTAATAGTCTGCAGTTTCTGTCTGATATCCTGTACACCTTCAGCAGCATTTCAGCCTTGCATGTAATAAGCCCAGTTTAAAATCAATGTAAAATTTGTTTGTTAATGAGAACAAGACTGTTATTAAATTGTATCTTTTCTGACAGGAAAGGTGGACATGTAGCAGCCTTCTTAAATGATATCATTAAGAATACTTTCCTCAGTAAATGTGGTGAACTCTTTGAACTTCCAAACATCATTTCTGTGGTTGAACATAATGTAATTCTTATCTTAAACTTTCAAAACCTTTGTTGAATAGATAAAGAGTCTATTTTAAGCAGCAATGGGATGACAAAATATGTCACCTTTGAAGAGCAGTCAAAGTTATTATACTGTGGAACACTTAATAGTTAAAAGTGTAAAAATAATCTTCAGTAAATGTCAAATAATGCCAAGCTTTTTTTAAAAAAAAAAATTAGCATATCTTTTCTCTTTAGAAATTTGGAGATTATTTTGTTCATTTTCAGATATCATGTGCCATACAACATAATGCCGAATTCAATATGATAGATAATTAAATGTCTTTATTCAGAGCTGCACTTTTTCTGTCTCAAGCCCCTTTCTCAAAGCTTCCACACCAGACATCTGCATGCGAACAGGCACTGCTAACAGGGAGTTTGGAGAGGGAGTTCTCCAGGTAA
>JANRFK010001234.1:68114421-68124544 GCA_030068395.1 Apalone spinifera
TCCGTTAAAAGCATTTTCGGAAAATCATGCCAGTCTAGACGTAGCCCTCAGGTTAAGGGCATAGAAGTGGCTTGTGATGAATATACACATGGCTCATCCCAGCAAGGAAATCTAAGGCAGTGCTGAACACATGTCCCATTCCTGGCTCCTACACATTACCTACAGCCCAGCCTTAACAACTACAACCCTGGTTTTACCAAGAAGTGGTTACCACAGTAACATTCTTGGAAAGTGAAACCTGAGTGTGGTAAATTGCCACAGTAACAAGGCAGTTTATGAGGTACTGTTTGCTACACCCAGATTTGCACCTCATTCTTCTAACTTCTGGCACAGTGTTTCACTTCTGGAGTGAGTTATGATGATGAGAAATGATGATATTTAAGTCAACATTTTGGTTGGGGCTGTTTCTCACATGCTTGGGCTGAGAAGCTATACCTGTTTAGATTCTAAATAAATATACAATTATATTTGGTAACCTAATAATCACACATAGATTATATCATGAGATAGTATTTCCATGGCTTTTAAAGATTTAATTTGGAAAGAATCAGAAAAGGAGTTTTAAAAGTGTGGAAGCAGATTCATTCCTGTGTTGGACTGAAGAATCATAGAATACTAGAACTAGAAGGGACCTCGAGAGATCAAGTCCAGTCCCCTGCGTTCATGGAAGGACCAAGCATGGTCTGTATCATCCCTGAGGGTACATATACACTGCACTATTTTGGGATACACAAGATCTACCCCAAGACTAGCTACACCAAGTCTTAACAAGCCACCTGTTATTTTGAAATATTTTTCGAAATAACGGGTATGCTACTTTGGCATCCTGGTAACCCTTGTGGAACAAGGGTTAAGGGATGTCTCAAAATAGTGTATTATTTCGAAATTTGGCACTGTGTAGACATGCCAAATTTTGAAATAGATGATTTCAAAATTCAATTGAAATAAGATACTCAATTTGTGTAGCACAAATTGCATATCTTATTTCAAGTTTAGGGTGCTGTGTAGACTCATCCTGAGAGATGTCTGTCTAACCTGCTCTTAAATATCTCCAGTAATGGAAACTCTATAACTTCCTTAGGTAATTTATTCCAGTGTTTAACCACCCTGACAATTAGAAAGTTTTTATGAATATCCAAGCTAAACCTCCTCTGCTGCAATTTAAGTCCATCGCTTCTTGCCCTACCTTCCAGAGAAGAACAACAAACATGATTAAAGGTCAAGAAAACATGGCCTATGAGGGAAGACTGAAAGAATTGGATTTGTTTAGTTTAGAAAAGAGAAGACTGAGAAGGGACATGAGAGTTTTCAGGTACCTAAAAACGTGTTACAAAGAGGAGGGAGAAAAACTGTTCTCCTTGGCCTCTGAGGATAGGACAAGAAGCAATGGGCTTAAAATGCAACAAGGGAGGTTTAGGTTGGACATTAGGAAAAACTTCCTAATTGTCAGGGTGGTTAAATACTGGAATAAATTGCCTAGGGAAGTTGTGGAATCTCCTTCACTGGCAATATTTAAGAGCAGGTTAGATAGACATATATCAGGAACAGGGGCGGCCTGTGGCTATAGGCCGACTTGGCCGTTGCCTAGGGCGCTGCCTTCAACGGCACCCAACGATCATGTCACGGGGTGCCCGGTGATGACGTCACCCCACTGATGGCCAATTGACGGCCGTGCAGGCGGGGGCTCCGATCGTGCGTTCCGCCTGAGGTATCAGCTGCTGCAGCTCACCTCAGGCCGCTCCAGATCAGGGATGGTCTTGACGGTGCGTGGTCCTGCTGTGAGGGCAGGGGACTGGACTTGATGATCTCTCGAGGTCCTTCCATCTCTAATATTCTATGATTCTGTGGTTCCAGTATCTCCCTGTGCTCTCCTGTAGTCGAAGATCAGACATGTATTTTGTCTGTTGAATTTTGCAACTTTTTCTGTCATCTGGGAGGAGAGAATCTTTCCTCTTTACTCTCTTGTTGACTTCCTAATAAGCAACGAGAGTTTTGCTGTGAGAAGCCGCATACACTCAGGACTTCTCTTTGTGAAGTGATGTGGAGGACAGCAGCCAAGCCAAGTGGACTTTGGTGAGGCCCCACTTAACAAGTCCTACAATAAATCTTAATCTGTAGCTGGGTTAGGTGATGATGGTTCCATGTAAGATTAGCCAAGCTCTCTTGTGATGGTAGACAGATCTGCTAAGAATTATACTGAGCCTACTCTTATTCACTGAACCAAATTGTGAATGGAGTAAATGGCTGAGGTGATGATACCAAAGGGCTATTATTTATAGAATATCTCACTGGCAGGTTGGCAGAGAGTGAGTAGACTTCTGCCAAAATTACTCGAAGGAAGGTATTGCTGTGATTCTCCAAGTTTGACTGTGTTCCCTTTCCCCTAATAAATATTTCTTTGTTTGTACATAAATATTTTTGTTAATATATAGCAAATATTTCTTTGCTTCTAAGTGGGGAAGTTCTGCCTATTAAGGTCACTTTGGGTGGATGCATTTACTTTTCTCAGGTTTCTGGATGGGCTCTTGAAGTGGCTTATTTTTCATTCGGGAACCCAGAAATATTGATACTGGCCCTTTGTGCTGTTTTTAACTACCAGGCAGGGAATTACATAACTAAATTGTTTTAAAAGCAGGGTTGGCACAGTGAGGGATGCAGCCCTGCCCAGGGCAAGCAGGTTGGGAAGCTGCAGGCAGGGGCAGGGAGAGCAGACACAGCTGGGAGCAAATCCCTACACCAGGGTAGGGAGTCTTGACCTCCCCTTGTCCAGCAAACTCGGCGGTTCAGGACCACTCAGGTTCCAAGGCTGTTGGACAAGAGAGGTTCGACTTGTATTGCATCTTGACAGTGGTTAGGCACCTGGTTTACTAGCCTTATGTCCATCATACTGACCAGTATTGTCTCATTGTGTGTTTCTTAGGCAAACACAGCTTAATTCTTACTGTTTGTATGGCTCCTGACACATGCACCGATTTTGACAGAGCTGAAAAAAATTCTAAGTAGCAGAATATGATAGGTCAAATATGGATAAAAACTGAATATTTGATTACCTTTTGGTAGATGTGATGGAAGAGAAACTAACTGGGCTTCTTGAGACATGACATTTCACTTATAGATTTATCAAAATTGAATTTTGGCCTTACTGAAGTCAAAAGATTTTGCCATTGATTTCTTTTTGGGTCAGGATTGAAACCCACTATATTTTGTGAATTACCAAAATCACAAAAAATAATTTCTGAACAATAATTCCACTCTGGACAATCTTTTATCTATTTTAAAACTTTGTGTACACTTCTGCCATCACTAATCTACGTTTAGCCTTACAATATGTTTCACTAAACACGGTCATTCTTAATTTTGTATTAGTGTTGGGAATACAATGGCATTATTTGTTTGTTTGTTTATTGAAGGACATCACATTTTGTATAAATCAAAGTGATTAAAAACTCTGACAATGTTAGACTTTTTTGTGACCACACAGAATACTATCTGGTCTGTTTATAGACCTAGCCTCAACTCAGCTGATATCCTTTTATTGTGTGTCACCATAACAGGGATGGTAAACAATATTATACATATAATTTACTAGAGGGGCACACATTTTTCCCATTATGTATTTCATTCACCTCTTCATCTCTTATTATAACTTTCTTCCCAAACCTGGACCCCTTTTCCCACATCACCATAGGCTCTATATGCCCCCTCCTTCCCTTACCACTCTGTCTTTCCATTTCTACCTCCCCTACCATTCTTACTTTTCTTTTATGTCTGAGGCCTGGTGTATACTACTGTTGATCTAAGTCATGCAACTTCAGGTATACTTAGGTATACTTATTGAGGTACCTTCATCACGGTAAGTTGACAACTTATGCCCACCATTCACTGCCTTGACTCTTCTCATTCTGGTGGAGCACTGGAGTCAACAGGAGAGCGTGCCATAATCCATTTATCACTAAGTGCTCTCCTTTTGACTCCAATGCTTTGCTAGTACAAGAAGAATCCAGGGAGTTAATGGGAGGGCATCAGTTGTCGATTTACCACAGATGTGATAAATCAATCCCGACTGGATTTATTGCTGCCCATCATTCCAGAGGGTAGTGAAGACATGTCTTAAGGGATGAGTCTTTCGAGGTGTCCATATCTGAACTTTATTGGGAGGAAGGACAAACCTGAGATGGAAGCTATTGTTATTCCAGGAGGTACTAACGGCTGTCAAAGAATCATTGACACCTTGAATGAATAGGTCTAATGATCAGAGTATTCCAGACCTGGTTGAAGCTGCTGGGTCTGCTAACTGGATGAAAGGGCTCCCTGTGTCCCCCATTTCTAGTTTTCTGAATTTCATGCCCAAAGCATTCCCTGAAACTTTTGAATTAATTAGGTGCAGCATTCTTAAGCTAGAGAAATAGAGAAATATCATAAGGTTGGGTGGCTCAACCAAACTCAGCTAAAAATTTTATTAAGTGTAATGTTAAAAATGTATATAATATGCAGATTAAGAAAAGAGAGTACATCTGGGTACAAATCATTTCAGGTCATGAAGTAAACAGACTCATCATAAGATTGTTGTTTTTTTCTAGACTCAGGATAGTGCACCTGATATCACACCAAAATCATTATGTAGATACATTCTTTGAAATTATTTTTGAATCTGCTTTTACCTCTGTTTGGTTAGTTAAAGAAGAAAATGTATCTTCAGAATTATCCACTGAATGGTTAGCTGTGTATATAGTGCTTCTATCTGTGGCAATAATAAATCAGATTTGCTTGATCCATTTAGGCATAGCCAACAATGGTAGCCCCTCTGGGAATTGACACATACTGAAAATTCTGCAATACCACTATGATGTTCTGTTGTCAATGTAGCTATCTCTTTGCTGTATAGTCTGTCAGTTCCTCTGGCTGATAATCAGGAGTTGGGCCACAGCCTTTCCTATTCCCATGTTGTTTTATAGCAAATCAGGCATGACACTTCTTTGCATATTACAGTGCCTGAAGTTCTGCCTGACCCTGATCTAGGTACGTTAGGTGGTTGTGTACTCCCGGTCCTTACCCGGGTCTTTTCCCCGACCACCAATTTGCTCTTACCCTATTTGGGGCCCTTGCCTAAGCCAAGCCTTGCAGGGGAGGGCCACTGTGCGGGCTTCGTGCTGCTCAAAGTGCTATCTATCACTCGCACTTGCTGTAGATGGGATCCGGACTAAATAGGGAGGGTTCAGGTGGGAAAGGGAGACTCGGGCCCTCCCACTCTCCGAGTCTCAGCCCAGGACCCTAAAGACACAGGGACTCTCTGTCCCTGTCCTGAATGGTGGGGTCATTGCCCTCAACTTCCCAGCCCACAGGTTTGCAACTCCTATGCCCATCCTGGGCTACTTCCTTTCCCCCTCATCTCCCTTCCGTATGCCCCCTAGCTGAGACCTCACAGCCGCCTCCCTCCAGACTTCCCCATGGCCAGCCCAGTACCCGTCCTGTTTTTGCTCCCCTGCCTCCTCCCTTCTCCTCCTTCTGGGTCCTTGTCCCGTATCTCCGGGATGATCTCCCCTTCTCTTCTCCCTCCTCCCGGCATTCTGAGGGCGCCCTTTTGAGAGGCCCACTCCTCACAGGCCCCTCCCCTCGCGGAGGCAATGGGACATTCCGTCATGCCCAACACGTCCCCTCTACTTCCATCCTCGGTGGGCGTCATGCTGGCCGGCGCGTCCCCCGCCTCATGTCTGAGCCCCACCAGTTCTGGCCCCAAGTTTGCATCCACGCCATTCCGGGAACGAGTGCGGGGCTGTATCGTCCCATCACAGGACGCCATCAGAATGTTCAGTTCTTCGTACATTCCCTACCCAGAATACATCAATATAAGGGTCAGGAAGAATATAATCCTTAGTGTACCTGGCTAGCCCTTTGATTTTAGGTGCCATCTTTGCCTGATATTAGCCTAGTAACATTCCCTTGAAGTACACTGCATGTCTGTCTCCTTCCAATTATTTGTTGTTGTTTTTTTCTCTGTCACTCCACATTTTCTTTGGCTGTTTCAGCTATTGCTTGTTTGCTTTTCTTCCACATTGATGCTTTCTGCCTGACATGGCTCTCAGCTTGTTGCTTCAATTAACTTTTCAGTGGACCCCCGGCAACTTTCATTGTCTCCTGCTGTTTCTTCCTATCTTCCTGCTGCTTTTTATCACTTTGCTTGGCTTTTTGGTGATCGCTAGTCAACTGCCTAGACTATTGTTTGGAGCACTAGTGATTCCCTGTTGATTTTATCACTCATCGTTTGTTAAACTTTTATTTCATTCTCCAGGTTTCTGGCTGGGCCCTCTATAACCCAGATCTGATAGAGTACCTTTGCCAGAAGTTTTCAATTTATCAAATAGATATTTAATTTATTTCACATACAAACAAGCAGTGCAAACACAAAAAAATAACCTGGAAATGAAGCTAAGGTCTTATATTTGAAAAATGTGGACTATATGGTTGTATTTTTTTTTATTTATCTTTTCTTTCAGTAATTGTTAGTACAGGTTGAACTTCCGAAATCTGGGACTCTCTGGTTTGGCAACATCTGTGGTCAAGCAGGGCTATGGATGTTGCTAGACCAGAGTCTTGGAGGTGGTAGAGGGAGCCAACTGAGAGAATGCAGGGCTGGGAAGCCCTGGCTGGGCCAGCAGAAGCTAGACTAGGTGGCGGCGGGGGAGGGGGAAGTTCCCACTCTAGCTGAGGAATCCCTGGCATCAGGTGGCCAGGGAATACCAGCCCCACCTGGGGAACCCCAGCCCAGCCAGGGACTCCCCTGTAGCAGTAACAGGGTTGCCAGTGGTCGGGCGGCAGCAGCTGAAGCTGGGCTGGCAGCATCTGGGTGGCCCCAGGCCAGTATCCTGAGAAATGCCATGTGACAGCACAGCCGGCAGCAGCCACGTTGTCCTGGCCATGAACTCCAGGAGACCTTGGGGCAGTGTGTTGGCAGCAGGATGGGGAGCCCGTGACAGGTCAGTATTAATGAGGCCAATGGCAGGGCAGGGAACCCAAGGGAGAGGAATCTGGGAGCAGAGCAGCCAATAGGGGGGCACTGACCTCCCCTGGTCCAGCAAATTCACTGGTTTTGTACAGCTCAGGTCCCAAGGGGGGCAGACCAGTGAGTTTCAACCTGTACTACATTGCTGCTCTGTTCACCTAGTGACTTGTTTGGCAGCTACCCCTTCTTGCAAACTTCAGTTGATTCCTTGAAGACGGTTTCTTTAAAAATGATAGTATCCTTTACCATCAAATTATAGCAAAAAATGTGGGGCTTCTAGATTTTCTATTAATTTTTGTGCTGCTCTGTCTTGATTGTACCAATACCCAGTAATTCCCAAGAATACTACAAATGTATTATATCAAATATGTATGTATACGTATACAATGTACAGATAATATCAGGCCCCTAGGCAGGAATTTCTGGCGGGGGGGGGGGGGGGGGGGGGGAGGTGAGCTGTGGGAGGGGCTAATGTCTACCTCCTACCCCCGTGGCCCAGCTTTGCCCCCAGCCTCGCTTCTGGGTGAGGAAAGGGGGAATCTCAGTCTTCCCCGACAGGCTGGAGAACAGGGGATGGAGGCTGTGGCAGCGTGCCTCATTTCTTTCCCCCCCGCAAGCCAGAGCACAGGGGAGAGAGGTTGGGATGCTGCCCCTGCCTTCCCTAGGTTGGCTGAAATTGGGCCCATGGCAGACCATGAAGGACTGTGGGAGAAGGTGTGTTCACACCCTTCGCACCCCCACTTTGTATGGGCCTGACTATGTAGATTAACAACTAGCTCTGTTGCTCTCTATTTTGACTGAGTGAGGAAGCACTACCAGTTAAGTTTGCTTGACGTTTCCCATTTTAGAATCATAGGGCTGAAAGAGTTGGAAAGAAGCCATCATGTTCAGTCCCCTGGGCTGAAGGAGGACCAGGTAAAGTGAGACCATTGGTGACAGGTGTTTGTCCAACCTGTTCTTATAAAACTTTGAATAATAAGAATTGGGATTCTACAACTTCCCTTTAAAGCCAGCTCAAAATCTTAATTACCCTTATAACTAGAAAGTTTTTCCTAATTGTCTAACCTAAATCTTCCTTGCTGCAGTTAGTTGCTTCTTATCTTGCCTTGTAGCCACAGAGAACAATTGGTCACCATCTTCTTTATAATGGTCCTTAACAGATTTGAAGTCTGTTATCAGGTTCTTTTTGCAAGACTAAGCATTCCTGGGTTCCTTTCATCATAGATCAGGTTTTCTAAACCTTTTATCAATTGTATTACTTTCCTTTGGAATCTTTCTATTTCTCCACATCTTTCCTAAAGAATGGCATCCAGAATTTAAAAAGCTGCTTAAGCTGAGGTCTCACCTGAGTAGAGCAGGATATGTTTTACATATAACACTCCTGTCAAAACACCCAGAATGATACAGGTTGCACCTCTGAAAACCAATACTGTCTGGTGCAGCAACATCCGTGGTCTGGCAGGACCATGGATGCTCCTGCACCAGAGAGCCCCAGAGCCTAATGGCAGGAGGACCAGCAGCCCAGCTGGAGCTGGAGAAAGCAGGGCTGGAGGATCCCCTCAGCACTGCTGAGCCCATGGATGGGACAACTGTGGCAACTCACGGCAGCTCATGGCAGCTCACAGCAGTGTGGAGCTGGGAGCTGGGCTAGCCCAGGCACCCACAATAGCATGGAGCCGGCAGCCATAGAAACCAGGGTGCCCATGGTAGCGTAGGGTTTGGGGCTAAAGAAGCACAGCCGTGTGTGGCAGCCAGCAGCAGTATGTAGTCAGGGGCTAGAGAAGCTTGGCCACCTCTGGCAGCACAGGGCTGGGGAAGTCGGGCTCCATATGGCAGCACAGGCCAGGGCCTGAGAACCCTGGTCACCAAAGGTAGTCCATGGTCTGGCCAGCAGAAGCAGAGGGGGAGAGGATAGAGGGGACCAGAGGCAAGAAGCCGGCTGGCTTAAGGCCCGTGTCAGGGAACCTCCCCTGGTCTGGCAAATCCTGTCATTTGGGACTGGTCAGGTCCTGACCATACTGGACAGGGAGGTCCAACCTGTATTAGCCTTTTTTGCAACTGCATCATATTATTGACTCCTATTCAGTTTGTGATCTACTATAACCCCTAGATACTTTTCTGCGGTATTACCTCTTATCCAGTCACAACAATCCCTAGAAGGTAGGGGGGGTGGTCAATTAATCACTTCCAGGGCCAATTGCGCTGGCCCATGGGACCCAGAACCATCACCACTATTTGCTGTACCTCCGGGACCACTCTGTACCCAGTTATACCTCATTTTGGAGCTGTAAAAATCCTTTTCCCTCCCTAAGTGAAGTACTCTGCACTTGTCTTTATTACATTTCCATCTTGTTGATTTCAAATTGATTCCTCAGTTTGTCAGGTTTGTTTTGCAATCTAATGCTGTCCTCCAAAGCATCAGCAATCTATCACTGGTGTCATCCCCAAATTTTATAAGTATACCTTCTATTCCATTATCCATTAACAGGCCACGTATATTAGTTACTAAAATCATTGCCAAACTCTAAGCATTTGGGATGAGGGCTTCCATGCCAGATGTCTACCTCAAGTTGAATAAAAACAAAAACAAAAACCATCCCCACTGCCACTTTTGGTGACCTTTTCTTTCAGAAGCTCCAGTAATCACTGCTTTGGTCCCAACCTGTGACTCCAGAATTTACACTGCCTTTTGTGGGTCCCTATTCAACCACCCATATCCCAGACTACCTAGTGCCCTCCAAAAAGGTGGCCGCTCTAGCCTTTTGTTTGTGGTATAGCATGGGAAAACTTGACTGTCCACTAAACTTGACTTTCAAAGAGACAAAGAGTGTTGGCCTGTGAGAGTCTTTTGGTGGACTCCAGGAGCACAAGTTCAGTGGAGCTACATCTACACTGTGGAGCAATAGGGCTTAAACCTTGTGTCTCAGCTTAACTCAGGCTTGAGCTTCCACTCTCAGAGGTCCAAGTGATTTTCGTTAGAAAGAAGAAGGGTTAGACTTGAGCCTGAATTTAAACCCTAGACTTCTACTGCAATGTAGACATACCCACGGAGATTAAGTGAACACTGTTAGGGTATGTCTACACTAGCCCCTAGTTCAAACTAGGGAGGCTAATGTAGGCATT
>JANRFK010001234.1:68130066-68162665 GCA_030068395.1 Apalone spinifera
AGACTAGATGATCATAATGGTCCCTTCTGACCTTAAAGTCTATAAGTCTATAAGTAAGACCTGCAGGAAGTCTTCTCCAAACACCACCCCTTTTGAACGTGCTGAACCTTAATCTTTGGACTCATTTTGTTAAATGAATGACTCTTTGAACTATAGGTAGGAAGTAGCTGTGGGAAGCTACTTAGACTTGCTGAAGGGAGGCTATTACTGGTGTGGCTTCCCACAGAGCCCTGGCAGGGGAGTTGGTGAAGAAGGAGCAAACATGATAATTGTATGTGTGGATGTTTTAATACCATCCCTGTTAACTGCTAAGTCTCAGTTGTGGGTGGAGATTTCCAGCACAGGACAGGGGCCAGAGATTTCTACCACCCTGGCCAGAAGTCATGTTTGCTAACTGCCAGGGTGTCCAGCCCTCCAAGGTCCAAATCACAGGACATATGAATCAGGATCTGGAATAACAATATCTAAGAGTAAAAAGAGAAGCAGAAAAGGTATACATAGACAACATCTGCCTTTTCTTTTCAGATTGAATCAATCATGTGTTTCTTTATCTATATCAGATGTTTAAAGTTCCAAAGGAAGGCCTTTCCCCAAACCACCAACAAAGAGTCATATTGACTTTTTTTTTCTTTGGTTTGGCTTTGCAGGAGACATTTGCATGGGCTTCATGTTCCTGATTAATTTTAAAATTTTGAAAACCCCTATGTTCTATACCCAGGTTTCTCAGACTTCAATGCACTACAACCCCATTCTGACAGAAAAAAAAATTACTTCATAGCCTCAGGAAAGAGGACTGAAATCTAAAACCTGCCAATCTTGGAAGGAGGAAACCTGAAGGCTTCAGTCTTGGAAGATGGGGCTGTAATCTGAGCCTCATTGCCCAGGACTGAAGACAAGTCTGAAACTCACCGTGCAGAGCAGAAGCTGAGCCTGAGCCCTGTTTGAATTATGCCTTTAGACCCAGGCTCCAGCAAGTCTAACATGAGTCTTTGTGAATCTATTAAAATAGGGTTGCAACACCTTTGGGATCTCATCTAGAGATGTCAGTAGTTAACCATCTAATATTGCTTGTATGACATATGTTCACTGTAGATAGGGGTGTTACATCTCCCTTGGTGTGTATGGTCTTCTATTAATGGAAGTTATATGAGTCAGAGAATAAATATGCCCGTACACTAGAGTTGGCATTACAACTCCTTTATTAACCATGCTTTAAATCTATAGAATATTTTGTCTATTAATTAGGACTGGTGGGGGGGGGGTTCTTCATTGTAGTAATATTATGGAAATCTGTTGGAAAATTACTTAATTTTTCACACACAAAAATTGCTTTCAATGGAAAACATTAAGGTTTATATTGTAACCTTTTTGCTGAAAAATGAAACATTTTAACTGCATACTGAAAAGCTTTGCTTTATTTTGTTTGTTTGACAAAAATTCATGATTGTTCAAAGGAAAAAAAAATCCAACCAACTCTAGTAATGATACAGAATTTATCATTGTATTAAAATTTCTTCATAAAGCCTACTTATTAATGTAGTTAACAGAAAATAAAATTGCTTGAGGAACAATAATGCTTTACACCCATGAAAGTCATGTACAAATGATAATGAATTGGTAGCCATGTGACAGAGTGGATAAATTTTGCAACAGAAAGTTTGCAGCTCTTCAGTAATAACATGCACTGAGCCTGCAATTTTAGAAGTGGATTTCCCTAGAAAATATATTTCATGCTCATTTTGCTGGACTGTGTGGCAAGTTTTAGATGTTCAAAAATGGGCATGAGAAAGAGACTACCAAATTCATTCTCACTTTTAACTTTGGCCAAGAAATAATCCCTTTACAGATTGCCATTGATGAAAGAGTAGTTATCCACTGTACCATCAAAGGGCTCTATCTTCACAACCTACCCTCATTCACAAAGAAATGGAATTATAGATATTTAAATATCCAGTGGTTGACAAAATCCATAGAGTATAGCCAAAATTGGAGAATTTCTATTCATACTATATATAATAGTGAAGTTTGTCATGCTGTACTTCAACAGAATTATTCTGTTTATTTTGAGATATGTTGATGCCTTGTCTGGCATGTTAACACTGAAACCAAATTAGGTGCTTTTTTTCAAAGGTCTGTGATATCAAAATAGGAAACAAAAGCCTGTCCTTATTATCTAAACAGCTAATCTCTTTCCTAAAGAAATAAAATCTCATGGGGGGAATAGTTTGAGAAATATGAATCCCAAGAAGATAGCTCCAAAGACTTTTTAAACTCTCATATGTCAATATAACACACTGTAAATGTGTTAAATAAGCGCAGGGGTGCCACCTTGTTATTGCTGAGAGATCCATTTTTTTCATGCTTGCATTAAGGGCTTATTAAGGTGCAGAATGTTTTGCCCACTAAATGTCTGTCTCAGACTAGATTATCACCTCAGGTTTTAACAGACAGCGGGCAATACTTTTAGAGTATCTGTCTTGTTGATTAGCTTTGGAGCTATAATTGTATTGAGATACATTCTTTGAAGTGTATTGAGAATTTTGCCATTGACTTCACTTATATTAAGAATAAATTCCTTGGTAATCATCTGTGATAAATACCAGCAATGAGACCGAAAGAGGGGTTAGACTCTTTTTTATATTCACTTTGGATGCAATTGTGATAACTGATTTAGGCTCAAGGATTTGAGTGAATATGAATAGAAGCATAATATAGGTTACTTGAAAGCTGCCCAGAAACTCTGAAGTCAGTGCACTAACATATGCTCCTGGGGGGGTTCACAAACTGGGAATAGGTCAATATGTGAGATACTCTATTATATATCTGGAAGTTCTTTTTTGAACATATTACTCTTTTCATCTCTATAAAAGCAAATCTTATCTTGATGTCCCTGGATAATATTTGGGAAAATAAAATGGGTGAAAAAACACTTAGGATTATGATACTTCCCTCCTCAACTGCAACCCTTTTACTCCCATTCCTCATTCCCTCCTCCCCTCACACACACATTTTCCTTCATGTTTTCCTCTGTCTCTTTGAGATAGTTATTGGTTTAGTCTTAGATGCGTTCACATGAACTTAAATCTCTAATTTTCATTGGAGATAAGAAAAAGAGATTTTGTAATTTGTCTTTCATCATTTTCAGACAACATTTGTAAAAATATTCCATGCTATCTTGATTGTGAAGATTTTACTTTCTATAACTCTTCTTCATTGTATTATGAAAGGCAATTCCAATGACAGAATACTAGAATGGGAGTCAGGAACCTGAATTATATTTTAGGCTCTCTCCATGGGCTCTCTGTGTGACCTTATTTCAAAATTTTCAAACATGAGTGCCTAGAATTAGGCACTGTGGCTGGGTCTCCCTGGTGGTGGGGTGACCTAGTGATTACTTACAGAATTAGCCAACAAGACGGGGGGTGAAGGACCCTGCTGCTGGTGCCCCCAGCCTGAAAACTCCATCCCACTATATTAGTAGAGTCTTTAAGTTTGGGGTCTGCCCCCAAGGGTCTAGGTTTGTGCCTTTGTTGGGGTCTAGCAGGTTCCCCTCTTTGTGCCAGAGAGTGGCGTTGAAGGCTTACTTGATCTGGTGGTTCAACAAGTGGATGGGCTTCGGTTCCTGTCCTGAAGACTGCAGAACTACATGTCTCCCTGCTGGTCAGTCCCTAAATGAGCCAGGCTCCTTCCTTTTATCCTCCCTGTAGGCCTGGCATTGACTGCAGTAAAGGGGACAGAGCTTCGTTTAACCTCTGCAATGCCAGGCCCCCCTCTCTTCACTCCCTCCCAGGCACCTAAAAAACTGACCTGATATTTCAGAGGTGCGGAGCAACTTCTGCTCCAACTGACTTCAGTCTCTTTCTGCCCCATTTTCTTATCTGTAAAATGAAGATAATGGTTACCACCTCTGCAAATCACTGATTTCTGTGAATGAAATTCTAAATATTAATACCATGCTCTTATAAAATAAATACTTAATAAAATATTATTTATACTGACTTATCTGCTATTAATGAACTTTGTGAGTGTATATCAAGAGAAGAATAGACCATGCAGAACTAATTTGTGTAACATCAATACACCTGTGATGAAGGAAGATCACAGTTGTAGTAGCAACTGCCACTGTCCTAGATATTTTGACTGTTGTGTGGGATGACGTATGTCAACTGTGTTTTTTGTTTTGTTTTGTTTTGTTTTGGGTTTTTTTGAATTCCATAAACACTAAAAGAGAATTATTTGTTTTCTAATATAAATGGCAACATAATGTATTCATACAGTAAAATACGAAAATATAAGTATTGTTTTTTAGGAGGTCCTGGAAATAGTGATCAGACGTTGGCTGCTATTGTCAGGAATGGATTTTTTTCATGGCTGTTTGATTTTACTGCCAACTAATCCAGTTATTGTGCAGAAGAAGAAAGAACCTATAAAGCTAAATTGTTCTATCTAAAGTGATTCACATACTTCTATTTGGGTATGTCTACACTAGCCCCCTAGATCGATCTAGGGAGGCTAATGAGGGCAACCAGAATTGCAAATCAAGCCCGAGATTTAAATATCCCGCACTTGATTTGCATGTTCCCGACCGGTTGCCATTTTAGAAATTGACTAGCCTGAAGTAACTGCCCGTGTCTACACGCGGCAGTGAAAAGGGATTCCGGAATAAAACCCAAAATTGAATTACGTGGTATTCCTCTGTCTTGCAGTGAAGAGCACACATGCTTCTCCTCCCTCCTCACAGGACAAGCCAAAGGGGAGTGCAGGGCAGGAGATCAAGTTGGGTTTACAGGGGAGAGACCCCCCCACACACACACACTCCTGGGATAGTGGCATGGCCCAGTCAGGAAATCTTGGCATGCCACTTCAGAATGGTTGCCAACCCCTGAATTAGAAAATTGCTAGCCATCAATTTTAACAAAAACATGTTTTTAATAGGAACTTTGGAAGTTCATTAGAATCCAGGTACCTTGGACAACAAGTCCTTTGCTAGTCTAGGTATCTTGGTTAAAATAATGGCTTTATCCAAAAAGTAACTTTTGCTCACAAGGAGTGGAATACTATATTTAAAAAAAATGTAATGCAAGATATTATAAAAGAGGTTATGGCTGGAAGTGAAGTGGGAAACTATATCCAATTAGAAAACTTAGACTGAAGTGTTAAGATGAATTATTTGTTACATTTACAAAGGAAAGTTGCTATAGTTTTGCCCTTTATAGAATGTGATCATCACAAAACATTGTGAGTCAGAAGTTTAGATGGTACAAATCTTTGTAGATCAGGCTCTAGCTTTATATTTGTTTGTGCTATTTTATATATTTATTTATTTTTCTGTGAGGAGGCAGGAATTTTGTAGTCTATCAAGCACTGAAGCTGTGTTATCTTGTGAAGACTTGTTAAAGCATTTATGGGATAATTGAATAACAGGTGAAGTAGGTAGATCTATATATGAACTGCACTTTGTGTTAGTACCTAATTCATATTGTTAAGATTTAGTCTTTTTAATCTGGTCTGTAATCAAAAGACTTAGGCTAGGTCTACACTACAAAGAAAAGTTGGAAAAAGATAAGCGAATTGCAAACCACAATTTGCATATCTTTTTCCACTTTTCTTTCAAAAGAGGCTTTTCCAAAATTTGGCCCATCTTCATGGGAACAAATTTCAGAAAAACCTCATATTTTGACACACCACTTCTTCCTCATACAGTGGAAATTACAGGGATGGTGAAAGAACGTGTCCGCTTTTTTGGAAATTGCTCCGAAAAACGCGGACGTGTTCCTTGGACGTGGCATAGCTTTTCTGGGATACCTCCAGTACCCCGGAAAAGCTCTGCAGTCTAGGCATAGACTTAGTGTGTAGTTTGATTTTATCATTGGACAAAAAAAGGTACATTTTAACATTTGAAAAATGTATTTGATTGAAATTGAATAGAATATACATATTAATAAATTATGGGGAATCTTTAATTATGTTTAGCTGTCAGAAATGCTTCTGTCTGGAAATGGAATAAAAATCCAACTTGCTTATATCATAGCCAGTGTAATCACTTGGTAATAAAATTTCAAATACATTAAAATACATCAGGGTAATGTTTATCATAATGGTATTCGTTCATCTGTGTACAGCTATTACAGATGTACACATTATTAACCTGGTTTTATCAGATCCATTAGTCTGAATAGTAATTTGAATCAGCAGTTTTTATCAGAAAGTCAGTCTTTATTATCTAGGGTCTGAGAATTACATCTTGCTGGTATCCATCATATCACTTACTAGTTCTGTTATGATGTCATCTCTTAGAGTCACAAATCTCTTTTGAATTCATTTTTTTCTGATATGAGTAGTTTGATAAATTATCCTGGAGCATGTGTACCATGGTATGTTTCATTTATCTCTCATTAATATAAAATTTCATTGAGTGTAAAATAATAAAAAAGACACAACTCAATGGATCTTTTGTGATATAGTACTATATGCAGTCTGGCAAACTGGATGTAATATAGAGCTTCTGCACTGAGAAGCATCTAAATGTTTAAATACAGATAGTATTTTTTTGGAAGTTTTGAGGAGAAACTTTAAAAAAACCTTTCTAACTGAATAATGTGTATGCTACATAGTATTTTTTTATGACACTGTTTTCCAGTAACTTCATCTCCTGCTACTTGGTAAATATTTAACAATGTGGGAAATTAATATTACAAGTTACAAACATTATGAAACTGGATTAGGTCCAGTTCACACATGTTTTGCATACTTTGTACACAATTCAACCTCTTTATGTGTTCTCCCTGAGCTGCATGACAATATATGCAATTTCTGGACCATTAGCTCAGCTCTGCATTGAATAATTGCCTAGATCAGAAAAAGATGAATTTCTGATGTTCAATAACAATTTTACATTCAATACTTTGAAATGGGGGACATACTTTGGTAATGATGCAGAAGAACAGATGTTCTCATACACTGTGAACACCTTATGTTGGCTACTCAGTTGAATTCCACTCCTCTGAATGGTATGTACCACAGAAATATTTGGTATGCTTTTATTTTCCTTCAGTTATTTCAGGCAAAACCCAGTAAATTATAACATCATAAATGAAAATTCTTATAACATCATAATGAACATTTTTAAAGTTCTTTTGAAAATATATAAAATAGGAAATTAAAAAGTTAAAAGAACATACATTTGATACATTTTTCACTTTCTTCATTTTAATCCATATATGACTTTAAAATAAATCACGTATGATTAAATCTCAACAAAACAATAACACTGTTTTTATCAATAGCTTGTTATATTCACATTGACAGCTACAACTATAGCAAAGTGCAGTCATAGTTACTCAAGCACAGTTGTTCCCCTTCTCTTCCACTCACCTCCCATTTTCAGAGAAATATCACTTATGTATGAGTGACTATGAATTTGTCTCTCATACAATTAGTTGATCATATTAATATCTAATAATCATTAACTATGATAACATGTTTAGTACAAAAGGTTCTCTTTAGTCTTGATTAGTTTAATAACAACAAAATTTGGATAAACTTTAAAAATAACAAATAGTCTTTCAGCACCTTAGAGACTAACAAAAAACGTAAATGGTGGGCACAACCCACTTCTTCAGATGAATGGTTTTAAGGGGTCCAGTTTTCAAATAAATAGCACAGAGAATGGATGGGGTGGGAAGAAGAGGAGGAAAAGGAAGGGAAAAGGGGGAAAAATAGTCAATTAGAATGGAAATAATTTTTTTGAGATTAGGGGATTGTCCGTAGGTGAGGATTGGCCTGTCCCCCATTTCCAGTAACCATGCAGCTCCATCATAATGATCTAGGAACCCACTTTGTCCACACATCTATACAAGATCAACTCCAATGCCAACTTTGTCCACACATCTATACAAGTGATGTCATCACAGGACCTAACCACTTCAGCCACCACAACAGAGGCTCATTTAACTGCACATCCACTAATGTGATCTAAGCCATCAAGTGCCAGCAGTGCCCCTCTAATCAAACTGGACAGTCTCTACAGGAAAGAATTAATGGACACAAATCAGATATCCAAAAAGGTAACAGACAGAAACCTGTCGGGGAACATTTTAACTTGCCCGGGCATTCATTAATGGATCTCAAAGTCACCATACTGTTTCAGGAAAATTCCACAAGCCAAATGCACAGGGAAGTCTTGGAAGTTAACTTTATTTACAGGTTTGATTCCTAACACAGAGGTATGAATAAAGATATTGGCTGGATGGCCCACTACATTCCACATCCTAATGACATACAAAACCAAACAATGGGTACTTAAGAACAATTTGCAACTTAGCTATCAGCTTCATGTAGCATGGAGACTCTAATTGACTATTTCTTTCCTTTTTTTCCCTTCTCTCCCCGCCACATCCCCTATTTATTTCTAAACTGGACCTTTCATCTGAAGAAGTGGGTTGTGCCTGTGAAAGCTCATGATACCATGTACATGTTTTGTTAGTCTTTAAGGTGCTGCTAGACTGTTGTTTTTTTAAGTTTTTCCAGTTATAAACTAACCCAGCTACCTCTCTGAAACACTTGCAATTGTGAATCTTTACCAGTTGTTGATTTAACTCACCTTTGCCCTAGGTGTCTCCTTCCTCTCCTGCAAAAACCATAATGGAACATGTTACATCCAGGTGAGCCTTGCATGGTCTGCAAAACCATGGAAACAATAACTCTGAAATTTTGGCTAACTGTGCTACCATGAAATGCAGCCAGCTTAGTTGCTTGGATGAGTTCTTTCACTTTTACTATGGCTACTCAATGGACATAGCTCAAGTTGCATAGCTTATTTTGGCTATACCCTGCTGTGTAGATGTGTCCTTAATGTCCACCCACCTCCTTCTTCTTATCCTTGTTCTGTGGATCTGCTTTATCCAGAGAGGATCTAGTTAACTTAAAAGTGGAAAAACCTTGCCAGACCTATTAGTAGATTTTTGAACAGTGAAAGACATTGAATGGTAATGAAGCTATTTAACAGGCATTTGCCAGCCCGAGTTATATACTTTCAGTTTCTGAATTTACTGTGTCATTCTACAGGACCGTAGTTTAAAATTTACTTTACAAATAGTTCATAAGTGTGCTACTGAAGAAAAAATTGCATCTGTAAAAAAATCATCATCCCCTGGCTGCCATAGGGGATAGAGCCCCATATGGCAGGACTCCTAAATATGTAACCGGGGGTGTGTCTAGACTTCAGGGTTTTGTCAATAAAAGTGGACTTTTGACAACAAAACTATACCTACGTCTACACTGCAGCTGAGTTCTGTCGACATAACGTCGACAGAACACAGCAGTTTTGTCGACGACGGTAAATCTCATTCTGTCGGCAGTAAACAAGACTTCTGTCGACAAAAACCTGTAGTCTAGACGTACCCATATTGTCAACAAAGCTTCTGTCAACAAAGAGCGTCTAAATGACATCCAGTTCTGTCAACAAAGGAAGCCACTTTGTCGACCTGACAGTGTAGACGCAAAGGACAGCGTAGTTGCCATAACGCCTTCTGTCGACAGAACTCTGTCGACAAAAGGCATTATTCCTCGTAGAATGAGGTTTACTGCCGTCAACAAAACTGCCGAGTTCTGTCGACGTTATGTCGACAGTATTCAGCGGCAGTGTAGACACAGGTATAGTTTTGTCGACAAAAGTCCACTTTTGTCAACAAAACCCTGTAGTCTTGTTGGGAGAGAGAAGCAAAATTTAACCCCCTTTTGTCTCCTGGCCCACCAGAAACTGTGTTTCTTACAACCCCATGGACAATACAGCTGCCATGAGATGAGTCCAAACTTCCTTTCCTTCTCCATCTTGTCTGCATTCCTGAAGATATAATCTATCTCCCTTCCTTTGTGAATTTCCTGTGCTATTGCCTATTTTGTCCCACCAAACCAGGGGAATGTGAGAATTAATCCTCCCTTTAAGTCTGCTGCTTGTATGAAATGTCTTTCCTCATTTACCCCTACTCTTTGATGCTATTCTTGCAATATTGCAGACAGGGTTGCCAGGTTTCTTTTTTAGTAGTAGTAGTAGTAGTAGTAGTAGTAGTAGTAGTAGTAATTTGAAATACACTGGCACCTAATATAACTCAGACAAGGATCAGGACCCCAAAGTGCTTAACCAGTGGACACAAAGTGAATAAAAATAAATCTTCAAAAAGTTTGCAGTCTTAAAAAATTCATTTCTTACAGTGCTTTTTCTCACTGGGCACTCTTTCCAACATGTTTTTTCCATCATCTTTCCTATCCTTCAGCATAACATCAGTTTGGGTACAAAGAGCACTGTAGAGTACAACTTCAACTGAAGAGAGAATATATTTTCTGACTTGGCACTTCCTGAATTCTGTCATTGTTTGAAGCAGAGTCAAGTGTTTTAGCCTTCTCCAGTATCTCTTATGGAGTTAGGGTCTGGAGGACTTTCTTTCAACTGTTCCAGTACAGAAGTTTGTATTTGTGTGGTGGAGGAAGGAAACAAAGTGTTTCAGTTCCTCGCTGTTTCCTCCTCCCCACTTTTCTTCTTTGACAGAAGTTTGTTACTCTTGGTTGTTTCCTGTAAGCGCTGTATTGGAGGAACACTGGGCACTCAACACTAAGAAAACAAAATTAGGAATTTCATTTTCTCTAAATGAGTTGTGGCTGCCTTATCTAAAGACACCCTGTGTTTACTTAAGAGTTTTCTGAACTTCAATAGCTTGAATGGATTTGATGGTGACATTTCACATTTGTTATGATGAGTTCTGGAGCATGAGTGAGAGAAATCAATTTAGCAAGGCATTTCAGATGTTTGATTTGTATATTTCTGTCTGGACAAGTTTTCAGTAAAGCTTTTTTCAAACACAGTTCTTAGTTTTCTATGTCTCCTCAGCTGTGGCTGTATGTATGCAGGTGCAAGTTATTAAAATAAATTCGTCTCTACTGTCTTTCTGTCAAGCTCACAGGTTGTTAGAGATGCAAGTAGACAGATCTTAACCTACAAAATTGGAGACATAGCCCTCTGTAAATTTATCCCTCAAACTCCAAAGGGCTTTGCAAACTCAAGTTGTGTCCTTGAAAGCTCCTGATTCTACAGGAAGACTTAACTTCCACTTTGCATTGTTCAGTCATCTGAGTTTGACTGTCATTCAGCAAGGAAAGGAATCTAAAGGTTCTATAGACTGGAAAATGGTTCTCTCAACTATAGTGAGAAATGGCATATTTGTGCAGGAAACTGAAAAGGAGTCATTTGGCCATCACTTTTATCTCTCAAGTAATGGAAGAGCTTTTCAAGCAGAACTCAGACCATAGGAAGCCTTCTGTCAATAGTATGTGGCAAGGAGTTCCTTCTTCCTCCCAAGTGTATCCTGTTCTCTTAAAGGTCAGGATACTCAGGGGAATTAATTCAGCCACAGAGATGTGGGAACAGCCATGAACACTAGTGGTTCAACCTCTTCCCACAGTGAGAACATGGGAGGTCGGACAATAAATGCATATGTGGCATTCTGTTTTCTTCTGTTCAGGTTCTCATAATGAATCATTAATAGTGTATCTGAGCAGCTCTCTTGTCACTTCAAACTGACTAGCATTAAAATGGATAATGTGGAGGTTTTATTGTCATAGAGCAATCACATCTAATTTAGATAGGCTTCTCTGTTATATGTGTGGCCTTCCGGTGCTGTGTAGGGTAGCAGAATGCAAATGTTGAGCCCTATTATCATTAATCTTAAGCAGAATTGAGGGAAACATCAGCATTAAATTAATAAAAATGGAGTATTATTCTATGTGTATTCTTACAAAAATAGTTGTTTAATACAATTTTGGTCGCTTTGTTGCTTTGTCATTGTGTAGCTTTTCAGGACAATTACATATACCTATATATGTGATTGTCCTGAAAAACTACAAAATTATATATATATATAGAAAGAGAGAGAGCGCATCTGGCACTTGTTGTATGCAGAATGACTGCAATTGAAGCTATTGTACATCATTAAGGCAGGCCCATGTGAAATGCAGAGATTACCTAAAATAATTTTGCCTGAAAAAAGGAACCTTGGAAAGCAGAACAGACTGAAGTTTCTTTTTTCTACCCCCCTTGCCCTCTTCCAACTTGCTATGCAGTCTTATTGCTGTGATGCTGTCAGATATCACAAGCTAAGCAGGATTCAGCAAGGTTGTTACTTGGATGAGAAATATTTCAAGAGCAAACAGCAGAATTATGATTCCAGCCCTGATGCAGCAAAATAGTCAAGTCAATGAAATGTACGCACATGTTTACTTAAACTTCTTTGCAGAATTGGGGTCTCAGTAGGTGGCACTCTTCCCTCAGAGTTACTGAAATCATGATGTGAGGAAACACCATACTGATGAACATATTTCCATTCAGGTGAGACTAATTCTAATTTTGGGGGCAGAAACTGAGCAAAGTTTAAATTGTAAAGGCCCCATATAAGTCACTAAAGCTATGACAACATACATCAGCTGAAGTTCTGCACTGATTGATAAAAAATCCCACTTTCTGTTGTTGTTTTTAATAAGTAGGAGCTTTAATTTTGGAACTTGGCCAAGTTCTAGTTTAAGTACAAATATTATGCCACCCTAAGCAACTCCACTACATTTGTAAATGGAATATAATAGTCTTCTTTACTTCTTGTCCTAAACACTTTTTAGTGATAGTGTGCTCTGTTAAAGCATTTTTCATGAATGTGAAGCATTTCCATTTCTGTTGAATTGGTTCCCAGCATAAGTCTTCCTCCCACATGTCAAAAGTTAAAGAACAGTGGTCCTATAGCACCTTAGGGTATGTCCACACAGCTGCATTATTTTGAGCTAACAGATGTTATTCTGAAATAAAAAAGAGCGCGTCTGCACTACAAGTCTTTATTTCAAAATAATGTCAAGCTGGAGGACTTCTTACTCCAACTCCTGTAACCCTCATTTTATGAGGAGTAAGGGAAGTCAGAGGAAGAGTGTTCTTCCTTCGACTTCCTGCTGTGTTGACAGCATCTAAAGCCGAGTTACGCTATTTTGAATTAAGCTACGCAATTGACGAAGGGGAAGTTGCATACCTTCATTCGACTTCAGCTCTGCTATGTAGATATACCCCTAGGTATTGTTTGAGGAGTAAAGGTTATTTTGAAGGAAGGGTTTTTTCTCAAAATAATCCTGCGGGCACCACGTTTGTTTTCTTGAAAGATGCTATTTTGGAAAAGTGGTGGTCCGCGATTATGCAAATGAAGTGCAGAAAATTCAAATCCGCGCTTCATTTGCAATTTCGCTTGTCTGCATTTGCATTCCTCTCTCGGAAGATGAATGCAATTTAGACATACCTCTAGAGACTAACCAAAATATATGAATAGCATCATGAGTATTCATGGGTGCAACCCATGAAAGCTCAGGATACTATACATATATTGTGGTTAATCTCTAAGGTACTATAGGACCACTGTTGTTTTTTAATTTTTTTTTAGTTACAAAATAATATGGCTACCCCTTTGAGGCTACATCTACACTGCAGGGTTTGTGTGCAAAAATGCCAATTTTTGCGCAAAACCCCCCAGAGCATCCACATCTCAAGTGTATTTTTGCACAACTAAATTGAAAGTGAATCAACAGAACAAAGGGCTTTTTGTGGTATAGGTATACCTCTTTCTATGAGGAATAACTCCTTTTTGCGCAAGAGCTCTTGCACAAAAAGGTGTGCGTGGACGGGCAACAGGGTTTTTGGGCAAAAACAGGAAAGAGGAAAAAGCACAGGTATCCTGGTGGCCATTCTGTGGATAGAAATCAGTGCTTTCTTTCATACAGTCTGGACACTCTCTTGCAAAAAAGCGCATCGCTTTTTCGAAGTGCTTTTGCAGTGTGGATGCTCTCTTGCACAAGAAGTTTTTACGAAAGATCTCTTGTGGAAGAAGCCTGCAGTGTAGACATAGCCTGCGACTTTTAAACATGTCAAAAGTGTCTTTTGAGTAGACCTGTTGAGAAAGAATAAAAAAAATTCTCACAAATGTTGCCCTCTTTTTATCGAAAAAATTATAAATTTGAAACATTTCAAGTAGCTGTAGTTGTGAGCTTTTCTTATTTGCTGGCAATAATTTTGGGGGAAAATATTTTTATATTATTTGTTTAAATTCTCATAGTTGCAGGTAAGTGGAGCAGAGCAGAGAATAATTCATGACAAAAGTTTTTCAGATTAAATAAGTGAAAGCTTTATAACTGTTAAAACAAAAGATATCAATAACACATGTCAAAATATGCACAGTAACTATTCTTAAATAAAATTCTAAAAAAATCTCAAGTAGCTTTTTTTTAACTTTGGTATCTATAAATTTTGATGACTAATAATAGATTTTTTTTGTTGGTGTGTGTATAGTGAAATTAATATTTACTTACATAAATCTAATATTGCTGATCCTAATATTTTATGTTTGTAAAGGTCTTTGGCATACTTAAATGAAAGGAGTATTAAAATTTTGAAAAATACAGCATGAAAATATTTTTTTACTTATTTGGTTTTTTTTTACTTGATCTGTTTCTCACCAATGGAAGCAACTACCTTACAGGAATAATTGTGATGCTAGTTAACATTTACACACAGTTTTAAAGATGCAACCCATTGCTTTAAAAGCTAAAAATTATTAATAGTTGCTGGGTTGCTTCTAGGAACTTTTAGAAAATACTTTGAGTGATAGTCAAAATGTGTTGGGTTTTTGGTCTGAAAGGTTAATATATATGTTGGATTTTTCTTCTCTTGTTTTAGTTATTAATCAATAAAACAAGATTGTGATATCATTCATACATCACTACTAGTTGTGCTCTACCTTAAAGTATAACAGTAAATTAGTGATTTATTTCATCCAAGATATTTTCCATCTTTATATTTAACAATTATCAAGTTACATAAAAACAGTGTTTTGTGGGTTGGCTGTCTTATTTACCTTTTATGCACAATTTATCACCACAAAGTAGTAGCTTAAACTATCTTTATTTTAGAAAGCATAACATGGATCAAAATAGAAGTATTTAGTGCATTGGCTTAATACTGAAATTTTGCCGCAGCACTTTCCAAGTCAGTAATTGCAACCTCTGTGTAAAGTATATGGCATTGTACTGATCCAGGGTTCATCACTCACATCTAGTCAACCAGTTGAATCTATTGACAGTGACTTTGAAATCTGCAGCAGGTTAAAAGCATTAGAAAACTTATGGGTTCCTTCTGGTTTCACATTTCTTGTTTACTAATTGGGTCATACATCTTTGCAGTCTTCTGGGATAGTATAGAGTATTTCCATTTAAAAGTGGTTTGTGAAACATCCATGTTTATTTAGTAAGATAGCTCTGTTAAAGTATTGTTAAATTATATAGTTTAACATGTACACTGGAGATGACAACTCTGGCACTTCTGTTTAACATTTTAATGTAACATTCATTCATTACTGTTGAAAAAGTACAAGTAGTAATACATATTTTAAGAAGCACATATACAATTTATGGTTGAAATTATTTGGTATAAGCAAACCACCAAAGATAATTGTGTTGAATCTTTTACAAATAAGATTCTTTTTCTCCAATTTTTTAAATCTTTGACTGAGTTTCTGAATACATAACATATGCTGTTTAATTTTCTCATTCTAGGCATGTCTATACTAAGAAAATATTTTGAAATAACTTATTTTGAAATAATAACTCCCAAAATAACTATTTTAAAATAGTGTGTCCACACTACAGGGAAGCCTTGAAATTAGTGCAAGGCAGGCTCCCGTAGGGTATATCTACACTGCACATTTATTTTGGAATAATTTATTCCAGAAAAGATCTTCCAAAATAGCTTATTCAAAATAGTGCATCTACATACAAAATATGCATTGAAATAGTGATTTGCTATTTCAAAATAGAGTGTCCACACTGACTGGATGCTGAATCGCATTTAAGGCCACCCAGAACCAGCTCAGGCAGGGCATCAGGCCAGTAGTTACGTTGTGTGGCTGCTGCATGAGGCTATCTGAGACGCGTGCCTAAAGGCCCCCTTTTACCACCTGTACAGCCATTTCTCAGGTTCTTCTGCCTGCTTGCCTACCTCTCTGAGGGACAGCAAAGCATTTGCACTGCGTGCTTTAGTTGCCCAGATTCTGGACACCACAGCACTCCCTGCTATGGAGCCAGAGCTGCCTCCAGGCAGTCTTCAGCTACTGCAGTTTGTGCTTCAAGTCATGAAGCATTTTCTGCAGGCTGCTTCCTAGGCTCTGCAGGAGGCCAACTCCCAGATCTTCTGGGAGACCCTCCTCGATCTCTGTGGGCGTGGCTCAGGCAGTTGGATTCTGCCCGCTTTCCCCTGAACACCGTGCACCACCACCTCTGGCATCCGGACAGACTGGTGGGACTAGATTGTAATGGAGAATGGGGAGACCAGCAATGGCTCCAGAACTTCAGAATGAGGAAGGACACATTTATGGAGCTTTGTGAGTGGCTCGCCCCTGCCCTCAGGTGATAGGACACTCATATGACATCCGCCATCCCCCTGCAGAAGCATGTCACCATCGCCCTCTGGAAGCTCTCTGTGCCAGATAGCTACGGATCCATGGGGAACCAACTTGGCGTGGGGAGATCAACCATTGGGGCCCTCCCTGGTCATGCAGGTATGGCATTCTCGGGCTATTGTCCCAGGAGGGGGGTGGACTGAAGGAATGGGCTTCCCTAGGTTAAGGGGGTATGAGGGTGGGAGTGGTGCAAGCCCCCTCCCCAGCAGGTTTTTTTCAGTCCCACCCTCACAAAGCCCTGCCAGAGGTTGGGGTGATTGGGGAGGGGGAAGGAGTTGCTCCTGGTGAATGGTGGGGGATGGGAAACAAGGAGGGTGGATTGGAGGAACTTCTAGGGGCTCTGGCACCTCTGTGATTCTCTGTTTCTTTGTCTCCCTCTGCAGGTGCTAAGGACCATCAACACCATCCTGCTGCGTAGGGTCATCCACCTTGGAGACATGGATGCCCCAGGATTGTCAACATGGGCTTTCCCAGCTGCAGGGGACTATTGACAGCACCTTCATCCCCAGCCAGGCCCCCTCATATACATAGAGGCTTAGCAGAATTGTTTAAGAACTTTTAAAGTATCCAGCAGCATTCCTGGATTCCGGTTTTTTATTTGTGTACTGTATTATGGCCTGGATTCAGTAAAAATGTTTAGGCACTTCGATTGGTAAGTGAAGGGAAAACCACTTAAGGCCATGCAGTCTCCTTCCTTCATTTGTCCCCCTCCACCACCACTACCAAAAGAAGAGAAAGTTCTCAGAAGGATTTTGGGAAGACTGAAGGTGTTTGCCATTGCCTTCATTAATCAGTGTAAGTTTTGTTGTAAAGGGTCCTTGTCTTCTTTCTCAACTTATTTTACTTATCATTGTCAAATCCACATGGAAAGAAAAGAATTACCAGATGAAATAATTGTACCATAGATGAAATTAGCAATTATGGGTAAAATCCTGAAACAATTGAAGTCTGTTACCCAAACTTCCATAGCCTTCAGTAGGACCAAAATTTCAGCCTACATGGTTTAAAAAAGAAGATAAGGAGCATACATTTGAGTATTATAAAATGCTACATCCTTGTAGTGACATTCTTGGAGAAAAAAAATATGATAGCTTGTGGATGTGGGAGCATCCATTGAATTCTTCTTTCATGGCAGAACCTCTCTTTCAGGAGCTGTGATCTCTATGGGCTCCCTTCTGACAGCTGTACCAAATACTACATTCATGCTGTGCTTTCCATTTTATGGAAGGGAAATGCAGGTAATTTCCAGTAATTAGATGTAGAAGATACTCAAGGCTGCCAACAAGGAGAGGGAGGAGACAGTTGCACAGGGCCTTAGTTATTTAAAGGGGACAGGGTCTCCCAGCCATCAATGTTACCTCAACAGCAACAATGGTTGGAGTTCTGGGCATTTCAACTCACCCCTACAGCTCCCAGCAGTGAGTACTCTGTGGTTCTAGTGCAGCTGAAGTCCTGGCTTGGGGGAGGCTAGCTTCCAGCCCCACCTCTTCCTCTTCAGGCCCTGCCCCCTTCTGGGGAGCCCAGAGTCCAGAAAAGTCTCTTGTCAGCCCTAATGATACCACAGGTCTACAGGAGCGCTTAGAAAGCATCAGAGCAGAGGGATGGCCAGGAAAGTCTCCTTCCCTTAATCTGTGGAAATCACCCTTTCCCAAGCTCTACTATTTGAGGTCAGTCAAGGTTTAGTACCATTAACTACATTCATAGGTCTTTTCATGCTACTGTTAGTGAATGCTTCATTTGCTAGCCATATATTTTAATATATCTGAGTACATAAATAACATGATAGATCTTAAAGTGACTTCTATTAACCATTCATATAGAAAAAGAATATTACCATATTAACGTTCTGTTGTCTGTGAGGTCATACAACGTACCTCTCTGGAATCTCACAAAACAATGCAGTAGTTATAAAATATGCATTGAATGTGAAATTATTCAAATAATCTATGCAGACTTGTTTATCTTTTTACTCTTCAGTGGTTCTTTCTGTCAAATGATAACACAAATACTAAGATATAGGTAGCATGCATTCATGCTTAGTCAATAAATATCAGCTACCAGTGTGGAATCTCTTATGATAATGAAAAACAACAGAACAAAGAAGAAGTAGTTAGATTACAGGACAAGGAATCAGGTCTCCTGGATCCTATTTCCAGACCTTCCCTGTCTTACTTACCTGTGATATGTCTTACATACCTGTGATATGAATATCTGTGTATTAATCCACCTGCTACCTGGCTATAATGCTTATATATATCCAGGAGTTTTGTGAACTATAATAAATATCTTTAGAGAGTTTTGAGATGCATGGAAGAAAAGTACTACATAAATATGAAATCAGAATCATAGGGCTCGAAGAGACCTCAGGAGCCAGCGCTTTGTCAAGATGAAACTTAAAAACCTCTATGGATGGAGATTCCACCACCTCCCTAGATAACCCATTCCAGTACTTCACCACCCTCCTAGTGAAATAGTTTTTCCTAATATCCAACCTAGACCTACCCTACTGTAACTTGAGACCATTGCTCCTTGTTCTGCCATCCATCACTACTGAGAACAGCCTCTCTCCATCCTTTGTGGAATCTCCCTTCAGGTAGTTGAAGGCTTCTATCAAATCCCCCCTCACTCTTCTCTTCTGCAGACTAAATAAACCCAAATCTCTCAGCCTCTCCTCAAAGGTCATGTGCTACAGCCCCCTAATAATTATGGTTGTCCTCCGCTGAACCCTCTCCAATGCGTCCATATCCTTTCTGTAGTGGGGGGCCCAGAACTGGGTGCAGTACTACAGATATGGCATCACCAGTACCGAATAAAGGGGAATAATCACTTCTCTAGATCTGCTCGCAGTGCTCCTCCTAATGCAACCTAATATTCCATTTGCCTTCTTGGCTACAAGGGCACACTATTGACTCATATCCAGCTTTTCATCTACTGTAATCCCCACTTTCTTTTCAGCTAAACTGCTACTTAGCCAGTCAGTCCCCAGCCTGTAACAGTGCTTTGGATTATTCCATCCCAAGTGCAGGACTCTGCACTTGTCCTTGTTGAACCTCATCAGATTTCTTTTGACCCAATCCTCTAATCTTTCTAGATCACTCTTGACCCTATTCCTGCCCTCCATTATATCTACCTCTCCCCCTATCTTCATGTGATCTGCATACTTGCTAAGGGTGCAATCCATCCCCTCATTCAGGTCATTCATAAAGATGTTGAACAAAACTATCCCCGAAACCAATCCTTGGGTCACTCCACTTGAAACTGACCATCAACCTGACATCGAGCTGTTGATCACTTCTCATTAGGCCTCACAATCTAGCCAGCTTTCTATCCAGTTTACAGTCCATTTATCCAATCCAGACCTCCTTAATTTGCTGGCAACAATATTGTGGTAGACCATATCAAAAGATTTGCTAAAGTCAAAGTATATCACATCACCTGACTTCCACATGTTTGCAGAGCCAGTTACCTCATCATAGAAGCTAATCAGATTGGACAGGCATGACTTGCCCTTCGTGAATCCATGTTGACTATTCCTGATCACTTTCTCCTCTTCCAAGTGCTTCCGAATGGATTCCTTGAGGATCCCCTCCATGATTTTTCTGAGGACTGAGGTAAGGCTAAGTGGTCTGTAGCTCCCTAGATTGTCCTTCTTCCTTTTTTTAAAGATGGGCACTACATTTGCCTTTTTCTAATTATCCAGGATATCTCCTGTGCTTCAGAAGTTTTCACATCCCTTGCTAGCTGCAATTCCAATTGCTCTTTTGCCTTCCTGATAATTCCCCTGCGTTCTCAAGCAATATATTTATACTCCTCCCTAGTCATCTGTCCAAGTTTCTACTTCTTATAAGCTTCCTTTTTGTGTTTAATCTCACCAAGGATTTCCCTGGTAAGACAATCTGGTTATCTACCATATTTGCTTTTTTTACAGCAGATCGGGATGGTTTCTTCCTATTCCTTTAATAATAGAATGCCTTCATTTTTGAGAAATGACACTCAGAATTGATTAAATTGACTTGATACAAGTGATTTTTTTATATATTGGCCAATTAATTTTGCCTAGAGCAAGAATCAAACAATTTATATCCACTCTACTATGGTTTAGTCATTGATTGCAAAATAAGCCTCTCTTCCATTACAAATGTTACTCACAAAATATAAGGCAGTGTCATGAACCAGGAACCAATTAACCACTATAAATAAACATAGGGGATGCAGTTGACCTTTGTCAACCTCAAGAGAGAAACTTGAGGTCAGAAGTCTGGGTCCTGTTGGACAACACACATCTGATATTGCTTATCTTATCATACTCTATTTTTTTCAGGTTCTCTGATATTGTGATATGCTTTCTATGCTCATTAGAAAGTCTTAGTGAAAGTGAACAGCTTGGTAAAATTAAGTGTTTTCTCTATTATTTAATTGTTTATAACTATGATTTTTCACATTTGTTAGAAAGTCAGTGCATGGTACCAAAGACTACCTCATTGGTTAACATTGTGGGTAACAATAAAATTAATACCCAATATCTTTTGTGTTTATGGACTTATTTAATAGACCTTTTTTCAATGAAGTAATTGAGAATGGTTTTATCTTATAGTGTGGTTTTATTTTCTAGGGTATGTATATTTTAATGAAAAAGAAGTTACTAATTTCTAAACCTAGCTGAAAAATTACAAGCTTTAAATTTTTGACAGATTAAAAAAAGCTTTTTGCAAACCTTTTCATAAAAATTATTCTTTCATTCAATAATTAATATAGATGTTTATATTTTCCTCTCAGAAATATGTGAAGGGAGAGAAAATGTCATTAATAATATGATTTTTCATCCAAATGTCTTTGCATTCAAGTATTCTAAATGTTTTAATATCAGAACAATTCCTTTTCAGAATTATTACATTTGTTGTAAGTGGTTTTGCTGATTGGATGTAATTTATAGTTTTTGAAACTGTGTTGGGTTGATCTTTATGATTGGTCATGTAATTCAGCTGGTATTGGTTCTTTTGTTTCTCTTATTATCTGAAATATTCATGCTGCAGGATAGTTTCTAAGGATTATTTTTCAGTAATACCTATGGCCTGTATTATGCAAGAGATCAGAAGAGATGAAAACAATGGTCCCTTCTGGTCTTAAAATCTATTAACCTTCAGTAGACTAAAATGTTAATAGAAGCCATTTTGAGTCATTTTTTCAAAGGGAGAAGTTTCATTTGCTTTGCTATAATTTTTCATAGGTAGTGAGAAAATAATACCAATAGCAGCAGGGGAAAAATCAGGGCTGCTCACAACTACAGGTAGGAAGGAATACTATTTAACTAACTGCCCAGAAGACACATAGTCTATGAAGGAGGCAGTGTCACTACCTTGAAGGTAGCTGATCTGGTGTTAAAGGGCTCACTAGGAAAGTGCCCTCTGTCAGGTGAAGAAAGGCCACATGTCACACTCACTATGTTCCTCCCTGCATTATATCCATAACTAATTAGTTGATTTCAAATGGATGCAGAAGTTGAGGAGCAGGTAGCAGAACAGGGTATGATTGCAAAAAATGAAATGTAAAACATTTGAAAATATGCAGGAAATTTATATTATACATAATATAGTTGTATCCTGCTGTAATGATCTGAAAGATTCACAATGGAAAAAAAACATACATAAAGAATGAAACAGAATGTATGAGAGCTTAAAATGCTTGCACAGAGATTAATAACCACTACAGATACAAAGAAAGCTTTCTCTGGTTCACAGAGTAATATAAGCATCAGTACAAAGCCAAACCAACAGATGTATATGAATTGCAGGGTAAAAGGTTTTAACAAAAAGATTAATATTCCAAGAAAACTAGAGAATGAGGAAGGATCTTACCTATATGAGCTTTAATGTGGATTTTGTTAGTTAACACATTTCATCTATCAGAGAAAAATTAAATCCCACATAATCACAAAAGCCTTTTTTTATGAATAGTAATAACATGGAATTTGAATCTTTTCCATTTCTTTGAATAGGACTGCCAAGTTTTAAACCAATGTTGTGAATTCATTCTGATATCTGTTCATACTGGCCAGACAGATGGCTCCTTTATTTTTATATATTATGGTGGTGGTAACAATACAACAATCCTGGTTTTGGTTTTCCTCCCAACATGACCTGTACTCAAAAATCAGCTGTAGTGTTGTAGCTTTTGACTTTTTATATTTCTGAGAATATTCTTGAGAAAGTGTTTGAACTTGCAGTATAAACTTTCATGGGATTTGTAAAAGCCTTTAATAAAGTATCTAACATCACATAGGTAATTCATTTTGGATTTTTCTGTTCCTGTGGTTAACACATAAAATAGAAGGGAATTGAGGTGAAACTCCTGGCCCCTTTTGAAGTCTGTCTAAAATGCTCATTGATTTCAGCAGGGACAAAGTTTCACTTCAGTTTTCCAGTTCTATATCAGATTTAACCAAAATTTCACCAGAATGGCTGCTCCCAGAAGAGTTTGATCAATTGACAGTGAAATCCTGTGAGAACAGCACATGCCATTTAGGCATCACTAAATTCGATCTGCATTGGAATCCTCCTGCTTGCTTGCTTTCTAGCTTACAGCCTTTAAGCCAGTGAATACATTCTCAGAGTCATCTGAGAAGTACTTCAGAAGCCCTGAACTGATAATTCTGGAGATGTCAGTATAAAATCTACTCAGTGTGTTGTATGTTGGAGAAATCCCTCAGGGTATGTCTACACTTGCACCCTAGTTTGAACTAGGGATGCAAACATAGGCATTCGAAATAGTCAATGAAGCAGGGATTTAAATATCCTGCGCTTCATTAGCATGATCTCGCCAGCGTGTTACTCCAATCAACAGCTGTTTCAAAAGTGAAAGTGCGCACCAGCAAGTGTTAGTTCGAACCAAACCCCTTGGTTCGAAGTAACATTACTTCTCATTTTTTGAGCAGATATTGGCCATGAACTCCAAAGGGGACTCTTGATCCATGGTGATGGATTCAGAGTGTGGCCAGAACACAAGTATTATAAACACACGACAATCAGAATATAGATAAACTTGAAAAAGATTAAAGAAACATGACAATGCATGGAAGTAGAATATTAAGGCACTTATGCAAACTTAATTGTCTTGAACTGATGCCAGCACCTAATCTTCCCATCTTTATTCTTGTATTATTTAGGTTCTTATATGGAAAATTCCTTCTCAAGTGATGAATGCAGAAGTGATCTTTTATCTTGTGACTTGTCTTATTTAGGATCAAGTACTTTTTCTTCCAGGTTGTTATTTTGTTATAGTACGTGCACGCGCAAGCGCACACACACACACACATCATAGCTAGCTGTTGGCTCATTGCTACATTGGCTCTTTCTCACCCCACCCCAAGAACTAGGCTGTATGCAAAACTTTCTTTTTGTGAGGGAATATTGTCTTTTACTTTTATACAAGTTTAGTAATTATTTATTATCACCATTTTACAAGAGATACACTGAGAACAGAACACTAAATTGACTTATCCATGCTTTCAGTGTCACAGATCAGATTGGAACTCAAAAGTTCCAGTCCCAGGATAATGTTAGTGGATTTAAATGTGTCTTAAAATATATATATATATATATATATATATATATATATATATATATATGACAAAAGGAAGAATTTAGACAAGGAAGAAAAGGAGCACTCGAGAATCTTTTAACTCAATAATATTTCATACTCTAGTAATCTGTAGTCAAATGTACTGTCTATTTCTCCTGTATTATTTTCATAAGAGCCAAGGATTTTATGTTTATTACGAAAAAGATTGTCTTTTTATAATGTATTTCACTGTGTATAAGAACTTGAGTGTATTATTCTTTAGATTAGACCTATTAACCCAAATACATATCACAAAATTGTCTTGATATAACTGTAGACCTTGTGGAAATATTTTAAAGCATGTGGGGGGAAAAACACCTCAGTAGCCCAACAGTATGGCTACTGAAGAACTACACAAAAACGAGGAAGTTAGTTAGATAGAAATTAAAAGGTACAGTGACAAAAGTAAAATCTCTGCAAGCTGCATGGAAACTTTTCAAAGACACCATAATAGATGCCCAATTAAAATGTATATCCCAAATTAAAAAACACTGTCAGGGTACGTCTATACTTGCTCCCTTGGTTGAGCTAGGAATGCAAATATAGCCAACCGAAATTGCTAATGAAGCAGGGATTTAAATATCCTGCGCATCATTAGCATAATCTCGCCCGTGCATTATTCCGCTCAACAGCTGATTCAAACCAGGAAGTGCATTCCAGGGCGCATTAGTTCGAATCAAACCCCTTGGTTCGAACTAACGTTACTACAAAAAATGAGGAGCCTTTTTGATACACTGGGCCACAGGGCAACTGCCCTGTCTATGGAGGACAGGCACATTCATGGTGAATCCTGAGGACACATCCCTGCCCTTGAAGAAATAACACAAGCTATTAAGAAAACAGAGAACAATAAGGCACAGGGCCAGATGATGTCTACAAGTTTGAAGGTGAAGAACTGGTAAACAAGCTTCACAAACTTCATATCTTTATACCTTGTATAAGGAGAAAGCCCCAGAAAACTTGTGAAATGCTAACACTGTTACGGTCTATAAGGAAGGAGACAAGCTGGATTGTGGAAATTATCGAGGCATTGTCTTGTCATCATTAGCAGGGAAAATTCTTACTGATATCCTCTTTAAATGATTACTTCCCCTTGCTGAGGAAATAGTCCTAGAATCTCAATGCAGTTTTAGACCATCCTTTGGAACAATTAACATGATCTTTGTTGGCTTACAAATCCAGGACAAGTTTTGGGAGCAGAACCAGGACCTATACGTGGCCTTCATCAGTTTGACAAAGAACTTTGAATGTATCAATCATGAAGCCCTGTGAAAGGTGCTGGCCAGATTTGACTGCCCTCTAAAATGTATTCAGGACCTAAGACTTTTTCATGATCAGATGACTGCCATGGTTTTCTGTAATGGGCTTGAGATAGAACTTTTCATCATCAAAACTGGGGTGGAGTAAAGATGCAGTATTGCCTCAACTCTGTTTTCCATCTATCATCACCCCCAGGAAGTTGACATCCAATACAGAATGGATGGGCTGCTCTTTAATCTTTGACATTAACAATCAAAGTCCAAAGTCTTCAGGACATCAATTATTGATTTTCAGTTTGCTTATGACTGTCATCTTCATGCACACTGAGAATGACCTTCTGTACATGTTGGATTTCTTCACATAACCTTACCAAAAGCGGGAGACTTTTACTGGACAGTGAAAAACTGAAGTGCTCTATCAGTCTGCTTCTGGCTTTCCACATGACCCACCACAAATCACCATTGAGGATCAGAGTTTGGAGACTTCTGAGCACTTTGCTGCCTCAGTTGCCTACTTTCTCAAATCACAGAAATTGACTGTGAAAGTGCTTCCTTTGGCAAATTTTCCCAGTGCGTTTTCATGTCCTCTGGCAGGACAGCAAGATCCAGATCTGCAAGACAATTGTTCCTACAGTCGTTTATTGATACAAAACATAGGTGACCAATGGACAGTACTTCAAGAGTCTGAAGCGGTACCACCCATAATTGATGCTTCTGAAAGAACCTTTGTGTCAAGTGGCAAGATTTCTGCATTAATGCAAGTATCCTCACTGAAGCCAGTGTCAGCAGTAATCATCCTCAGGCACTAACTTTGCTTGGCTGGACATTGTGTAGATACCAGACTTTTGCCTCCCAAAATGAGTTGTCTACTCTTACCTCATCCATGCTCAGAGATCCCATTGTGAACAGAGAAAAGCTACACAGATACACTGAAAGCATATTAAGAAAGCTGATGTGCAAATCACAATCTGGAAGGAGAAAGCCACCAGCTCCCCCCAGTGGCATCATATCCTCCATCAGGCAGTGGGCTGCTTCAAGGAGAAGATCTCAAAGCTGAAGAGAGAGAGAGAGAGAGAAGAAAGAAAAAAGACAGAACTTTCTCCCAGTAGGCCAGATGGCCTGCCACAAAATGTCTGTATCTGATATAGTTTCTAACCAGAATGGTTCAATCTACGGTGTATAATTTTTAAGATTAACAATAGCACTACTATCTTTATGATTTTTGTAGCAAAATGAGAAACGTGACCCGATATTATATAATCTTTTTGGACAGTTCTAAATAGTAGTCTTGCTCACTTGTGTGTGTAGAAGCTGCATACTCTGGAACATTTGTTACTACTCCCACAAAAATAATGGCAGGTTTTTGTCTAGATGCCTGATAGCCTGAAAGCAGAAATCTGAGGAAATGGTCAGAATCTATACCTTACTGGAGTCAATGATGCTACCGTAATATACACTAGCTGATGATCTGGTTTTATACATTTGTATTAAAGTAGTGATTAGTAATGGATTGTTTATGCACTGAAACAAAGCTGAGCTGTGTATTCAACTTACAAACTGTTTTTGTTCATACTTTTAAAATGACTGAACAGGTTTCAAGTGTATCACAACAGCACAATAGAACTTCAAACTCCAGGGCAGGTTGTGTAAAGCCAGAAATATGCAAAAAACCACACTCGTTTCTCATATCAGCTGTTTCCCTTTTCCTGACCTTTTTCCTGCCAGCAAAATAACTACTGGGATATTGGAGCACCAATCTTTTCATGTTGCCAAAGGGCATATGATTCTAAAATCGGGTCAGACCTTGTGGCCCCCAGTTAGGTTGACCACGAATCCCAACTTTTGTGAGACAGTCCCAAAATGAAAAGTTCAGGTCCTGATCCAAGGCAGAATGAGTTTGGAACAGCATTTATCCCAAATTCTTTGTTGCACCACCCTGTGCCTTACTAAGGCTTATGAGCAGCACCAGGCTCTTCCCAATTGGGCTGTTGTCCCTTATGACATGAGGCCCCACCCTCTGCTCCTGCTCCTACCCCTTCCCCCCAAAGTCAGAAGCCCAAAGCTGGGCCACAAAGGAGTCTGGGACATTGTAGAGAGCCCTAGACCCTCCAGATGTCTTGGGCAGTGTCCCTCACAGCAATGCAGGCTCCCTGGGGGCTCTCACAGTGGCTTGCTCTGGCTTCTGGTTAGGGGTAGTCCTTGGCTAGGAGAAGGCCTTGGAGTCAGAGAAGGAGGAGCAGCAGATTGTCCTCATGGAAAGAGAAAGGACAGAGGTATGATCCCAGGGGAAGAGATAGGATAGGCAGAACCGCATAGGGGGTGAGAATCTTGCATATGTCTTGTTTTTGCTTTTGAAAAGGTGATATCCTACTCTCAGTACAGATACTAGTCAACCTTTTTACCTTTTCACAGATAGATTTGTTGTGAGGGTCATTATAGAAAGCCAACCAATGATTAGTGGAAAAGATCATATCTCCGGTTATGTGTAGCTGAAAAAACATAACAAAAACCCTTTGATCTCTTCAGCTCTTCTCCATGCTTCCCATTCTCTGGTGTGCAAAACTGAAATTCTGAAAATTACTGAAGTTGAAATCTGTGCACTGAAATAGAAATGAAGTGAATGATTTACAGGTATAAAATATGCAGTAAATTGGAAGACATATGATGAAAGATAGAAACTTCAAACTGAAGTATCTTATAAATTTCCTAATATTCCCCACTCATAAGGCAAAAGCATGCAAGACATTCCACTTTTCCTGGAGGCTCAGGGGATGTGGCTAATAGGAATAAGTGGCCAAAAGTGGTGTTTCAGAATGAAGTTTAATTAAAATCTAGTAAATACAAGAATGCACTAACATTTTATATTTATCTTTCAATTGTGATATCAGTAATTTCAACATACTAACAAATTTTTACAGATTTCTCCTTTATTTACCATGAGATCAAAAGTCAGTGATTGAAAAGAAATTTACTTCAGGTTCAGAAAAGCTTCTTTTGAAACAGTGCAATAATATATCTCTTTCCCAAGAATAGGAGCTCCTCGGGAATTTAAACATGATGAACACTTTGTATTTTATCAGTAGAGTAGCTGCATTTCAAGACAGTAAGTAATATTAAATCTTAAATATTTAAAATAAATGCTTTAAATGTTAACAGTGAAAAAAGCTAACAGACAATGAGAAATTTTAAATATTAAGTACATTCTTTCGGGACACTTTTTGTGAAGTATTAAAGATCTTTAGTCCAGTCCAGTACTTAAAAATACTACCTATGTTGTCAGATATATATTTATGAAAAACTATTCAAGTTTCCCTGGTTAATCAGACTATTTGGGCTTCCTAATTTGAAAGGAGATAGGAACTGACTTATTGGATCAGACTCATGGACCATTTACTCTAGTGTCATCTGTCTGACAGTATTAGTGCTGGATGTCTTAGAGGTAGGTTTGAAAATCCTAAGTTTGAATATGTGTTTTAATATGTCTGTCCCTCCAACATGTTTCAGTTTTGATCTGAAGTGGCAGTGCACTCATCATATCTGTTTGCTTCTAAGTTATGCCAGGAGTAAAAAAAAGGTGGAGATTTAATTAGCCTGCTTTTTCATCACGACCCAAAAGTCTGCCCAATTTTAAACATCCCTTAATTGTTCTTTTCAGATAATTAAATTTTGAAAGTTCTTGTTTGGAGTTGAATTGGCTTAAAGATAACAATGTCCTTGAATATTATGCTTAATATGGGCCTTTTTGGGTTACTAGCCATCTAGTTAAAGATCAGAAAAATTATCATTTGAGTCAAGAGACTATTTGTTTGGACAAATAGCAAATATTCAACCATTGGCTGACAGCAAATGATTTGACAGCAGTACAAAAGTTGAAAAGGGTTAACATAAACTGTTCACCAACTGACTTTGAATAACAAGTGCATTTATGAATATTAAATATTTCATGCAATTCATGAACAGAAAAATGATTAATGTCAATTTTTTGTTGTTGTGAATTGACATTCTGCACTAGTTCTGATGAATCAAAAATTAAAGCTCTTAATTTTTGTGTCCTGAGTACCTTTTTTAGAAAAAAGTGTTTATCATTTTGGAAAAGGAAAGTGTTTCTTCTGTAAACAGAATTAACACCAGACTGCAGTTTTCCACAGTTAAAGGAATGTTTGCTAGCTTTCCTGTTGCGGTGTCTTGTTCTAGATTCATTCTGAACATCAAGTACATCTATATTTCATCTGACTTTCACTTGCTTATTTTGGCAGATTGAAAATTGTTGCCAGTAGCAAAGAGTTTCATTAAGAAATATCTGGAGGCTACCAGCTGATAATCATAAATAAGAGCAGCCATATAATTCTGACCTTATCAGGCAGCTGTGGACATATATATTCCCACCAATTGTACTTGCTACTTTTAATCTGATGTATTTGATATTAATGTTTATGATATCTACTGGAAAGGGGCAAAACTGTCTTTGACATAGTTAATATCAGAGAAAAAAATAAAAGCATGTTTAAACTAGATACCAAATTATTTAGATATTAGCAAGATCATGCAATGTATCAATTACCATCTCATTTGTTATGCCTAAATATTTTACAAGCTATTGATATCCTTTTTCTCTAGCAGCAAATCCTAATATCCATGTTAGAAATGTAATCACTGAGATGGAAGGATTCAGTTACAGTACAAGGAAATGGACTGAGCACAGTTCTTTAAGGAGAATGAAAACCATGTTAGAAGTGGAAGCAGCTTGTATCTGAGGGATACACTTACAATGGTGTTCTTTTAGAATCAGTTTTTTACTTTACTTGAAAATTTTGGAATTTTGATAATAGAAACCATTACCACAGGGGGACTTTAAAAATATTTTAAAACAAGTAATAACAGTGCAATGTGTCTCCTTACCTTCATAAGTGCTTGTGTTAAACACACTGCAACCAAAACAAACGGCAAGTTCTAATTTTTGACTATCTGTTTTGTGGGAAAAATAAATATCCATCGAATAAAAGCAGCATTGGTTTACACTGCTATGCAGTCTGCCTGATACTGATTCCTGTGTCACAAGGGCAGGTCATTGGCCTAAGCTGCATAGGAGTCATGATTAAACTGTGTATACTTTACTCTCATCCCTAGGTGTTGCCCAACAGCTCCCCTTTATGGCTAAATGTAAGAAGGGTTTTCTGAGCTTTAGTTTGCTTTTCTTTCTTAATGGTGAAGGATTTTGTTCTCTTGAGTACTTGAGCTGCACTTATAGAGGAGGGTGGGTAGAATGTAATTTAATCTCTGGTGGAATTCCATTGATTTCAACCGTGTTTGATCAGGAACGAAGGCCTTGCCCACTGATGTAGAGGCCTTAATATGCTCTATATCAATTGAGCATAGGGATTGCCTAGTGGGGCTTCACCATTCCCAGCCAGTGAAACATAGGCACAAGTCATTGGAACTATATTAGACCCACTTCCCTCCATCAAAATGCACTATAATCTGAGGAGGAGTGGGAAAGTAGGTGCAGAGCCCAGTGTAGGGGTGCTTGGGCCATTTAAATAGAGAACTTCTATTCTGGACAGTGGTAGGCAGATTCCAGCCCCTTTGCATCTCCTTGGAGATATTTATTATACAATATTTATTATCTCTCCAAAAGTTTAAAATTCTATACAAGTCACATATATATTAAACATTTAAACATGCACTTAACTAACATTTTCAGATATGAATATTTAAATGCTTAAAGATAATAATCAAAAGCATTTTCAGGATTGAGGCCTTGGATTCCTAGTGCACATTGTTGAGTAGCTAAACAAAATACCCTTTGCTCCTTCTTCAGCCCTGCAATAACAGATTACTATTGTCCATTTTTTGTTGTTGTTGTTTTTGTTTTTAAATAAGTTGGGGTATGTCTATATTACAGTGTTCTTTCAAAATAGCTTATTTTGAAATAGCTTATTTCGAAATAACTTATCTGCACACAAAATGCATTTCAAAAATGCATTTTGCTATTCTGAAATAGCGCGTCCACACTGAGTGGACTCTGAATCACATTTAAGGCCGGCTGGAACCAGTTCCGGTAGGGCACCACGTCAGGATTTACAGTGTGGAGCTGCTGCCTGAGGCTGCCTGAGGTCTGTGCTTAAAGCTACCCCCCCAGATAGCCAGTTCTCAGGTTTCCCTACTTGCTTGTCTACCTCGATGAGGGACAGCAAAGCATTTTGTCTCTCTGTGCTCTGGTTATCCTCGTTGGGACACCACATCACTCTGCAACATGGAGCCAGAGCTGGCCCTGGGCACTCTGGTGCTTCTCTTGGACACATTGCTGCGAGCCTGGCTGCACTTTCTGCAGGCTGCCATCTGGGAGGTCCATTGGGGGATTGTCAGTATCCAGGAGGCCCTGCGAGAGAGCTTCCACCCTGAGGAGCAATAAGAGCCTCCCTAGTCTGCCCCACTGGGGGCTTGTGCCTCATTCCTCCCTCATGTCTTTCCACTTACCCCTCCCTAACCCCCCTTCCTGATGTCAAATAAAATACATGTATTTTCATGAACACAAACTCTCTTTATTTAACAAAACTGGGGAGGAAGGAGGGAATGAAATTTTAGTGAGACTGGGGAAAGGAGAAGGGAGAGGGGAGAAGAGAGGGTGGGAAAAGCGAGGGGGGAACCTGGGAGGAGGGAGCTGGAAAGGGGAAGAAGGGGGAGGGGAAGCTCAGGGCTCAGAGGTGGGGGTCTCTCTGGACCAACTTGATTTTCATGTGAACCTGCTCCTGTGTTTGCCTATGGCCTTTGGTGGCCAGGCTGGTAGCTATCCTGCCATAGATGGCTGCTTTCCTCCATCTAGTGCAGAGATCATGGATGTTGGAGGCATCCCCCCCAAATCTGAATAAGGTCCATGATCTCCACTCTGGACCAGGAAGGTGCCTGCCTTCTCTGGGCCCTGGCAGGCTCCTGGGAGCTGGCAGACTGCTCCTGGGGAGCGGTGGAGGGCTGGCTGCCAGTGACTTGCTGGCTCATGTTTTGGGGTCACTGGGTCAGGGGCAGTGACTGCTGGCTCAGGGCACCGGAGTTGGCACCGGCACTGTAACCAGAGTCTACCCCTTTAAGGCTCCAGGGAGGTGGGAAGGAGTGGAGTGTTTTTGATTGAGGTTGGAGTGGCCGCCAGGACTCCCTGGGAAGGCTGGAGGCCCCCTATTTTGAAATAAGTGTCTACAC
>JANRFK010001234.1:68182736-68205747 GCA_030068395.1 Apalone spinifera
GGTGTGGTCCCCTAGTAAATCATTCAAAGTAAATAACATGTTTGTAATATTATGTTTTAAAATATGCCCCGTCACATGTTTACATAAGTCTCTGTATATTAAACTACAAATTGAAATATGCATTGTTTTCAACCAATGCTCATTATTATTTTAGGAAAGAGATCTCTTTGTTTACATTTAGAAACTATCCTAATATGTATGGTTCAGTTTCATAAATAAGCACTTAGATATTACTAAGAAGGTGTGTTCTGATAGATATTGGTTTTGTTAGATGAATTTATGAGACAGAAGGCTGAATGATTTTAACCCAGAATAAATGTGCAAATTTGAAAATGTAGTCAAATTTTCTTGGTTATGTGGGAAGTGTTCATCATCATCTAGATTTAAAAAGGTGGGGAAAAAAGGGGAGCTTTAAATAAACAAATCAGGAGCATTTCCAAAGAGGTTGGGAAGTGCTTATGTTATCTAAGCCGAGAGACAACTTACGCATTCAATATCCTGTCATGAAGGGAATTCCTCTCAACCAAAGCATTAGTATGCTTTTCCAAAAAGAGGTGGGATTTACTGAGATGAAATCAAGTACAAAGAAATATAGCTAGTACACAGCCTTCATGTATAGCAAATTAAGTTATTTAATGCTTCGTATTCAGTATTTTATCATTATTAACAAAAAGCTGACATACAACTATAGAACAGTTTAGTAAATATGACGTGGCCTGCCCTATCTGTCTTACCATTCTTCCCATGATTTATTAAATAATTATCTTAAATAATTAACTTACAAAACAAGAAATTTTCTGAGAAAATTTAAATTCATTTACTTTTGAAAACATTTAGGAAAATGGAGACAAAACTACTCTTTTTTGCTGTGAAGCAGGTATTTTTATTACAATTAGGTACGTACAAATTCCTGTGTCCCTCTCCTATTCTCACAAAAATTCACCTTTCCACTTATCGCTCCTCCCAACTCTATCTCTGACGTTGGTTATTTCTGATAGGATTGTGGAGAAGAAGCCCACCAGCAACCTCACTCTAATCTTTTCTTGTATCTGCAATGGAAACAGTAAGTTGCCCGTCTTCAGACTCTCTCTGAAGGTCTTGCTTCAAAGACAGGGAGCAGCACTTCTACCACACACATATGCAAAACCCAGGAGAACTATAATTTCTCTTCTGGGGTGTTTCTCCTTTCAAGTTTCATTACTTTGTGCTTTTCCATCAGCTATGCGAAGTGTGGGTTTCATGTTTTGTTAGTATACTGTCTATATAAAAGAAAATGAAGGATAATTTCCTGCTCATGGAAAAGATGTAATTTCTATTAGTAAGAGCAAATTATGTGGAAAAAGTGATTAACCAAGCAAAGTAATTGGTCAGATCTCTTAATTTAGCCAATGTGAACTAAGGGAATTACTCATAATTCAAGATCAATAGCACAACATTGACTATTTCTTATTAAGGGCCTAAGGATGTAGGATAAGACTGTGTTTATGAATCTCCATTTTTAAATAATATCTGGATACAGAAAAAGATAAAAGTATTGTGAATCGTGATTAAAGTAGAAGATAAAACATTTTATTGGCTACATAGCTCTTCATATGTGTGAGCATAAGAGACATTTATTGTAGTAAGAGAGATTCTATTGTAATTTACACCTAGTGTGTCTTAACTAAGGACCAGTTAAGAACATATGAACCTTTTAAAGCCACGGGTTCTAGGCTCCTCTTAATTGAGGAATACTTCGGCTACTTAGTAAGCAAGCAGATGTTGCCTTGTTGGAAATTAAATATTTTATATACTTACTAATTAAACACAATTCTCTCATTCTTCTCCAAAATATTTATAGTGCTTATTAGTCTGCAGAATGCTACATGGACCCCTTATCTGAGACGTTTGGACTTTGTGAACAACTCCGTGTGGTATTTCAGCTTCTAAAGCAACCAGTTGCCAAAGAATAGCATAGGGCTTGCAATAATAGAATAATTTAATGCTTTGCCTAGATAAAAATCTTAAATATTCCAGATGCTCTAGGTGAAGGCAAAAACGTGTGAGTTGTAGCAGGTGGAGCTGGGATGATAGCTTAAACCTGTTCTAGCAGTAAACCAAACTCAATCTTCTCAGACTTAAACACTGAGGACACATCTAGATTATGGGTTTTTTTCGAAAGGTGATACACAAATTCAGTGCTAATTTGCATATCTTCTTCTGATTGCATTTTCGAAAGCAGGTCTTTCAAAAGTGAAAGTAGTCCGGATGTGGGTTTTTTTGAGAAAAAACCCTTTTTTGAACAACTATGTCAACCTCCTTTTTTTAAGAAGAGCGTTTTTTTTTTTTCAAAAAACACTTCCAGACTACTTTCACTTTCAAAAGACCTGCTTTTGAAAATAAGATCGGAAGAAGATATTCAAATTAGCGCCAAATTTGCATATCTCATTTAAAAAAAAACCCGTACTCTAGATGTGCCCTGAAGCTTACATATAGAGGTCACTAACTGAAAATAAACAAGAAACACTTGATTGTCATTTTGAAGTCACTCTTCTGATCTTACTGTTTTAAGTCACATATCTTAGACTGATAGGGTTCGTCTAGACTAATTCCGTGGGAATTTGCATATCTTCTTCTGTTCGCTTTTTTGAAAGCGGGTCTTTCAAAAGTGAAAGTTGTCTGGATGCAGGTTTTTTGGGGAAAAAACCCACTCTTCCTAAAAAAAGGAGGCTTATACAGTTTTTCGAAAAAGGTTTTTTCCCCAAAAAATTTTTTCCCCGAAGAATTTGCATATCCTCTTTTGAAAATAGAACATAGTATAGATGTGCCCACAGAGTTAACAACAGGATCCTTAGGCAAGTCTGGAAATAATAGGACTAATAGCTCTTACACGGAAAAGTCATATACTGATTTGTCTATAGAAGGATACTTTTCATTATGGGTTGGTTTTGGTCTCTGATTAAAGGATAATATAAAGAGAGTTTCACATTCACACCAGGTTCCCAGTGAATGTCAAGAGTAGAGAACACTATAAACAAAGCTCTGAAGCTATTGTGACAATAGCAGTTTGTTAATTGTTATCCACCAGACTTTTCCTGACAGTAGTAGGATGAGTTATTATACTGAAATTCAGCCAAAATTGTCTTGGAACTGAAACATATCAAGAGCATCAAAAATCAAAATCAACAGTGTCAAAATGACTATCCTGAATGTCCATCTATATATAGCAAACAACACTGATTCATGGGTAACCCCATAGTAAGAAAAACATGAAAACATATTTACGTCAATAGTAATCATGAACAAACAGATCCATCCACCTGAGATATGTAATGTTTCAACATAATATAAATACTCTTGTGCGTAAGTGAGCAACTGACAGTGTGCCTTCAGAGCAGAGGCTGTTGAAAAGATCATTTAAGTTCAAACCAAGTTTAGATCACAGAACTGAAAGGACAATTGAGATGCAGTGCCAGAAGTTATCTTTGCTTGCCCACATGATATACTATTGTTTTAACAACAGAGTTGTTCCCTTGCCAGATTGAGGTGTAGTTACATTTGTAGTGTAGATTTCACTCTAACCATCTTTCCAATTAGGCTGAATAAAAAGAATACACAAAATTTGGAATGTAGAATTGTATAAGGGTCACAGTGATATTCACACAAACCTCCGCAACAGGGGTGAGGAACCATTTTTGGATCAGGGCCCACTGATCCACAGAAAACTCAGTTGGAGGCCACATGCAAGTGAGATTTTGTATGCTCAAGCCCTGAGCATACAAGAGGGGGCCCTGAGTCTCAGGGGGCAGATCCAGGCAAACCAGGGTCTGCATCTGACTCCCAGGCCTGAGATACTCCACCCCGGCTCTGCAAAGAGCTGTTGTTTTCAGATGTGTGATGATAACTAATTTCACCATTCAATTTGAGGGCTATTCATGGCAGAATATATTTGTTACTTAGTGTTTGTGGTTACAATCTGAGAGTCCCTGCCCATTGTTTTAAAGAACTTATCAGTATTCAGCTCGCATGAAGAGCGCTTTGCCTTGGAAAGTTATTCTGAAAGACTGTATCTGATTTAAGAAGGAAAAATGGCAAGATATAAAACATGTCCTTACTTTTACAATATGGGTTTTTTTGTTTGTTTCATGATAAGATGATTTGATATAGAACAGTTTTAAAGGATGTGGCAAATATTCCACAATCTACTAATGGTGTGTGCGGGGGAATTCTATTTCACTGCTCTAATATCAAAAAGGAAGACACAACTAAGAAGTACATTTTTAAAACATGAGGAAAACCAAGAGATCATTTGTAGTATTTTACCCAAAACAGAATAAGTAAATAAAAGATTACCAGCCAGTACAAATATTGTAGTTATTTCGCCTAATTATCATAATTCTTTCTTCAAGACATGATTTTTTAAAGGTTTGCTATATCTATGACTTTGTAAATTGTACGTCTGTGTGTATATATTAAGAGCAGGGCAATTAATAGTTTATGGGTATGTTATTTTTTAACTGTAATGGGGACGATTCAAATACAGTCTTGCCCATTTTTGAATAATCCAAACTTCTGCTGCTGACATACCACATAAAAAAGAGGAGGCTGCTGTCATTGGCAGTTGGGCTGACCTCCCTAGTTTCTGTTCTAAAGTCTCAGAGTAGTAGCCAGAGAGTACTACCCCTCAGATATCATAGCAAATGGTTATGCATACCAGGGCCAGATTAATTCTTCTGGAAGGCTGGGGCGCTTAGATTTTTGAGTGCCCACTAGTTTCAGTGTGGTGCCAAAAATGAGGGTATCAGAGTGTAGGAAAAGCCCCGGATCCAGGCAAAGGGTTGGATGTGTGAGGAGACTGAGGGCAGGAGATAGGGGTTGGGAAGTGGGGTTCGGGAGGGAGAGTACAAAAGTGAGCTGATGGTGGGGGCACAGGGCAGGAGGTGAGGATGCTGGCACTGGGCAGGTGTCAGAGTGCAGGAGGGGGCTCAGTGCAACAGATTGGGGTGGGGTTCCAGGGTCTGGGTGGGAATTAGAGTATGGGAAGGAACCAAGAGCTGGGTCACAGTGTTGGGAAAGAGATGCTTACCTTTGGTATCCAAGGCTCTGGGGAAGGGAGGTGGCATCAGGCTGTACAAGAGCCCTGCACTGGCCTGCATGCAATGCCCTCCACAACTCCCATTCACCTCCATTCAATGGCAATGAGAGCAGCAGGGCCAGAGGATGTAGGCGAGAAAAGTGCACAGGGGAAGCTTTCAGCCCTTGCAGCTCCAGCCTAATGGGGACAGGAGGAGGAATGGGAGCATGCAGAGCCATCTCCCCCTGTAGCCAGACAGGGCCAGAATTCAGGGGCTTTTGTGGCTGCAACCTAGAGCCCCAGACTAAGGGGCATCTACAATTAAGCTTCACTTTTGGCAGCTTGAAGGTCTTTTTGCAGGGCTCCCCTTAGCCTGGGGCACTGGACTACAGACCCAAAAGCCATTTTCTTAATCCATCTCTTCTGCTTATCCTGATAGTGGAAGGCTCTATCAACAAGAAAGTTTATCTCTCTCTCTCTCTACACAAAAGAGACCGACATAGATATAACATTTGAGCTACAACAGTGAGCAAATAAGGTGTGTGGCGAGTGCAATGTTTCTATTGATTTAGAACCAAACTTGAATTATCTAGTGTACTTTATTTCACTGGCTTCCAATTCCCATACTACTATTAATTGGGAGGAAGTCGGTTCAAAAATTAAACATCAATGTAATCTTTAATTAATTTACTTTAGTGACAATCACTTCTACTGCAAAAAGCTCAAATATCCACAAAATATTACCCTGAATAAAATAATCTGCTAAAAAAAAGTAAATTAATTAAATAAAAAATAAAAATGAAGCCTCTGCCCAACTTTTGTTTTTGCTCCTAGAAAGGAGAAGTGCATTTCATGGTGTCTCTAGTATTAGGGTCTTTGCTGTTGCTATTGCTTTTTTACATAGAAGGTACTCAGTTACTATGGCAGTGGGCAGCAATATGTAACCCTAATATGGGTAGATAGTGTCAAATTCTACCTATCTGTTCAAAGAAGCAAAATATATGAAAATATCTTATTGTTATGGATTGCAAACTTTCAGTTGAGTCTAGAAAACATTCTTTGTTCAGTATCCTCAATAAATGGCAAATTGTAAGATCGTCTCAGTGTTCAAAGTACTATGTCTAGATTTCCTTTGGTTTAATCAAATTCTATACAGTATAATGGGTAAAACCTCTTATACTTATTTCAAAGGTAATGAGATCAAAGGCATGTTAGAATTATACTTAAATTATTATTTCTACATCAAAAATTCTATACTACTTAAGGAAAAAAATATCTGATCAATTGTCTTTCATATGTAAAAAACCAAGTGGGAGAAAGAACTCTTCTGTGTTGTATTGTGATATCTTCTAAAATAAAAATTCACACAAACAGCAGAGTAAGCTCCTGATTCTGTAAATAATTGTTCATGATCTTAATGTGAGGAATTTGAGTAGCACCCCCAAAATTACACTTGTGTCTAAGGGTACGTCTAGGGAGCAGCACTATTTCTAAATAATAGATACATTATTCCAGAGTCCCTGCAACCTTCGATCCACAAGGGTTAAGGGACATTTCAGAATAGCGCTTTATTTCAAAATTAGATGGAAATAAGGTACGCAATTTGTGGAACTCAAATTGCATGTCTTATTTTGACCTACAGATACAATGTAGATGCACCCTAAGCATTTGCAGGATCAGGGCCTATATAATCGAGTTAAATCTGCAAGTCAGGGCCAATTCCTGTTCTTTCCCCTCATCCCACCCTTCATATACATGCATACATTTTGTATATTTCATGGTTTCTCACAGAGGCGAAGCAAGTTAGCTTTAATCATGTTCATTTCCATGTCTAGTTAACATATCATTGTGTTCAGGGCTAAATGCAAATACTCCCCCTAAATGGGGGAGTAAGTGACTAGCTGCCACAGTCTTGGTGGTGCTGAAGAGCTGACTGGGGAGGCTAGCCTCCCCACCCCTCCCCTTCTATGATCTACCTCTCCTGGGAGCTGTGGAGCCACCCACCCCACATTCTTCCCAGGGGACTGGCAAGTCTGTCTGCCACCCTGTTTGTATATCTAACTTGTTATTTTCCTAACTTGATTTTGTTGTATATGTGAAACACTTTTCACCAGATAGCACCTGTATTCATCTCAGCTGAAAGTTGGAAGTGTGCCTCCATAGAATGAAAAGGTGGCCAACATGGAATAAAATTTCTTAAAATGTTAGCTGAAAGCATTCTTAACTACAGAATGCCACTCTTCAAAAAAAAATAAATAAATAAAAGCAAGAGTTTTCCCTATGAAAAATAAAATCTCATCTAGATGTGTTTTGTTCTCCCTTGAAAATGGCACAGTATATTGCAACTCACTTCCTTTCTCTGAAGGAGTTTCCATTTTAGCTCACAGGGACATATGACTTTCATATGTATATTTTAAATGGTCAGCTTTTCACTCCTCCTGCAGTGTTTCATTTGGGGTTGTTTGCATTAACCTTAAAATATTATTTCAATAAAGTAGACAAAGGTTGACTTTGACTCAGGTTAGAGGTTAGTGACTGAAACAGTTTCCATGTAATGGTTGACATGTAACATTCTGCTAGGAAATTAATTGTTAATTTGAGTACCTCGTGGTGTCCACATCACACAAACTACCACGGCAATTACCATTAGTTGGCACATTTAGTGGAGATACTAAGGATTTCATTGATATGCATAACAAGCTATTTACTCACTCTTTGGAAGCAGTTCTTTCACAGGTGATCTAGAGTATGTTGATAGCTTTCACAGGTGATCTAGAGTATGTTGATAGGGAAGTAATAGAGATGTAGCCGTGTTAGTCTAGTCTAGCTGAAACAAAAAACAGGACTATGTAGCACTTTAAAGACTAACAAGATGGTTTATTAGGTCACGAGCTTTAGTGGTCCAGATCCACTTCCTCAGATCAAATTGTGAAACAAAATTGGCATGACCATATATACCAAAGGGATACAATCAAAAAAAGTTGATAGATTTCCACTCCATACGGCTAAATGCAGTGCCTTGCATGGTGTCAAGTATCAGAGGGGTAGCCTCAAAAAAAGTGAACACATATAAAAAGGACAAATCAAATTTCAGAACAGAGGGGGGATAAAGGGGAGAGGTTAATGTCTATGAGCTAATGATATTAGAGGTGATAATTGGGGAAGCTATCTTTGTAATGGGTAAGGTAATTAGCATCTTTGTTGAGACCCAGGCGTAAAGTGTCAAATTTAAGCATGAATGACAGTTCAGAGGTTTCTCTTTCAAGTCTGGTGTTAAAATGTCTTTGAAGCAAGATGCAGATAATCAAGTCCTTGAGACAATGCCCTTTCTGGTTGAAATGGCAAGAAACTTTTTTTTCTTTGTGATACTGTCTGATATCTGTTTTGTGTTCATTGATTCTTTGGCGAAGTGTCTGAGACGTTTGTCCAATGTACATAGCAGACAGACACCAAAAAAGTTAATTAAGATGCCATAGCTTGTTCATTTTGACCATTGGTTTTACTTTTTTTGCTGTTTATTTCCTAAGAGGTTTTTTGGACAAGATGCTGCAAAACTGTGTTGCATAGGAGAAGCGACATTAGGGCCTTTCAAAAGCCACCCTTGAAACATTGCTCCTGCAACAATGATGAGAAGAGGAACTTCTTTGTGACTTTATTTCTCAGTGGATTTGTCTTGACTAGAAAGTAAATAAGTTATTTTTTATCCATCATGTGGTAACCAACATGTTTTAGAATTCTTGTGTAGGCAAGTCAGGGTAGGTCTTGATCTAGAAACACAGAATGATAAAACACTAGACCTGGAAGGGACTTTGAGAGGTCATCAAGTCCAGTCCCCTGACCTCCTGGAAAGACCAAGCATCATCTAGATCATCCCTGACGGATGTCTGTCTAACCTGATCTTAAATATCTCCAGTGATGGAGATTCAACAACCTCCATTTAGTTGCAGCCTAAGCTCCTTTCCTAATATGTTCTAATACAACATCTTTAATCCTATCAGTAACACTTGGATGATCCAACACTAACACAAAAGGGCAAGAAGGTCAAGCGCACTGTCCGGCTTCTGGCAAGGATTGAGAGGCATTTAAAGAGAGCTAGAGACTTTAAAGATATGCCACTGGAAGACAGCCACTGGATGCATGGTGAAAGAAGGAAGAGGGGGTGTCTTCCAATATTACTATATCTTTAGTGAGCCTTTCTGCATTAGGCACTTCGGTTCTGATCCAACATTGTCAAGTTTTTAAAAATTGTGGAATATATTTCTTGGTTATGTTTTCTTCTCGATAGGTCTATAGATTTGACTGCTGCACAATGTAGCAAGCCTCTATTTATGTATATGTCTTTATAGATATTATTTGAAGCTTAAAATTCCCTTTTCCTGTCCTGACAATATGGAAGACAGATTTGCTATGCCTGTCACATTTTCACCATCTCTGAATCACCATATTGTAAAATTCATATTAACAAAATATCAAAATGGAAAGAATCCAACAGCTATAGCCACTGATAGGATAAAAACTGACCATGCTTCAAACATTATTTATTAGGGAATAGTATTTCTGAAAACGTTCATTGAATTTTCTGAATCCTGGACCTATGCGATTTGCATAAGCCTACTTGTTAAAATAAATGCTATTCTGAACAATAAAGGAACCACTGATTACTCAAGAGTGAGAGGAAGGCAAGAAGCAATATTCTTTAAAATCATTTTAATTTTATCATTACATTTTTGCAATAATTACATTAATAGTGAGAAATGTCAACCCTGTGACTGACATAAGTGATATAAGCGAGAAGAGTGCTTGCTAATTTTCTCACTTTTCTAATGAAGAATTTAAAAATAAATCTCAAACTGAAAATACAGTTGCATGTGTGTTTGGTTCTTCCTCCATCATTATCTTGGAAATGATTTTTAAAATCCTTTTGTTTTATGCTATTTGGACTAAAATTATTTTCTGGAATAACAACTAAGGGTCAAATTCATGTATGGGATGGCTAATGCATCCAAATAGACTCATCCCTGAAAGTGGCGTCATGCAATAAACATAAAATTATTATTCATCAATATTAATATTTGTGGTCCCAAATTAGATAAAATGCTTTTAAAGACATAAAATTGTTCAATTTTTTTCCCTTCATGGTGTCATTGAAGAGTTTGCTGGGTTTATAAAACTTGGTTTTTGGATCTATGACAATGTCCCTCTAAAGCTTTCAAACTGAAGTCTTGACATGTACCTTCAATCTTAACCTCATCATAGCATAGCATTTGTCGGACAATTTCTTCCATTAAAAATCTTTACATTTATACATGAAAAGTAAATCCAAAACTCAAAGACAATGTAACTATGTGAAATTTTTAATAATTTGAATATGTTAAGAATAAATCTTAAATCACTTTATAAAACTTAACTTCTAGGATGAGATTCACTGGTAACTTCTGGCGACCATGGAGAAGTCCAAAACAAACAGACCATGCACACCATTTAAGATATATTTATGTCTGCTACGTATCACTAGAGTAGAACAAAGGCAGAATCCCCAAATTCCCTTCCCTTCCCTTCCTTCCCTAATATGTTCCTTGATCCAAAAAGCACCTACTGTTGAGTCAACAAAACGTTACTAATAGGATTAAAGATGTGGTGTTAGAACATATTAAAGAACATTTAAAGTAAGACTGAAAAAAATGGGCTTGTTTAGTTTGGAAAGGAGAAGGCTCAGGGAGGACAAGGTAGTGGTTTTCAGGTATCCAAAAGGGTGTCACAAGGAAAGGGAGAAAAATTGTTCTCCTTGGCCTCTGAGGTAGGACAAGAAGCAATGGGCTTAAAATGCAGCAAGGGAGGTTTAGGCTGTACATTAGGAAAAACTTCCTAACTGTCAGGGTAGTCAGACACTGGAATAAATTGCCCAGGGAGGTTGTGGGATCTCTATCTCTGGAGATATTTAAGAGTAGGTTAGATAGACATGTATCAGGGATGGCCTAGATGGTACTGGGTCCTGCCATGATGGCAGGGGCCTGGACTCAATGACCTCTTGAGGTCCCTTCCAGTTCTAATATTCTATGATTCAACTTCTCTGTTGTGAAAGGGTTTCCCCAAGGGATTCCAAATCCCACAGGTTAGGCATCCATTCCAGATTATGTGAGCTGAAGTAAATCAGTCAGCAGTTGTGTGTTACCCTGAATAGAAGCAGCGACAGAGAAGACAGGCTTTTCTTGTACTCAATGCTGGCTGGAGGAGGTCAGTAGTGAATTTCTGAGCAAGTAGAATGTGTGCTGCACAGTCCTATGGCTGCTGAAGGAAACAAGACTTTGTGTGTATTTCTATTATGTGTACACACATCAAGAATTACCCGGGTTCTACATCAGATATTTCTCCTTCAAACAAAACTACTGTGTAAAGCCCCAAACCTTACCTTTCCGCTCTGTCACATGAGTAACAGTACTTTCTATACTTCAGATGCTTGATGTATGTACATCAAGTAGCTAAAATGCCTAATCATTGTCTATTGGGTATATAATAATGCACCTAGAATTAATTTTGAGGTGCAAAATCAAATCCTTGATCATGGCATGGTTAAAAATTTGTCTCAGAAGATAATGGGAAAATGTTGTACTGTAGTTGCCAGAAGAACTTTGAATTTTCACTGCCCACATGCTTCTTACCACCTGAGGAGATAATGATATTTGTCACAAGACTTCACTGGGTGGTATTCTATGTATTTTCACAAAAAGAAAGGAAAGAAGGCTCACACAAATGACTAGGAGCTGGAGTTAAAAGGTATTTAGATACCTAGGGGTGTAGATAGTTGCCCACATGCTTCAACAAAAAATCTCCTGGACACTAAGGGTACGTCTAAATAGCAGGTTAAAGTCAAATTAAGCTATGCAACTTCAGCTACGTCAATTGCGTAGCTTAAGTCAAAATAGCTTAATTTGGCTTTTGGGGTGGTCTACAATGCAGGAAGTTGAAGAAAGAACACTCTTCCCCTTTGACTGCCCTTATCCTGGTGAAATGAGGGGTACCATGAATCAGAGGAAGAAGTACCTTGTGGAATGAGGGTTACCGGGATGCTGAAATTGCACTCCTGTTATTTTGAAAAATATTTTGAAATAGCGGGTGGCTTGTTAAAACATGGGTTTGCTATTTTGGGTTACTTTTGCTATCCCAAAATAGCCACACAATGTAGACATACTCTTAATTATTAGCATTAAACAATGGATAATAATTGAAGTTAATGAATATAAATTAATTCCAGTTTTTACTTTGAAGTTCTCTGTACAGTTGCTAAATAAATGGAGTTTTTCTTATAGTTAAAATGTTGAAATATCACTAACAATAGATTATATGATCTATTTTAACAGGTAAATATTCCATTTTAAGGGTCTGCCAAAGGCGAGAAAGTCTTTCAAACGGTAAGGACCTTTTAAGAAATACTATATTAAAATGATCGTGTCTTTTGGCATATCTGCTAGAAAAGAAACAGAAGAATATGAATTCTGCATTGACTATATTATAGATAGCTTTGTAGACCCCCCAAAATGAATATAAAGTATGTCTTACATAGTCTTTGTCTTAGTGTTAGTTGTGTTTAAAATAAAGAACAAGTTGTCATTCCTTTTTTCTTAATAAAAATATTGATTATCTTAATAGATTCAGGAAAAAGTACTTGCTGAATGGAAGTAAACATAGACCGCACATAGCAGTTTGATACTTGTTTTTGTGTGAAATAGGCAATAAAGAAAACAACTAGGGACAATAAAATGTTCATGCTTTGAGCAAGAAGTTTTTTGTGGAATGTTTTGTGAGCTGCCGATTTTTTTGGTTTAGTCATTCATTTAAAATGTGACTTGCATTCAGAAAAGGTAGGCATAGAGTTTTAAATCAACTATCTTAATTTTAGTATGCCATTGAGAAATATCATATATTGGATTTATAGTTGAACTCAGTCTCTCTTTTTATTCCCTCTCTCTTCCTCTCTCAAGATATTATGCAAACATATAAAGTATATGTTATTTGTGGATTAATTTGATTCCTGAAGTTGTTGTGTATTCTTTAAAGTTTGACAAAATACTTAAAACCTGAATTGCTATCCAGACCAAATTTTTTGTTGTAGCTCTTCATTCTTTTGATATGATTAATTTTTAAACTGGGAATATATAGGTCTAGCAGTCAAGAAAATGGTATAGTAGAGGATTTACTGATGATCTTCCCAACTTGCATGGGACAGGGCTTTCTTTTGATTGGATGTCATTCAGTCAGGGAAGAAAATTAAGGAGTCTGTGACATGGTCTAGACTCTCTCCCTGAAAAAAACAATTGTTAACCAGAGAGAAAGCAAGGGACTCAATTTAGATTTTGATCATCTTGTGCCCACAAAGTATAGTAATTGAGAGGAGGCTGACATCTCTCTTATTAACCAACAGTCTATCAATACTGGAGAAGCGAAAATCCCTCTCAACGAGTTCTATACATTGATGGAGCAGAATAGGAGAGTGCTGTACAAAGATCAACCTATTCCATAGTCACTATCCTACTTCCACAGCCCTCTGGGCCTTGTGGTATCTGGAAGTAACTTGATTTCTTGATTACACATGTCTACACAGCAGAGCTAAAACTGAAATGAGCTATGTAACTTTAGCTATGTCAACTAAGTAGCTTAAGTCAAAATAGTTTATTTCGGCTTTTGGCACTGTCTACACAGCAGGAAGTCTGAGAAAGAGCACTCTTCCTCCAACTTTCATTACTCCTCGTAAAATGAGGCTTACAGGAGTTGGAATAAGTCCTCCAACTCTTACGTTATTTCTTATGTTGAAATTACTGCTTGTAATGTAGACACGCCCATATGTTAGTTCATAATAACATCAGTTATTCCAAAATAATACTGCTGTATAGATGTACCCTTAGTGTCTCCCCATAACATAAAGAAATATCCAGTTTTAAAAATTGGATTCATACAGGTTCATGGCTTAGATGGGTTTCCTTGTTTTGTGTTATTAATGGATCATGCTACTTTCATTGTGTGTCTCCTTCCCGACAGGATTCCATTCTCCTAATTTCATATGTTGACTAAACTTCATCCTGAAGTGTGTATGCTTGTTTGCAATGGCTCAGAATAATCATAATTTCAAGTCTACTATAACTGATTTGCTTCAAAATACTCTAAGGTTACGTCTAGACTGCAAGCATCTTTCGAAAAAGCATCTTTCGAAAAAGAGCGTCTAGACTACAACCAGTACTTTCGAAAAAGTAAGCCGCTTTTTTGAAAGAGAGCACCCAGGCAGTCTGGATGCTCTCTTTCGAAAAAGCACAGTTTGCATTATATCATACCTTTTTTTTGAAAGTACACTTTCGAAAAAAGGCGTTCTTCCTTATAAAATGAGGTTTTCCACAATTGAAAAAACTGCCGAGTTTTTTCGATTTACTTTCAAAAGAACATGGCAGCAGTCTATATGCAAGGGAAGTTTTTTTCAAAAAAAGGCCACTTTTTTCTAAAAAACCCTGTAGTCTAGACACACCCTAAATGCACTAGTGGAAATTCTAGAGAAAAACATAATAATACAAGTGAGGTCTTTTTTGTTCTGTTTACAAGTTTTTTTCCTCACCAAGTCCTTTTCATTATATAGATTTTTTTTTCCTTCTCAGAAACTACAAAGAGATGTTGGTCTTACCAGAAATTTAAACACAATATTGGCTGAGATATGAAAAAAAAAATTAAAAGAAAGAAGTGATAAATGAGGGGTTTGGTCCCTTTAAAGAAGGCGAGTGCCATAGTTTAAGAAGAATCATATCTAACATGACTGAAAATCCTGAAAAAGACATTAAAGGACATGTTTTATCAGGTTGAGAAAATGTATGTCACCATCTGGAGAGACATAACTTACATCATAAAGAAATCTAGGCAATATAGATAATTGGGGGGGGGGGAACCCATACAAATCTAATAATGCTGTAATCCTCTTGAAAACTTCTTTTGTTTATTTAAATAAGCTAATCCAGTAAGATAAGTACTGTACCTTATAAATTATTCCAGTCAGAAGCAAATAATCAGTGCCAGTCCTTACTGTTGTACATATCTGAAGCATTATATCATGACAAAACTGCTTCCCAAATGTACACTATATATTTATTTTTTCAGTTTAGATTGTGAGTTAATTTTTTTCTACAAAAGATATGGTTTTCAAACATAAAAGAAGTTATGCATGCTAGATGTGATATACACAGTATTCACAGAATGAAAACAGGCATTCAAAATTCCCATCAAAATATAAATATGTAAATATTTATGTTACATGTATCGAGTGGGAATTTGATCAATTTACTGTATAAATGGGATCTACAGTGTGATAATATAAATGTTTGGAAAATGTGTGACTGTTTATTTAAATTATTGTGCTAATACTTTTTTTTTTCCTGCAATGAACTTTCAAACTTCATTGTCAGACCTACTGTACTGAGCCTGATATTTAGAGTATAAGTAATTACTGTACTTTCAGGTTTGTTTGATCTTGGTAATTAAAAAAAAATAAATAGAATGATGAATTTTCATGGTTCTTCAGCCATAATATAAAAATAGACAGGTCCCTGCCCTCAGAACCTCACAATGTCAGACTAGACTGAAGCTACTGCTATATAGGAAAACAAAGGAAAAAATTAAAGAAGCCTTCTCACCACCATTTGGGTGCTTGTGATAGAGCTAAGCACAATCTTGGTACTTGTTTTCACCTTGAGCAAAGAGGCTAGGGAGGGTAAGTAAGTGGTCACAGCTCTCCTCATTCCTTCACACCAGCTTTTCCAACAGAGCTTGACATGCTTGGGAGGACACACCACCCTCAGTAAAAGCTTATTATAGCAGTCTCTTTTTCTGCATGCTTCTTCAAAGCATTTGGGGCATTTATTACCAGGAGGTAACACTAAGGCAAATGGTTGATTCACCAAGTAAACGAGATAGTTATCATTGCGCCAAAGCAATAACTGTTCTAAGAAATAATGCAGTCTTCTCCAAGAAAATGTAACTAGTTCTCTCTATCTGCACTTTGTTTGCTTGGGAGAGTTTCAGTAAGCACAGACCAGAGAGGCAGTGGTAGCATGGGGAGAGGCAGCTTGCCATCATTTTTATAACTGTTTCCATGAGTATAGAAGCTTGGATAAAAAGTTAAAAAAAAACACAATAATTTTTAAAAATCTTTACCTCTTTTAAAATTCAGTGGAAATTTCTAAAATCAAATGAATTTCCACCATCTCTATTGTTGGTTGAAAATGCAAAACAATGTTGAAGTTATTATCAGAGTTTAAATTTCCAATGAGAAATTTTGTCAAGGAATCCAATTTCAAATAATTTTGACCAGTTGTACCCGTGTGCAGTACTTCTCAGTATAGCTAAGAATTGTTCATTGTTGCCCCTGACAACTTCATTACTATTTTAAGTAGATCACACCAATATCCTACATCTTTTGCTAAAACTTATGACAGATCAGAGGACTCAGATAGCTCAGTCATGTTCACCTTATTGAGGTTCCTTGGAAGCAAGTAAACAGGTTGCTTAGGAAGTTGCAGGTGTAACTTCTAAATTTGAGGTCCTGCAATAAAGAAAGATTTACAGTTTCAAGATGACTTCTTCCATCCCCTCACATAGCAACAGTATTTCTCGGGCAAAAGTCTTCACTACATGTGGCTGGAAAAAGAGCCTCCCCTCCTATCCTAGAAGTTAGTCAATAAAAAAACTACTTTCATGAGTAAGTGACTAACAGTTGCAAAATCAGGTAAACAAGAAAAACAGAACAGATATCACATAAATGTATAAACTTACCAGCATACATGCATACAAATACCAATTTTTATTCTTGTCTGTAGCAGAATTCATCATTAAAAAGAGTTGTTCATTGCCTGAAGAAACTTTATATTGAAGCCTTCAAACAGCATTCTTATTAGTAAAATCTGATGGAAGTGCAAATACAGAAAAATGCAATAAATATTTATTTATGCCATGAATCATTGCCAAACTTTCAGTACCTTAAGGGCACATATATTACATACAAGAGTATTTCAGTTACTTATGATTTCTTCTCTGTTTATTTGCAAGAAATATTAATGTAAGGATGTGCCATACACTTTATTTAAAACCTCATTTGTCAACTTGATGTTTTAGAAGTAGAAAATATACCATTCTAAACGCTCTCATTTTGGGGCTATATGACTGACTTGCTTTCTACAAGTCAGGAACAGGAGCTGGGCTGAGTGGAGCTAAGAGGTCAGTCTGCTTTGTGATTTGTGATTTCAAAGAGGTTGGAGCTCTTCAGCAATTCATGGTGGGATTTTCAGAAGCATCTACTTGATTTAGGAGCCTAAATTCCTTTGAAATTAAAAGATTTTTAAGAAATCTATCAAATTGACGGTATTACTATATATGGAAAATAACAAACTTAATACCTATATTTAAGAATGAGGTGGGGTAGGGGAAGATCTGGGCAACTGCATACCAGTTAGTCTGACATCAGTAGACTTTAGAACTAATTTTGAATGAAAAATTAAAGACAAGGAGGTAAATGCAAAATGAGATAAAATGCTACATGGGTTAATCAAAGGTTCATTGTGCCATACTAACCTCATATCTTTCTTCGGTAAGATAACTGATGTTTTAGTCAAAGGAAATGTAGTCAGTCTAATCTATTTGATATAGTATCATGTGGGAAATTATTAGGTGAAATTGAGAATGTGGATTAGTATAAGAACTGTAGCTAAGGAACTGACTAAAGGGGAAATGAGCACACGAGCCATGACACCTGGCTAAAGGGGAACTGTTGGGAAGTAGCGGGGCTTACTACTGGAGTTCCTCAAGAATTGGTCTCTGAATGGACTTTATTTAATATTTTTATTGATGATCTTGGTATAAAAGCTAGACGTGTACTAACAAAGTTGGCTGATGATATGAAGTTGGAGGTATTGTTGATATAGAGGAAGATCACAATATTATTCAGGAAGACTGTAATGATATTAAGGACTGGAGTAATAGAAATGGGATGCAATTTAATACTGTAAAGTGCAAAGTCTTCATTGAGGAGCTAATCAAACTGGTTGCTCATCAGCTGGAAATGGAGGAGGAGAAAGACCCTGAGTGTATTAGTCAATTATAGGATGATAATTAACCACCAGTTGTATATACTCATGAAAAAGATAAATGCATCCTAGGATGTATCAGGTGAGGCATTTCTAGTAGAGAAAGAGAAGTATTAACACTGCTGTATAAGACACTAATCAGATTTCACCTGTGTACAATTCTGGAACACAAGTTCAATTTAGAGGAATTCATACTGAAAGAGGTACAGAGAAGTACTACTAGGATTATCAGAGAAATTGAGAGCCTATTTTATGACATGAGACTAAGGGTATATCCTACATTTCAATTAGACATATAGATACACATACCCATATTAACAATAAATCTAGTTAGTGTGGCTAAAAATAGCAGTAAAGATATGTGATAACAGGGGAATGTATTGATGACCCAGGAGATGCTTGTAATCCTATGTTATATTTTCCTATATAGTTCAACGTTTGTGAAAATTTTAGCAGCATTTCAATCTGACTTGATGTCATGGAGACACTAAGATGAAATAATCCCTCATCAAAACACTTTTATATCCTTATGTTGTTTTTCATGCCAGAAGTTAAAAAAAAAAAAAAAGCAAAATAAAAATAAAGAGATTCTGTGATATAGTTATATGCTCATGTGATGTTAAGCATCTAGTTCACTAATTTGAGACACCAATGAGTTGCATCAGTGGATGATGGAGAAAAAAGGAAGGGGAGAGTGTTAAAACAAATAAAATCCACATCAAATGATAAAGCAGATAGAAGAGAACTGGAGAATAAGTAATGGGCATTAGAATAAATACTTTTAGAGCAAAATGGGTCTATCGGGGGGGGGGGGGGGGAGAAGCATTTACAGAAACAATACTTAAAATAATCAAGATCTCATTAATGAGTGAGTTTAGATTAAAACAGGTTGTAAAAGAGGGAGTTTTAGAGGTCATCTGTGTTGAGGGTTAAAGAAAATGACCCTAAATCAGATTAAGTACTCATTTTAAACTGTCAGATACTTTCTGAGATCAAAGTCATCAAACATGATAGGCTGCAAGGAGACTATAGCAAAGGGAATCCTGCTAAACCACAGCATTTGCAATGCTATAGGTTTCTCTGGCATTGCATCTAGATCTTTATTGAGTTTCTGCTTTAGCAATTATACTACTAGCCAATCTAGTGGTTAACCAGTGAAGCACTGTCAACAAGGCACTTACCATTTCTTTTGCTTTGACTTTTAAATTGCAAAACGTAATGCTTACATCAAACTGATAAATAGCACTGTAAATATGTGATTATCAGTATGTTTTTCCTGCTCTCTTAAGATGCGTCTACACAGCACTCTTAGCATGAAATAAGTTAGGCAATTTGCGCTACACAAATTGTATAACTTATCTTGAGTGTATTTTGAAATAACTTATTTCGTAATTTGGTGCTGTCTACACACTATAACTCACTATTCCGAGATAGTGCCCTGAAATAGCTATTCTGCATCTATTGAAGCAGCCTGTTATTTCAAAATAGATTTCAAAATAATGGGCAGCTTAATCCAATGTTCCACGAGGGCTAAGGGGCATTTCAGAATAGCGAGTTATTTTGAAATTACAAAATAAGCTATTTTGAAATACACTCAAAATAAGCGATGCAACTTGCATAGCTTATTTCGAGCTAAGGGTGCTGTGTAAATGCATCCTTTGTAACTTCTGTACTTCATCTAAATTCACAATTTTAGTTCAGCATCAATGTCTATTATACTGTTAAGCAGAGGATTATAGTAATCATTATGACTATTCATGTTAAGTGGCTTGCAAATTATCAGTGTGCTATTTGATACATTAGATTATCTAAATCTCACACTGTCATATTGTATACTGAATCACACAAGCCACTGAGAGATTTAGATAATCTAAGGTATCCTCTTACCATTGCAAAATAGGCTCTTATAGCATGCTTTTTCTGTTTTTTGACCAATTTTAAATAAGTAGAGTGGTGGAATTGGCACTGTTTAACTTGTAGAGATTATTCAACTGTTTTATGAGGTTTCATAAGTAAGAACATTTTTCTAATATTCCACCTACATTTTTATGTACTTAATTTATCTCATTATTCCTATTTATATCATGCTTATCTTCTATGATACTGCTGTCCCTTCTTGGTATTCAAGCCCTTCAAATACTTCTTAATGCAATATTAGCATATAAACCAATTACATTGAATCTTCTCAGTCTTGACTATTTAAAAAGACAAAAATACCTAACTAGTCCTTTAATTGTTTTATATATGAATCTCTGAATTCTTACCAGTTTAACATAATCCTGGTATTTAGGTAGTGAGAACTGAGTAAGGTATTGTAGGTATATCTCCAGAAAGCTGGAAGCTTCTTTGTGTGAAAATCAAAATTAATTTGTTTTTCTCTGCTTTGATAGTGCAGAGCTCCCTTCGGGAGTCTGCTATGATCCTTCATTTTTAGGAAATTCCACTGTTGCTATTAGAAGACAATCAGTAATCTGTTTGTAAATTCAGGACAATCTGAATGAACCTAACCTCAACTGATGCTTTTCACACTGTCTCCTTGGCTCATAGATGACTTGGTGTATTTTCACTTATACAAAGTGCTCTTTCTGACAAATCAGGAGCAGCCCTTTCCCACAGATGATCGTATTCAGCAATGTGATAACAGGCTTCAACTGAAAGGATGTCAAGCTATGATCCAACCTTGCCCACTTGATGCTGGTACAAGCCAGAGAAGGAAAAACTTAAATGTCTAGCATTTTAAAGAGACAACTATCTGAATAAATGGGAAGATGAATTCTTCTGCTTTCCTGCTCTTGTTTTTCTTTTATATTGACTCAGTATGTGTATTTATTTTAGATGAACCCATGCTAAGTTTGTGGTATACAAATTTCTAAAATTCAGAGATCAATAACCAAAAAATATTATGGCAAAATTCTTTATGATGTCTAAGAACTAAAAAAAACCCTTAATATATATATTAAAATTGTCAAATATGCCATTTTTTAACTTTTATATAAATGTGTCTTTTCCCAGATTTTGGAGTCTTTGACATACATCAGAACAAACATACATACACACACACACACATACTCCACAAGCACAGTATCTTTTTATTAAAACCCCAAAACAATCAAAGATTAAATCAGACCCAATTAATTTACCAGCACATCACCAAACACTAGCTCCTTGTCTCCCACTTCACCCTGTCAATAGTAGATTGACGGTCAACATATTCGAGCTATTTCAAAGATATATTGGGAAATTCCAAATTTTGTCTCACCTAGAATGCTGTACTGGTAGGTATCTGCATTTTATGCCAAGAGGACTTTAGAGCATTTGCTATCTACAGTTGTGGCAGAAAGGGGTTTTCATCATTTTTTTTTAGCACTTTATATTATTTCCCAAAGTTTAACCTCTTGGCACAAGAGTTTTCTGAAGTCATCTAATAATTGCTAGGACAATGGGTTTAAGAAAATGTCATATATTATGTGGTGATTATCAGTGGATGATGGAGAAAGAAACCTCAGAAAACATTCAAAAAATAAGGAAGAAATAACAAGCGATGATTATTTTATGGCACATAATTTAATGGTTTAACTAAGCAATCATTTAATTTTATTGCTTTATTATATCCATTATAAAACAAGAGAGTATTTAGATTATTGTTGCCAAATGCTATGATCCAGTCAAAGTGATGTAAAGAGCTATAATAATAGGCCTGTCTTTGACACTGTTTTTCTTTTGGCATTCTCAGAAACAAAGATCAAAATTATTATTGTCAAAGCATCACTTCACATAACTAGCTGGTGTTTAATCATACTGATACTGTAACATCTGAAATAAGCTTTTGTTGCCTTGTACTGTTGTCTGTATGTTTTTTGAAATCTGTTTCATTGGCCTGTTGTTTACAGAAACTAACAAGTCCCCACTGTCCCAGTTTTGAATCAAGTGAGCAGTGGTAATATGCTCCTTTACCCCTTACTGCTATCTATTTTCTGTATCATATCAGCATGGTAGTCAGTAGTCCTACTATAAGCTTTAATACAACCAAACAAATCAAAATGGAATATGTACATTTTGATCATTTTCATTACTAATAATCCTGAGGCTTTATTTTTCAGACTAAACTACACATCTATGATTGCACTGATTACTGTATTCACTTGCCCAATTTGGGAATTTGCATATATCTATGATGTGCATTCATGACTACTCTCCAACATGAAACTGAGCTACACCATATATTTAAAGAGAATATATTTTTTAAAAGTTAACATAAATAAAGGTCCTTCACAGCTCTACTCCTCCAAGTTCCATATCCTTGTTCCCATTCTATCAATGATGCAACATAATTCCCCTTGAACAGGAAATGTTTTATTTGTGCTAGGCCATATGGCCACTGTCCTCTCTTATTCCTACTTCAAGACCCATTTCTCCTGTGAAGTTTACAAGATATCAGAAAATAATGATAGCTAAGAGGAGCCAGGGCCAGCCCACAACATTTTGGCACCTGAAGCGGGGAGCTCAAATTATGCCCCATTCCCCCTTGCTTGGGCCAAAACATTGAAAGGTCTCAATTCCTGGGTCCTAGTGGCGCCCCTTCCCTCGGCCCCCCCCCTTCCCCACCCCGCCCTTAGTCTGGCACCTGAGGTGGCCACTTCAGTTTGCCTCATGGTAAACCCAGCCCTGAGGGGAACTGATAAAAGGAACACATTTTAAAAAAATTCAGAATCAAGTTGTGCAAATATCTAATCCGTGTAACCAGATTATAAGAACATAAGAAAGGCCGTACCGGGTCAGACGAAAGTTCCATCTACCCAGTAGCCTGTCTGCCGACAGTGGCCAGCACCAGGTGCCCCAAAGGGGGTGG
>JANRFK010001234.1:68205847-68228935 GCA_030068395.1 Apalone spinifera
GTCTCTGAGGGTCAGGAGCTCCTTGCAACGGGTGCACACGTACGCCACCCGCCCGCAGAGCAAATAATCATACATGTGACACTCAACGCAATAAACAGGATAGCCCCCACTCTATTGCTAGGCTTCTGTCTCCATTTTTCTAATGAAAAAGTTTAATTATAAACTGGGAATCTTTTTAAACCTCTGGAATATATATTATTATAAGAGTTATGTTTTAAAGGGAATCAGAAGTCCCTAGTGTCCTCTTAGCTCCCCCTCTAACCTCCCTCTCCAAACTCCCTGTTAGCAGTGCCTGTTCGCAAGCTCACTGGGTCACTGAGTCACAGGCTTATAAAATTCTGGTAGCCCCTCCCCCTGACTGAGGCTCAGCCAATTAACAGAGGCTTCTAGATTTCAAACCTTTCAGAAGCTCCTTCAAGCAAACAAACAAACCAACCAAACAGACAAACACAAGCTCAGCACACAGCAAATAACTCCCCCACACACTCCAGACAGTCACTTACCACAAGGGTCCCATTTTTACTCCTCTTTTACCTGGAGAACTCCCTCTCCAAACTCCCTGTTTGCAGTGCCTGTTCGGAAGCTCCCTGGGTCGCTGAGTCACAGGCTTATCTGTGATTCTTAGATTCTTCTAATCAGTACCATTGTTTTCCACTTGATCATATTGTTAGTATCATTGTCTTCCCTTTCCCCCATTCCTTCCTGTTTGGTACACTATGAATGCCTGGATCTTATTTTAAATTACACTGTAATCTTTTCATGACATATATTCTTGTGTCCTCTCCAATGTTGTGTTCAACATAACCCTGACCTTCCTTGAGAACTCCAGCAGCACTAATTTTTGTAGGAGTTAACAGTGAGGTTATGGTGAAGTGATTCTGTTTGGGAAATTGCTGACACTCCCTTTTGGGTTGACTTTCAGAGACACACTGTATTTTATTTATTGTCTAACTTGAATGAATTTCAAGGAATCCTCTGTATTAATTTCATAGACTTTCAAAAAGCATTTGATAGTTTACATAGGGATATAATGTGGAAAATTGTTAAGCAGTATGGAATTCCAATGAAACTTATCGATGTAACAAAGGCATTTTACAGTAACTCCAAATATTATATTAACATGGAGAGAGGATTAATTACGTCATTTGAAATTAAAACAAGCAAGGCAAAGGTGCATGCCATCTCCATTCTCGTACTTGCTCATCATTGAGTATGGCCTCAAGCAATGTAAGAATAATCAATATGGCTTAAGGTGGAATAATTTGGACTATGATTCAGTCTAAAGAAATGTAAAACCATGGTAATTGGAAATACAGATTTAATTTTAAATATCAAAACAGACAATGAATGGTTAGAGAGAGGGTAGATCAATTCAAATATCTTGGAAGCACAATAAGCCATGATGGTACATCCTGAGAAAATAAGAATAAGGATTAGAAAAGTGAATGCAGTCTTCAGTAAATTTATGAACATTTGGAAACTTAATACCATATCCTTACATACAAAACTAAGCATCTTCTCAGCAATCGTCGTAACTATAGCAACCTACAGTAGTGAAACCTGGCAACTTAAGACAACAGATGCTCACAAATGAGATATGTTTCATCATAAGTGTTTGTGGAGAATATTAGAAGTAAGAAACTAGACTATAGGAGATGCAAGATTTTGCTGGGAGTGGGGGCAGCATGAGAAGCCTCTCCTCTACCCATCCCCACTCTCTGCCTCCAGGAGCTCACAGCATTTACAGAACCCCGCATCTAGATTTTCTGAGCAAGGTGAGGCAGGCAGGAAGCCAGATGAAGGCTTTATCTGGCATCTTGGCAGGCCAGATTCATCCCATTGGCTGGATTTTGCCTCGCCTTCGTCTAAGGTCTATGGTCTGACTCTTTTGTGAGTTGAGATGTATGGGATAGATAGAATTCTGTGGGAGCCAGAAGAATGTGTTGTTTAACAGATTCATGGTTTTTATTTTGTGAGTGGAGGTTGATGTGAGATGGTCCAGTTGTCTGTGTTTTGCGCATTTTGTATGTCCTAATCTGTTCCAGCATTTAGACTTTTAGCACTTCAGATATTGTACAGGTTGGACCTCCCCAGTCTGGCACCCTTGGGACCTGACTGGTCCTGAACCAGGGAATTTTCAGACCAGAGGAGATGAATGCAGAGAGGGGGGAGGAGTCCACTTTCCCCTGGCCCCCCAGTGATTCCACTTTTCCCTAGGCAGCTCCACTGCCATGCAAAACTCTGCTTTCCCTATAGTGTGAGGGAAATGGAGCTCTACTTTCCCTCCACGGCTTAGCTGCGACTCAAGACTCCACTGCCCAGCCAGGACTCCTCTCTCCCCACAGTGGCTGGGGACTCCATTGCCACCCAGAGCTCCACTCTCCACAAAAAAAAAACGGTGTAGCATCCACACCTCAAGAGTGTTTTTTCACAAGAAAATGACAGAACAGAGGGCTTTTGCCAGTAGAGTTATTCCTCTCCCCATGAGGAATAACTCCGTTTTCAGCTACAGCTCTTGCGCAAAAAGGCAGGTGTGGATGCTCCGGAGGGGTTTTTGGGCCAGAAACCCCTCTCGGAAAAAGCACAGGTGCTCTGATGGCCATCTGTTAATGACAATGAGAGCTTTCTTGTGCAAGAGTGTCCATGCAGCGTGGACTCTCTCTTGCGCAAAAGCACTTCTCTTTTGAGGTCTGGACATGCTTTTGTGCAAGACGTTTTTGCGCAAGAACTCTTCCGCAAAAGGCTTCTTATGCAAAAGCTCTGCAGTGTAAACTAAGCTTCTTTGTACCTAGTGGCTCTGCCACATGCTGGGGGCTCTGCTACTGCCTGGCAGCTCCATGCTACCCCCAGCAGCCCTGCTGTCACCCGGCGGCTCCATGCTTCACCAAGTGCAAATGCTTTGATAGCAATGGATATATATATGAGAAGTTAGGAAATGTAGAATATTGGTAAGGGAAATCAAGAGACATAAGGAGAAATCACTGGCTAGCAGAGTTAAGGACAATAAGGAGGAGATTTTTAAATACACTAGTAATAAAATAATCTGTCAATGACATTGCTCCATTACTAAATGGAAATGGTGGAATTATCAATAACATTGCAGACAAGTTTATAAGACTAATGACAGAAAAGAGATGATTTTGGTAAAATTGGAGAAACTGTTCCTCTAAAATTATGCAGTATGACATGTTAATTCTATGTCATTTAGCAAAATGGTCTATTACACAACATTATTTTAGCACTACTGATTTTACTCTTAATCCCTCTATCATCTTTATTTTAATAGATGTAATATTTTGAGACCCAAAGCCTAGGTTTCAGACCAACGAATCACTATAGACCCCATAAATTGTCTAGGCAACAACAGTTGCTATAGTCTTCACAAGTTTCAAGACTCTATTAAAGGTACCATTGAGAAAATTTGTATTTTTCTTCCTGTTCTGCTGCTGTTTTATCTGTGGTGTTGATGTTAGGCTTAGACTCCACTTTTCCTCTTTTCTGCAGCTCCATCATCTTCTTATTTACTTTCTTCATAGGGGAAAGTAGCCTTATTTTATGGCTCACACATGAAATCCTGTTTCAGCATGAAACCATTAATGCTACTATTTATGTGCACACACAAATAACATTAGTGTAAGTGTGTGAGAGAGATGATTTCCACCCTTTGTTTCTCAGTCATGAATTTAGCAGCTGAGCCAGATGGGACTCAGTGATTCTGTATTGACTTCCAAAGAATTAATACCATTTCTAAATTTGGCACTAATGTTCTGGATAGAAGAACTCCGTAGCCCTTTGTGTGAAGCATGTTGCATCACCACCCTGGACCTAATGAAAGGGTATTGGCAGATGCCACCGTACTCAAGTTTGACAAAAAAATAGCCTTTGCTACCTCCAGTGGGCTCTACCAGTTTATCCATATGCCTTTCTGACTCCATGTGCCCCCTGCAACTTGATGGATCACCTACTCTGGCCTCACCTAGAATGTGCTTTTGCATACTTGGATAACAACATGATCTACAACTGCAGAAAAGAGGAAGACTTCAGGATAGCTAATGTGACACTAATTTTTAAAAAGGGCTATAGAAGTGATCCTGGCAATTACTAGCTGGTAAGTCTAACTTCATTACCAGTTAAATTGGTTTAAACTATATTAAAGAACATAATTGTGAGACAATTGTGAGACATAGGTGAACATCATGTGTTAGGGAAAAGTCAGCATGGTTTCTGTAAAGGGAACTCATGCCTCAATAATTTACTAGAATTCTTTGACGGTCAACATGGATGTGGAAAATGGGATCCAGTGGATACAGTGTACTTTGATTTCCAGAAAACTTTTGACAAGTTTCTTCACTAAAGGCTGTTAAGCAAAATTAACTGTCATGGGATAAGAGGGAAGGCCCTTTCAGGAAATAACTGGTTAAGAGATAAGAAATAAGGAGTAGAAATAAATGGTCAGTTTTCAGAATTGAGAGAGGTATCTATCAGTGTTCCACAGGGTTCATATTGAGACCGATCCTATTCAATTTTAATATTAAATGCAAAGTAATGCATATTGAAAAATATAACCCCAATGATATGTAGCAGATGATAAGGCCCAGTGCCGAGGTGTATCTACCATGCACCAAGGATGAGGGAGTTGCCCTGGCCGAGCAGGCCCCACCCCGACAGCCCTGCCGGGCATACTTATGAGAAAGTCAGGGTATAAAAGCCCAGGGAGCTACTCAGTTGGGACTGACTGGGGAAGGCACTCAGGCCCAAGCTCTAGAGCAGCCCCAGCAGTGGGGACCACAGCCTCAGCAGCAGCAGCCGCAATCCCAGCCATGGAGGCCATCCAGGAGGGTCCGACCCACTGAGCAATGCTTGGGAGCTGGGGAGTGTGCCAGGAATGGTAGGAAGTAGCCTAGGGTTGTCCTCTGGAAACTCAGCATGTTTTGGTAGGATCCCTGCCAGATAGGTAGTGGAATCTTACACTGCCAACAGGGCCCTGAGCTGGGACCCAGTGGAATGAGATGGCCAAAGTCCCCTACTTTCCCACCCCACAACAACCCTGCTCCCTAGCAGTTTGGGAGGCTTCCCTTGGGACTAGGCCTCTGGGTCATATATACCCTGATAGAGGGAACTGTACTTTGGAACTAGGCTTTCGGGGCCATATATAATCTGACAGAGGGAATTGTACTTTGGGACTAGGTCTTCAGGGCTGTATATACTCTGATAGAGGGACATTAGCTATGAACTGAGTCTATGCACTGTGTTTGCCCTGGAAAAAGGGGGCAGTGACCCAAACTTTGGGGACAGCAAGACCATTGAGGGGGCTTGCCCCTTGACAGGCCCAAATTATCTATTAGCACTTGAGAGAGATCTTGAAGTCATTGTGGATAGTTCTGTGAAAACATTCACTTATGTGCATCAGCAGTCAAAAAAGCATACAGGATGTGGACACATTTCAGAAAGTCCAGTGATGGACAAAAAAAATTATTAGGTGGCTAGAGGGATTGGATAGCAGCCTACAACTCCCTGAAGGGGGTTCCAAAGAGGATGGAGAGAGAATGTTCGCAGTGGTGGCAGATGACAAAACAAGGATCAAGGGTATCAAGTTGCAGTGAATAAGATTTAGGTTGGATATTAGGAAAAACTATTTCACTAGGAGGGTGATGAAGGACTGCAATGGGTTACCTTGAGAGGTAGAGGAATCTCCATCTCTAGAGGTTTTCAAGTCCTGGCTTGACAGAACCCTGGCTGGGATGATTTAGTTGAGATTGGTTCTACTTTTAGCAGGGGGTTGGATTTGATGACCTCTTGAGGTCCCTTCCAACCCTATGATTCTATGATTCTAAAAATGTTAAGAATCATTAAAAAGGAATAGAGATTGAGAGAAGATTTCTAATTGCTCTTATAAATCCATGGTATACCCACGTCTTGAATACTGTGTGCAGATGTGGTTGTCTTATCTTAAAAATAATACCTTAGCATTGGAAAAAGTTCAGAAAGAAGTAACAAAAATGATTATGGATTTGCAATAGCTGCCATATGAGGAGAGATTAATAAAACTGGGACTTTTCACCATATCAAAAAGGAGACTCAGGGTGCGGATATGATAGAGGTCTATAAAATCATGACTGGTGTGGAGAAAGCAAATAAAGAAAAGTTATTTATTCATTCCCATAACACAGGAAGTAGGGGTCACAAAATGAAATTAATAGGTAGCAGGTGTGAAACAAACAGAAGGAAGCATTTCTTCACATAATGCAGTCAACCTATGGAACTCCTAGAATATGTTGTGAAGGCCAGAACTTTAACAGGCTTCAAAAAAGAGCATGATAAATTCCTCATTGTCTTTAGCCAGTTGGGCAGGAATGGTGTCCCTAATTTCTGTTTGTCAGAAGCTGGGAAAGGGCAACAGGAGGTGGATCATTTGATGATTACCTGTTCTGTTTATTCTCTCTGGGGCACCTGGCATTGGTCACTGTCAGAAGACAGAATACTGGGCTGGATGGACCTTTGGTCTGATCCAGTATTATCATTCTTATATTTTTAAGTACCCTAGCAGTGAAATCGAGCCCCCAACAGGCATGTGATAAGTTATGTCATATAATGTAAACCTATACTAAGGAGTTGTATACAGCATTACATTTTCTTTAATTGCGTGAGAAATACACAAATCCATGCAACAGTAATAAACCCATTCATGCATTATCCTGCCTTAGTTTCCTCATATTTTCACAGCTTTCTTTGATCTAGGTCGAGAATTGTCTGTTGCAGTGCATGGCGTGGATTTTGCAAAGTAGAGCCTTCTCTCCCAACATATTTTCTCTGACCTTAGTGTCTATCTATATCTATATCTATCCTTTGCATTTTGCTTGGGGCTCTTCCTGTAAGAGTCCTGTGCTTCTTAGCATACCTATAGTTTGGCCAAAACTCAGTTGTAAAAGTACTTTTCATTTTCTTCAGTTTGATGTGAACCTGTTGCAGGAGCTGACAGCAATGGTGAATATGCACACACAACACTTGTGATACAACAATTTCATAATAACTGTAATACATAAATTTTACAGCTATTCCCCAAAATTGTCGCAATTTGTGCCTATCTTTGAGACTGAGGCTTCTTATTGTTTCTTAAAAGGGCTTTAACTGTTTTTAACAGCTATCTTAAATGAAGGGTGACAGTTAGACCCATCAGTTTCAATGATTTTTCAGCAAATCCATGACAGTATTAAAGCACTGTGTGTGCCAAGAAAAATACATTCAAATTTTTCATTTAGTATATTAACCATAACTGTTAAATGCCTGAAACGCGATTGAAGAACAAGACATAAAAATAAATGGTGCCTGAATAAATTGTCCTTATGGGAGATGGGAAGCTTGGCATATACATGGTTTCTAAGATAACATGTTCTGGGTTACTGCTTGTCCCTTGCCTATTCTCCTTAGCAATTTTTCAAAAAAACAGAAACACTCAGACCAAGCAGAATAAAGTATGCATATGCACAGTAGGTAGAAAGTGTAATTCCCAGCATGAGAAGACATGCTGCTTGAGCTAGTGCCTAAAAATAACACTGTGGCTTTAGTAGCACAACTAGCTGCTCAGATCAATGGCCAGAGTAAAGGCCTGCCCAATCCCCTAGGTATGTATTTAGGAAACTCAATGTCAACATGTGTTTTTAGGTGCTAATTTAAGTAGAAGTGGTACACTTATGTCTATGTGACCTGGGAAATAAACCATCTAGCTACTGTGTGAATGTGCCATAAATCATACCTGCATTCATTTTCTATAACAAATGAAATTATAAAAATTAAGTAGACTATAATTAATTAGAGGGTCATATACTTTGTTGATTATATACACCCAAGCTGCCAGTGATGGAATATAGCCTCTGTTATTGTGAAGCTAAATGTTATTGTGAAGTTGTTAGCTATACTCCTTCTTCACTTCATTGTTTTTTCCATTTCTTATAAAATATTTCCCCTTGACAGTGCCTATGGCAGGCTGCAAGCGTTAAACCATAGCATTGTAAAATTAGAGGTCACTCAACCAATCATCATTCACTCTTTCAAGTAAACCTACCCCTAAAAACTAACTCTGCTGCATGTGTTGATCATGTCTCTGTTTTACGCTGCCCATTTGGTGCTGCAGGTAGAGAGAGTCCACAACCTGAAATATCAAATGGACATTGTTTAGGTGAATTAAAACAATTATGATAGGGGAAATAAATTATCTTGCTTGAGCCACGCATAGTTTGGAGGGAGTTACAAATACAAATTTCCAACATCACTCCTACTCAGCCAGTATAGCTCCTTAACTGAAGCAGCCTTGGCTATTCATGTCCTGAGCTGCCTCCCCCCATTGCTGGCAACTCCCTTCAAAATGTGTCAGTCATAACCTACAATTGCATTTGTTGTCTGATTTCAACAAATGGGATTGCACTATTCAAATGTACCAGAGGGAATGAGTGATGATTGTCTGAGTTATCTCTGTCACAATTAGGACTATAGCAAATTCACTATCTATTTTGGTCAGTTTCACAGAAAGAGTTTTAAAATTGGTCAATTTCATTACTTCAGATGTTTAGGTATGAAATGCCACAGTGCTTTGACTTGGGAAATCCAAGTCCAAAAGAGGTTCATGGTGGGGTGCAGTGAGAAAGCTATTGTGTGAGGTCATAGGATTGCAACTCTCACTTCTATGCTGCCTTCACAGCTTCAGCAGGAGGAGGTTTTCAGAGGTGGAGGCAGGTTCAATCTTTCCTCATGCTGGTGGGAGGACCCTAGCCAGGAGCTCTTAGCTCTATCCATAGCCAGTGGAAAATAAACACAACATAGGAGCCCCAACCAATTGGAGACCCTGGAAAAACTTGGTATCCTGACCCCAAGGCCTCCCAAGCTAGAATCCAGCTCCAGGACTGCTGCAACACAGAAGTGAGCGTGTCCTCTTGTTCCTTCCTAGCTTAGTCAGAATTAAAGCTAGAAGCTAGTCAGCAGGGGGAGATCAGATTATATGAAGGACTTATTTCATGGTCCTTGACACATTTTTCATGGACATGTAATTGACCAGGCCCTTTTCATGATGCTCCCCTGCTTGAAACATTTAATGGGCATTGTGTGGAAATCAGGTTTTTCTGGTATTTTATTTTTCCACTTGTCATCAAAATCAATAGGGTTCTTCTCATTGATGCCTTGAACAGTCCCCAATTTTTTTTTAGTAGATATAGCTTTCAGTTTTTTTGTTTTTGTTTTGCTATCAGACAAACAGAAAAATACAGTTAATCTAAATTTTAGATATCAACATGCCCAGGTAAATGACCTTTTTGACACTTTTTAGCCAAATTTTTGTAAGAACAGTGGATAGCTGATGTAGATTGGTCTGTCTGAAAAATTTAGCTATTGCCATGGATAATTAAATTAAATTACAGTACAATACTATTTGAGGTATTCACTAGAGTTTTGTATGGTAAATATAGTGATGCACAGATAAATCTGATAAATCTTAATTAAGAAAGTTTAACTAAGGCAAAATTGGTCCATTTTTAAGGAGCTGTATTTGATCTCCTCTCCTTCTCTCTCTCTCTCTCAAAAAAAAATCAACTAAAATCTTCTTTGTAACTGGAATACCACTAAAGATTTACAGAAGATACCTTGATATTCTTCTAGGGGAATGTAACAAGGGCTTCTTTTCAGCCCTTGAAAATATAAGGATACATTGGTACCCTGGCATATGTCACTGTGCATGTCAGGGCTGGTAACCATACTCAACACTTTTCCATATAACAACTTCATTGTTGCTACCAAGAGTGCAGTAATGTATCACAGCTAAAAAGTTAACTGATTTAAATAAGCTTCCTCCATCTGTATAATTGTATTTCTGAGTTTGAGTACAAGAGTCAGATTCAAATAAATATGTCACTGATGGCAGAATTTATTGTTTAGCCCGCCTCTATTTCCACACTGTCTACTGAGTAATATAAATTTCACTTTGTCAAAAAAAATCTAACATTTTATATAACAGCACTCACCCAAGAATGAACAAAGTGCTTTACCATTTTATAATGCACAGAAACACTTTGCAAAAACTTGCCCAGTTGAAAATGCAGTGTTGATTTAATAAGCAGAAGGTAATTATTGATTTGAATTTAACCAAATATCTGGGATTAACAATTTGCAGAAGAATTCCAAATGAAAGTGTAGAAGTTGCTAGGACCCTAATATTATTTTACTCATAATAGCAGTTTTCAAGTATCTAAAAGGTATTGCAAGGAGGAGGGAGAAAAATTGTTCTACTTGGCTTCTGATGATAGTACAAGAAGCATTGGGCTTAAATTGCAGCAAGGGAGCTTTAAGTTGGATATTAGGCAAAACTTCCTAACTGTCAGGGTGACGAAATACTAGAATAAATTATCTGGGGAGATTGTGGAATCTCCATCACTGGAGATGTTCAAGAGCAAGTTCAATAGACATCTGTTGGAGATGATCTAGACAATGCTTAGTCCTGCCATGAGGGCAGGGGATTGAACTTGATGTTCTCTTGAGGTCCTTTCCAGTTCTAGTATTCTATTATTTTATTCTCAGCAATATAATGCCCCCTTTTCTTTTGTCATGGTGGAGCTTTGGGTCAGCATTCACCATCTCTGCTTCCTGCAGAGGTCTCAAATGTAATCATAGACCGTGGCTGACTCTTTTTATAGCCCATGACAATAGAAAGGGCCAGGGCAAAAGCAGTATGTTCTAAACTGTTTGAGGGTCTCTTGCATTGAGTATTGGCTACAACACCGACTTAATTAAAGGGTTAATATCAAGGTTTGTAACGCCACTTTTAAGTTTCTTATAAAATACTGTTTCTTTTAAACCTCAGGTAGACTAGGATGTTGTGCGTCACCTTGTAACTTTGAACCAGCAAAATTGCTGTGACACTTGCCCCTGGAGCCTACTATTTTGGTCTTATTCCTACAGTGCCTCACAGCCACATCCAAAGAGTTAAATCCTAATTTAATTTGCACTATTCTTTGAGGAGGTCTTGTATACACTAGAGAAATGTATTGTGCTAAATAACTTTTGTTTTACCTCAAAAGATTGTAAGATAACTCTCTGTCACATGCACAATTTCTGCAAATAATTGAACAGGGGGAGCTATTTTTGGAGTAGACATTACTTTGGCAATGCTTTGCTGTTTAAATATCAATACTTTCTGTATAATTCATTTCAGCGCCAGTGCAAGCCCAGCTAGCAAAAATGGTTCAACTAGTCTTCCCACTAATTTTTGACAGTGCACTGGTTCATTGAAAAATCTCACAGAATACATAGACTATTTGAGGAGGGCAAGGAAATGTGGCATAAGTTATCCAGGAGGTAGGACAGAGCTGGTATAGAAGTACAGAGGATTGATAGGGCTCTGAACACAGCTCAGCACAGGTAGTGTAGATACACTGGAACTTTTCTACTTATGCTGATTAACTGTTACTGATTTCAGTTACACAATGTCTGTTTTCTAGTGCAGGGAAAGTCCCCTGACAGGAATAGCAAAAGGGAAACTAAACATTTAGGGTAGGCATTTCACCAGTGGTCAGCATCAGCAAAATTCCTATTTATTTCAATGGGAGCCGATGATCAACAATAAGCCCTTTTTAAAATCTTACTCCTAAAGTTCAAAACACTGGCATGAGAGTCTTTCTCGCAGACATCATTTTTAATTCTTTCCATTTGTAACCTGAGCATAAATCTAGGAAAACTGACACACAGATCTTTTTATTAATATTTCTGAAAGTTTGTTTGTTTGTTTGTTTGTCCCGAAAGATCTCTGAAACTGTAAGAGCTAGAAATACCAAATTTTGCACGGATACTACTGATTTTCTAACTTAAATAACTGGATTGGTTATATCTTGAAATCAGTTCCCCCAGAGTCCCAACTGGGCCCACTGATAATTCCGAAAGATCTCCGAAACGGAAGATCTCTGAAACAGTAAAAGCTAGAAACACCAAATTTTGCACAGATACTACTGATTTCCTAACCTAAATAACTGGATTGGTTATATCTCAAAATTGGTTCCTCCAGATTCTTCAGAGCCCCAGTTGGTCCCACTGATAATTAGATTTTAGTAGCGCCTGATCACAGAAACACAGCATTTTGCACAGATACTCCTGATTTCCTAACTTCAATCACTGAATAGGTTATATCTCGAAATTGGTTCCCCTAGAGCCCCAGTTGGGCCACAAGTTAGCTTTTAGTAGCTCCTGATCATAGGCATTTGCTGGACTCTTCTCTTAAGTGTGTCACATCAACTGCAATTATGAGATCCTTTCCCTATGATAACAGAAAAAGTACTAGCTATGTTAATGTCTTAAAGTAATATATAAGAGAAAAGTATTTCCAATAAAATATGCTACGTTAATGTCATTCATCACACCTTTTACAATATTTTCCCCGGGCAACGCCAGATATTTCTGCTAGTATAAAATAAAAAGAACCCACATGATGCATCTAAGCAGGATATTAAAGGTGATGACTGTGGGACATAGAATCTGTTGTTTCATGTTTTTGTCATACTTTAAAATGGTGGATGGCATTGTACAGTGAAGTTGTTTTGTTCTAATGGTGAAAGTCTATTAAACTCTAAATACCTCTTTAATCCTATCAATGGTTCTCTTTAAAATTAAAAAAAGCATTTTTCAGATACTAATAAAATATAACATGCTTGATGTTTCTATTGCCTGCTTTGCAACAGCAATTCATTAACAACGATTATTTCCATGGCTTTGCTGTTATATCTGATCTCAGTGCACAAAGATATTTGGCAAGGCGGGTACTATAGCTAGCCTGAAATTATTTTTAGTCAAAAACATCAATTTTAATGTCAGCTCATTGAATATGCAGGGTGAGGGGACAGTCTAATATTTGCCAAGCAGAAAAAGACAACATGGGTATTGGGAAAATGATCATTTTCAGGCTTCTAGGAAGATACTACAATCAATGGAGATTTAAAAATAAATAAATGAGAGCTGGGAAGACAGCTGTATAGAAATACATTAATGCACTACAACTCCAGATTCATACAAATTTCATTGGAAAATGATCGTGAAATTATTTCATACTCACCTATACTAAATAAATACTGGACTCCTATTGATGTTAGAGAAAAGGTAGCCAGAAAAGCATGGGTCTGTATATTTTAGTTATATTTCCAAATCAATATTTTAACAAATCCAGGAACTCTCAGACATCAGTGTGATCACATGGATTGGCACATTTAGAAATTACTCTTCTCTTAAGTGTGTCACATCAACTGCAATTACGAGATCCTTTCCCTATGATAACAGAAAAAGTACTAGCTATGTTAATGTCTTAAAGTAATATATAAGAGAAAAGTATTTCCAATAAAATATGCAATCCAGAGCTCTTATATTTATCTCCCAGTTACAACAAAACAAAATAGCTTTGAGAACATACAAATAGTCATGCTGGGTAGACTGTGAGTCCATCTTGCTCGGTGTGCTGTCTTTTGACTGTGATAGTGCAAAATGTGTCAGAAGGAATGAATAGAACAGAGAAATTTTGAATTGTCCAGATTCTGATACTTGGAGGTTTAGGAATACCTTGAGTGTGAAGTTATGTTCCTGACCATCTTGGCTAATAGTTATTGATGGACATTAGAGATGGGAAGTCCCTAGGTGAAATAATGTCATTGTCTTTAAAGACTATGATAAACTCCTTAATGAATAAATTATCTTATGTTAATTACCTGAAGTTTAATTACTATGGGGTTACATTAAAAGCGTATTGTGTTCTTACTGGCCAAGAGGCTGCTGCAAATGTATAAATGCCCATGAATCCTGATGCTTTTGGTCTCATAGCTGCTTGGATGCTCATGGGGAAAGCTGCAAGCCATAAGAAATTAGATCTCAGGATATCCTGCGTCCGTTTAATGGACATTGACTTCAGGTCTCAAAACTGTTTGAGGTTTTATACAGGGGCAACCTAAACCACAATGATTGAGATCCTAAGTCGCTGGATGGAATCACCCTGGATATGGATATTGGACTGTAACCATGGACTAAACTTTTTGCAACTCCTTTCCTAAGCCCTAAAGGAAGCCAAAAATTCTACACTGAAGGGGGGGAAAAGAGGGGAATCTCTCCCTCAGCAAGAAATTCCCTCTAGGGTTAGAGCTTTCTTGGATTTGACACAGAGAATCCCTTTACCACAGATGATACCCTCTTGTGACCCACAGATAGCAGCTGCAAGCTGCCTCCTTACAGGCTTTTTGTCTAGTCGCAGAAATGAAAAGATAAAGAGATTCCCCTTCACAGAAGAGGTCCACAAGACTCATCATCTGACTCAGGTTCCCAATCCCCATCTCTCCTAATGAGTAACATTTTAAAAGGGAAATAGGATTTGAGAAACATTGGGTAGATCTATGCTGCCCCCTCCTTACTGTGGCATGTAGAGTACATACACTGAAATGCATCTGTAGCCAAAGTATAAATGGCAGGGTAGACATTGATGTTTACACAGGTGAGTAAAGACACCCCAGAAGCCAGTGGGCATGTTCTGTGAATATACCTACCTGGTTCTCTGCAGAACAAGCAGTGCCTCCCCTGTCTACTTTGACATTTTTAGCAGTGTAGTGTCCCATTGCCTCCCTTTAAATTTCCACAAGAGCTGGCAAGGGGAGGCTAGCCTAGCTCTTTCTGTTCAAGGCCCTGCCCCTTCAGGGAGCATGGAGCTGCTCCCTGATCTTGTCCACCCCCTCCCACCCTCCTGGCAATTCTGTCAGCCCTTCTGGGGTATGTAGTGTACATGTAGTCTCAGAAGAAATATGTACTGTTCTTTTGGTGATAGCAGTTCCTCTAACTCGTCATTGGTAGGCATCAGAGCTATTGTCTTTGTTCACAAGATTTTCAGGCATGGAAAGAAGAAGCATTGTAAAAGAAATATAATTGTTTGTTTCTGGATCTTCTTCATCTTTACTTTAATTTTCTTTGTTTTCATCTTATCTTCATGAGCATCATTAAAGAAAAAGAATGCTAGAGATTCTGTTCTTTCCAAATCCTGGAGCAGAAAAAGAAATCAAGAGGAAAATCAAGATCTTCTCTGAATAAGGAAAGTGAACTCTCCATCTCAGACTCTGCCCTGCAGAGGATGCGTCTACCCAGCAGTGTTATTTCAGAATAACGAAAGTTATTCCAAATTAATAATGTGAGCATCTTTCCAGCAATTCCGTTATTTCAAAATAAATTCGAAATTAAGGATAGCTTATTCTGACTTCTGTAAACCTCATTGCATGAGGAATAACACCTATTCCAAAATAGCATTAATGTGAACGCTCCACTGTTGCTATTTTGAAATAGCTCCTCCCCAGGGCCATTCAAAACAATTACTCCCCTGTTCCTCCTGGGGCTCTAAATTAAGGTAGCACATCCACATTAGTGAAGCCTGGCTCAGGCTAATTATGAGGCTTCCCTGTAGTGTAGGCGTGCTATTTTGAAATAAATTATTTTGGAGTATTTCTTCGAATAACTTATTTCAAAATAAGCCTGCAGTGTAGAAGTACCCAGAATGAAGTGCAGAAAGAATCTTTATCCAACTGTGTCATTAAAGATGTATTTAGATGATGGAAGTTGATTAGATACATGAGTATTCTATTATATGAAAACATTAGAAAAGATTCTAAGGAGAAAGAAGAAAGGCTTGGCATAGAAATTACAAAAAAAGAATTTTCAACTGGGTAAAAGTCTGAACCACTCATTCCCCTTCACCAGAAAACTCTATGAAATTGTACAGGCCTTGCAAAATGTTTACAAAATGTTCTGTTGAGAAGCAGATTGTATTTCTGCTGAAAATGAACGGGTCAGTTTCAGTACTAGTTAAAGAAACTGCTATCCCAGTGGAATGGGACTCTTTGCTGAAAGAACCCAATGACTCCTGAGTAGAAATGTCACTAAAGTACCTTTGACCCTGCATCTTTCTCTCTGATGGTTTCCACTACAGCAACATGTTTTGCAAAAGTAATATTCACCAAGACTACTGATTTTCCAGTCATTTTACCAAAAAGAGTAAATAATTATGGTTAGATTCACAACTAAAGAAAATGTCAATGCCTCATCATTCATAGTTGATGCAACCAGGTATGCCTTGATGTTTGCAGCACATAACATGGCCTTCTATATACAGGCCAAAGTCACATTAATGGCTTCAAAAAATTCAGAAGGTTTGTTATCTGGGAAGCTGTTAAAGAAAGTGGTGGCAGAAAGCTCCTAACTCCAAATCAAGTAAAAGGGATAGCCAGCCTTCACATAAGTAAGTACAGAAGACAAGAATACAGAAAAAGCATTTAGAAGAAGTCTAAGCCCAGAAAGGGGGAGAAAGGAGTCTTCTTGCAGTGCAAATTCCAACACTAGAAACATTGTCTGACTAAGTTCAGGAGTGTTCCAATGAGCAACATCTAGCAGGAAGACTATAAACATTCATAAATCAATGGCTTCTCTACCCATGAGACAGGTGTATCCTGGATGTGATTTGATAAGGGTGTATCATAAAATGTTCAAAGATTCCAAATCACCGCTTTCCCTATTTCTCTTACAACTAGAAATGCAGAAAAGAGGCAAAATTTGCTAAAGACCATAAATCATGTTTTGCGAATCAGCACAACAGAGAGAGAGCCAGAGGTGGAGATATTCTCTAACCACTACTGAGTCTTGTGACTGGTACCCAACAGATTTAAAGAGGACAAAGCAGTATTGAACACCTGAACAAGCTCATAAGTAGGCTCCAATTCAAGATAGGAGAGCTTGAAGACCATAATGGTGGCATTCTGCCAGAGGGGTTACCTTATTATCCATTGATTCTGTTCACCAAATACATTGGACATTTCTCTGATTCACTGATGGGACTGATCATTTGCAGTACAATTGCCTTTTAGATGGTCATCCATGTCCCAAGAGTTCACAAAAGTCTATTCTGGTGGATTTTCTGAAGCAGAAAGAGTTACAGGCACATATTTCCCTGGACAGTGTTCTAGTCAGAGCTCCATCCAAGGAGGAGTCCAGTCAAACAACTCATCAGCTATTGAAACATTGCATCAACATGGATTTATTGTAATCTGAGTAATCATCAATCATCTTAGTATTTAGTTCAGCCACTGCATCTTCCTAAAATAGCATAGAGTACCATCTTGGGACTTGAATATTCTGCTCAGAGCCTTAGCTCAAGCATATTTTGAGCATATAAAATCAGTTTCATTGTACCTGTATTACTTGATGATGAAAATGACCTTTTTGACCACTATTCACTTCAACAAGAATGTAGTTACAGATAGTAGCTTTGGCAGTTAATCCATCCTGCTGTATCTTTCACAAAGATAAGGTGATCTCATAGCAGCCTTTTTCCCCCCAGATCCTTCACACCTAAAGGAGAGAGTTCTCATTTGCTGAACATAAGGCAAGCCTCAAAGTTTTATCTGAAAAGAACTGAGAGCATGAAAAATCCCAGGCATACTAGTCTTGTTTCATCCAACAAAAAAAAGTGCAAAAGTAGTATTGAGCAACCTGTGACTACAAATCTGCAACTTGGTCATTCTGGCATATATTTATCAAGTTTTACATGATAAAAATTCAGTTTTCGGCCAAAGAAGCTTTTGTTGGGTAAGTCCTGAACAGTGCAGTGATTCTTCAGAGTTAGGAGCTAGGGAATACTTTTTCTAAATTCCATTATTTTTCTCTTCTTTGGGAATTTTGTCACTGGTGAGAAAATTCCACATTTATTATTGATGGACCCAGCACTGAAAGATAATGGGATAATATGGGTGCTTACCTGAAATTTTTCCCTTCTTTCAAGGGATAGATCCACAGATCCAGCCCTCTTTAAAAAAAAAAAAAGATCTTTTTCACTTATGGTTGAAGTTCTCTGCAGTTAATTTTACTTTTTGTTCATAATAGTCAGTTGTTGAGTATTATTTTTGCAAGATGATGATGTGGGTGCAAGAGGTTTTTTTTCTTGTGGTCCAGATACCAGAGGAGCTAACTTTGAAACCATCTTTAAACCATGGGAGTTATAAGACGGTGGGGACTAGTCCCTCATCAGCCATCCAGTCAAAAAGGGGATGACTCGCACTGAGGTTATGTAAATGAATTCCTTTGAAAAAGGGAAAAGTTTTGGGTAAGCAACCACAAATTTTACCATTATGCTGGATCTAAACCAATACAAGTCATGTTACCCTCTGCAACTAAACAAATTCACATCCAGATAGCACATCTCTGCAATCTTAGGCCAGATAGGCTTTTGCAATTTCTTATCAGAAGCAATTCCAAATGGCTTTCATTTTGTTATTTCACTGTTTAGAGTTGTGTTGTAAATAGTGAAGTAGATATATAAAGAATAAATATGCAATTTCTTTTGAAACAGTGTTCACATAACTGAATGTGTGTGGCACCTAGGTCAGCTGGCAGAAAGATAGCTGGGCAGATCTCTTTTAAGTGTCCCTCCTGCATTTTGGTTGCAAGGGAGAGGAAAGAGAGACTTCACTCAGAGGAGCTAAGAAGGGAACTGAAAGTGACCAGAAAAAGTGGGGCACTTACTCGCCACATGAATCAAAACAAACCAGCTGTCTCTAATCAATCATGAATTAGTAGCACTCACCCTAATAGCCCAGGTGCAGAACAGGACCAGGTATTTTTATGATTTCATTGGGTATTGCACAAGTTGCCTTTTTTCTTTGTGTTGGGAAAGATTTTTTTCCTCTCCATGAAATTGGCCAAGGTGGTATGCATATTTTCATCTTGCACACAGCAAGTCATCTAGTAATGTAGGCAAGAAGGTTATGTCGAGATGTTGAAACATGGATATGTCTATACTGCACACTTATTTCAGAATAAACTATACTGGAAGATATATTCCGAAATAGCTTATTTCAAAATAGAACATCCATGCTACAAGGAAGCCTCAAAATTAGTCGGAGGCATGCTCCCTTATTGTGGATGCACTATCTTGATTTAGAGCCCCAGGAAGCACAAGGGAGAAAGTATATAGAATGGCCCTCGTGAGGAGCTATTTCGAAAGAGCAGCAATGGAGCATCCATACTGCAACTATTTCAAAATAGCTATTTTGGAAGAGGAGTTATTCCTTGTGGAATGAGATTTACAGAAGTCAGAATAAGCCACCCACTATTTCGATATTATTTCAAAATAACAGAATTGCTGTGTGACACTAGTTATTTCAAAATAACAGTGCAGTGTAGATGCATCCTTAGTAGGAAGCAGATACGGCAGGTGTCCAGTGAAGGCATTTTTTACAGAAGGGATATGGTTCCCTGATAAGCAAGAGTTGGAAGTGGATTTAGAGGGAATCATCCACTAAGGAATCTAGGAAAAGAGGGACGGTATAAAGACAATCCTAATATATGAGGCAGTGTGAAGACAATCCTCTCCTCCCCCTCCACATACACGCCCAATTTCTCCAGTTCCTTAACCGTTATACAAGTTATATGTGGAAGATCCCAGCAACGGGCTGGAACCAAGTAAAGAAGGAGAAGGGTTGACACCCAATTAGTTCGAAATCACTAAGGAAAGAATGATGTATAGCACTGTATAATTTATTGCCAGGTATTCCCGGGTACATTAAGTTAATGAAATTGTGTTCTAATTAAACCACATTCATTGAATTTAGTCTTTATTCCAACATTGCTGGGACAAATAAAGGGCCTTGTAGTCTTGTGAGTCTTTGTGATCAGTTCAGTTGAGTCAGTGTTATGTCATCAGTAAAGGCCACCATCACTAGTACAAGGGAAGTATTGAATGTAATATTGAAGTTTAAGGGTAGTAATTGAAGCTATGGGTACTAAGCAGTTGTGAATATAAGATTACTTTTATTTAGGTGTCTGTAAATAGGCAGATCAACTTGTCAGTCCCCATTATATGGGATTTAGAAAATGTATTATCTGGAACACTTGTAAATAATAGAAAACTGGGGATTTTATGGAGGTTTTGTATTATACACAAGTAATTTTTGAACACAACCAGTCATATATCCTATTTCTGCTATTTTATATTATTTATAAGTTGGTTCACAATTTATTAGGATATTACTTATTTTTACTCTTCTAATTATTTTTTCCCAAAGAGAATAATGTGGATGCAAAGAGCTTGACTCTAAAAGTGTCATTGGTATTAGTATGACAGGTAATGAGGCAATTTAGCAGAACATCAGAAACTAATTGAGCTCAGCTCACATCAATGTGGCTTGTTCAGCTAAGGCTGTGTCCTAAAAAGAACAGTAGAATTAAATGAGACAATATGACATGTACAATTTTAATTGGAGGCTCTAATTTAAAATATTTAAAAGCATGTTTAAAATTTGTGATGCTATACAGACATGTCCCTACCCAATTAATTAAGGATATTCAGTGGGTCATATAATATCTAAATGTCAAAAGTATAAATTATTAAAGTTTCTGCACATATAAGTATTCTAGAAACTTTTATGGAAAGAAGATTTAACTTTAATGGGAGAAAATAGAAGATAACTCATAACTTTGCAGAATGGTATGTAGCGTTGGAATATATTTTTGTTAGATATCTAGAAATTACTAACAATAAACTAATGTAATTTAGGAAGCAGGAACTGTCCTTGATTTTATTCCCAGCTAGCAGAATCCAATATCACTTGAAAACATATTTTGAAAGTAATTTAGTTAAGCAATGGATTAATAATATTGTTCTTTCAAGTATTTTAAAACATTTATGTTTTTCAGTATTAGGTAGAATTTATCAAAAAAAGTGAGACATCCTAAATAATATGCTATACTGCTGCTGTTAGTTTTCTTAAATTAGTGAAAGTTTGAATCTATTGGCTATTTTGAGTTTCTAGTCTATATTGATTTTAAAATTCAGTGTGTTTTAGGATAAAGATATAGTGAATGAATCGTTTGTCTCTGTGTACTCAGAAACATTTCACTATGAAAACATTCAATTTAGTAGTATGTTATTTTAAACATTGCTAATATATTAATACTTCTGAGTGATAGTTGACCATTTATTTGAAATAATGCATAATTCCGTAGATTATTGAGAAAAAGTTTGTAAATCTAAATATGTAAAGAAATGTTCTGTAACTCAGCAGCATTTTTATTTGTGTATCGTACATTCTTCAACGAGTGGTGTCCCTGTGGTGCTCCACTCTGGTCTCGGTGCATCCTCATACCCGGGGATTGGAGATTTTTTCAGAGCAGTGCCCCTCACCCTGCACTTCCACACCTAGAGTCTTCCCCCTCCCCTCTATTTGTGGAATGCATGCACAGCGCAAGTCCCATCAGTTCCTTTTCAACCTTCCTCGGCTGAAGACGGAGTTCAGAGCAGCGCTTTTCTTCCTGATAGGAAATAAGAATTTTACAGTTAGTTTTAGGATTTTGTCATAGTTTAGTCAGTTATAGCTTGTTTCAACATTTGCTATGCTTAAGGAAAAAAAAAAAGCAGCCGCTGACACAGTGGCAGCTTTTTTCTCTTCAGTATGCCAGGTTCCCCCAGCTTTAAAAGATGTGATTCCTGAAGAGACATGATGCAACTCTGATGGCCATGCCTCCTGTGTCAAATGCTAGGGGGATTCTCATGTAGCACATAAGTGCCCTCACTGCCTGAATATGACAAGTAGGGCCAGAAAAGACCGCAAAATGAGGCTTAAAACTTTACTCTGGGAAAAGTCTCTTCAACCATCAAGGGACAAACCAGAAGAGGCACAGGGACAGCAAAAGGCCTCTGACAGGGCAGCTTCCTCACCCTGTAAAGGCTCTCCAGCCGCAAGGGCTTCTCCGGTGCAACTCCTTATCAATGTTGCCCAGAGGCTCGTGTTCCCCAGTGCCATTAGTCTATGGCACTGCGGAGAAATGTAAACCAGACTCAGCCAGGAGAGCTGAGGTGGAGTCTAAACTCACCACTCCAACCGGCGCCAATGAGGCAGCAACCCCAGGGAAACCGCATATGCTTCCACCATCAGCTTCTGTAAGCTCTCCCTCAGTGACTGAAGAAATGGGGCGGAGTGATCTTGATCACTCCCTGGTACCACAGCACAAAAAGGCGCGGCATCTACAAAAATCTCCTCAGCCTGACACAAGAGTGGCAGCTTGCTTGCCACGTTCCACAACACAGGGGCACACTATTATGCCACAGGGTGCCTTTCCTCCGCCTACACTGATATCCCCAAGATCTGAGTATGGTAGCAGTCATAGGAGCAGGTTATCATCGGGCCACTCCTCTCCTTCTCTATCACTGTCTTCCTGGCATTCATACAAAGACCAGCAACATCCCATGTGGTCCAACCAGTCATGGATGTATACCCCACATAAATTCCAGCTTGAATGGGCACCTTGGGATGCATGGCCAGGGTACTGACCACGTATCTCCTATGCCTACCTCTCGAGGCACACAGTCTCTACATCCCAACAACAGCGCACTTTGATGTGTTCACCCACAATTTCTGTGCATTCCTCACCTCCCCACCCGCCCTCAGTTATCTCACAAGTGGATTCTAATGAGCATGACAACTTACCTCACTCACATTCAGAGAGTTCCTCACACGAACCTAGGTCCAGGCAGGACAAAGCAGTTCTCCAGATCTCGCCTTCTCCACCAGCAGATGACTTGAAACAATTTCAGGAATTATTTAAATGAGTAGCCCAATCCCAAGACATCACTTTACAAGAGGTTCAGGATAAACAATATCAATTACTCACAATATTACAATCCACAGCATCCTCAAAGATAACTTTACCTATCAACAAAGCTAGCCTTGAATCTTCAGAAGCTTTGTGGAAAAATCCAGCCTCTGTTCAGCCCACAAACCACAGAGTGGACAGAAAATATTTTGTCCCTGCAAAGGACATGGACTTTCTCTTTGCATAGCCCCAACCAAACTCTCTCATGGTGGACTCAGTTAATCATAAGGCAAAGAACCCACAATTTAAATCTACGCCCCAGGAAAAAGAACATAAACGGTCTGACACCTTGGCTGTGAAGTGTACTCTACTGCCAAAATCCAATTCCATATATAGAATTATACAGTCCTAGCCAAAAACTCAAAAAGAAATAACAAAATGTTCTATAAGTACATTAGAAGC
>JANRFK010001234.1:68262235-68277891 GCA_030068395.1 Apalone spinifera
CAGTTGCTTTTGCGGAAAAACTTGCCAGTCTAGACACAGCCTAAAGGTTTGGGGTTTTTTTTTTTAACCTATTTTAAATGCCAGTTATATGAAGGAAAAGCTTAAGTTAACTAATATTAAAATTTTTGTCTTTTTTTTTCAAAATACCATTGTAAAGTAGAGATGAGAACATAAATGATCAGAGAATGAGAAGCAAAGTCATTGTCACTTTATTTACAGCATTTTTCATTGTTGTTTTAATACAAAAGTATTCATTTCTAAGAACAAATAAATCTTTTCTTAATATTAACTAACTTCTTAATATTTCCTAACTTCAATCTCCTTATTAATTAGTCTTTAAAAAGATGGATTCAATGTTCAAAGGAATTGTTGGTACCAACATTTTCATATCTTTCATTTAGACAGCCAACCAGTGAATAGATTGAAAGTTTTTCTTATTCATCTCTAATCTTGAAACATAATAAATAAAATATTGGTCATATCCTCAACTGGTATGAATTAACAGTTAATTGACTTTAACTGAGTTATGTCAGTTTTACATCAGCTGAGGGTTTGGTTCCCTGAAAGTTAAAGCATAGTGGTGGTGCTGGTGGAGACTTTCATGATTATATGTCAGTCTAGCCCACACATGAGGCTGACCATCATTTAGAGCAGAGGGAAAAGAGGTGCCTAGTAAATCCAGGAGAAGCTCTATCTAATCAACAGATTGTTCACCTAAAGCTTTACAAATCTAAATCTGAAGAGAATATTAACAATAAATCTGCAGTAGTTTGATTTCCGTTTGTGAGTACAGCCTGTCCCAGAAGAGAAGTAAAGATATTTCTATAGCCACAGGAGTTGAAAACTTAAATTAAGATGAATATACATGCTCATGTGTAATCACTTCTTTTAATAACAGTATTCAAACATCTTTATATCTGATATATCATGTGCTGAATTGTTTGTGAAATATTTTAATTCTTCTAATAAAAAGTCTATAAAAACATCTTATTAGTTATCTTGGAGTGCAACATATTGAGCTGTTTTTTTAACTACCAAGCAGTAATGATGAGTCATATTTTGCCTCCAACTGCTTAGCTGTTTATAATAAAATAAAATGTGGGTCTCCTAATGTGTCAAGTCTTTTAGCTTGAAGGAAAAGAAGTAAAACTAGGCTTTTACTACATCAGACAGCCCTATAAAATTTTTCTTTAAGATTTTATCTGTTTCTATACATAGAGCAGTCCTGTGGCAGATTAGAAACTTTTGCCCTTACATCATTTGCAGGTACAGAACCAATTCCGTCTCAGCTTTAATACATACAGTAGAACCTCAGAGTTACGAACACTAACTAGAGTTACGACATCAGGAATGGTAACACACATGAACTGGTAGGGGAACATTAATCTCCATGGACATTGAATAACAGATTTAAAGTAGCCATTCTTCTACAAAGAAATTTTATCATCCAGTTACAGAGGGAGACAGTTGAACTGGAGCTCATTTACAAGTTCAACACTATGAATTTGGGCTTCGATAAATTTATTAATTGATTAACATACTACAAATGCATTTTCCCCGCCACCCCCTTTGATATTCGCATTTACAAATCAAACGCTATGAACAGGACACATCCAGCCTGATTTAATTAGCTTCATTAACACTGGACCTACAATTGACAGGTAACTTTTGCTATTGTATATACTCTGTATTCTTTAATTTCAACTCTAATGGATCTGATGAAATGGGTTTTACCCACAAAATCTCACGACCTAATATAATTGTTAGTCTCTAATCTGCCACAGGACTACTCTGTGTATAGAAACATTTCCAATGAGTTTATTAAAATCTGACACTATTTTGCCTGAACACTTTAGTTTTCTTAAAAAGGCTGTGTATACAATTAAATGATTACTATTTAAGGAGAATAGTAACCTACACCAATAATTCTGTACTCTTTACTCATTTTGGGTCTGCTCCATGGCCCACTACTGAGATGCTGATACTTTTCTTTGGAATTCACATTAGGACTTTTCTGCTTAAGTCCTAATGTGGCAAAATATTAACTGAAGTGGATAGAATTGGCCTAATGTCTTCTAAATTACACACATTTTTTCATATATTATACCTGCCTCATTTCAGTGTGAATTTAAACCTGCATTATTTGAAAATTTAGCTCATAATTTCCATCTTAAGCTGATAATTTATTCATACATCACTCATGTAGCATCTTAAATTTACATAATAAGGATGTAATCCTAGCCCCAGGGAAACCAAAAGTAAAATTCCAGTTGATTTAAATGACACACACGTTTCATTCCAAGGTCTCATTCTGCCATAAGGTTCTGTGCATGATTACACTTTTCCAAGATGTGGGCATAAATTCACTTATCATGAGCTTTTCTGGGGAAAACCCACTTCCTCAGATGAGCAAAGTTGAGAAACAAAGAGAGGAACATCCCCAATATATAACAGAAAAAAACCCAGTATACTGTGTTCCCTTAAGCTGCAGGGCAGCACAGCTTCACAGGTGGTTAATCAGCCCTGCCCAGTCAGTCAGATCTCTGCATGGAGTCCTGAGCCTCTGACTAGGCGGGGCTGATTAATCACTGGAGAAGCTGTGCTGTGGCCCAGCTTAGAGGGAACACTGATAAGCAACTCTATAAATGTAAATGTATGCAGAATGTAATCTCATCTGTGATTTGTACAAAGCTTTACAAAAAAGTGAGTAGTTTCAATCAGATGAAAAGCAAATGGGAGAATGTACATTAGGAGCCAGAATAAAAAAGCTGTTTGCAATCAGTTATGGTTGAGTGCAGCAAAAATTATTTTCTAAGGATCAAAGAGAATTACTGGTTGGCCAGTGCAACAAGAATATTCCAGAGCATGTTAAATATTTATTACTAAGTCATTTCTGCCCAAAACAATGTGAGGCATGGCATTTATCCACTAAACTAACTCATCAGTAATTAATTTGGCATGTCATTTTGCATAAAATTAGTAATTAATGCTAGTTGCTGTGTATTATATTGAACTTTTCACTGAAAGTTTCAATCTCAATGACTTCAAAAGCATGATGAAATGGTCATTTTATTGTTCTTAGAAGTTAATCTGTATGTTAAAAAAGTATTATAGTTAGTGGGAATGATGCATCAAAGTTCATAGACCCAATTTATTCTAGGTTGTTCAAGGTCAATGATTCTTTTCCTTCAATTTGCATGGAATTACAAAGGGTGTATACTCTAACTGAAATGAACTGTGCTGATGTGTAATACTGTATTTAGAAGTAGTTTTAAAGACAGCTGGCTCCAATTTAACCTGGATTGTTCACCATTTTTTTCTTAGGCCCATTTGGATTGAGTTGCATGGCTTCATTCAGAGTAAGGTAGTATAAAACACACCATCTAAGTTCCTATCATGGCTACCTGGATAGCAGGTATCAATGTAGGGAAACAGATTAGCCATGCTGTTAGTTGCTTGTTCTTATTCATATAAGTGTATTGTGAATGGGCACAGTCAGATAGGGTGAAGCTTGAATTCCATATTCCCGGACTAGAAAAGCTTTACTGGTACATCTGGAAATTTTGCCCCTCAGAGTAAAGGGAAGTCTGAGGCAAACTGTGAGTCTTACAATGTGCTCTTGCTTGGAGCAAAACAATTACTGTGGAATAATACTTTTAAAATGTTTGGATTTTCCTTCTTATGAGACTTGTAGTAATTGAGTAATGCCTGGTAGTATTTGTATTTTACTAGATAATAAATATTTTTTAAAAACCACACATTTTCTTGAGAAGTTACAAAAGATTGGGCTTATTTTAATCTCTAATGGTGCTCTCTGTTATACTAAACCTCATAAAAAGGTCAATAGATGCTCATGTGGCTCTTCACTGAGTTACAATAATACAGGGTTTCTTCCTGCTTCCATTCTGGTAAAGGGGAAAAAAACCCTTCCAATGATTGATTGACTGACTGAATTGTACAGGATCAAGTGAAGATCTACTGTGGAGGGGCTAATGTATACTGAACAGGATTTAAGGATAAAAGGCTTAGTTCTGCAAAGTGCTAACAATCTTGCCCTTACTAGGAGTGACTAACATTTAAGATTGTAAATTGTCCCACCAACTTCAATGGGTAAATATTAAAGGTAATTTATGTCCATTTCAAGGCCCTTTCCCTCTGACAGAGTGGCATAAAGGGGCCATAGTGTATTTAAGAATTGAGCCTCTATTAGTATAAGGTAAAATTCTCAAATGGGAGAAATCAGCATAACTTCATTAACTTCACTTTAGGTTCTGACCCCATCATCTTTACTAAGAAAAATAGATCTGCTAAAGATTCCTGATATGTTGGTATATGCATAGCTGTTGGCCAAAGGCTTTCTTCTATATCTTACTCTGTTTATCTTTACAATTTTTACCATTATTTTACTGAGTCAGGAGGATATATAATGTCACTACAACATAAACTCCTTTTTCTGCTGACTTTTCTCCTTTTCAAGGGAGGCACCTGTGCTGACAAATCACTAGTAAGCATTCTGAGGGCATTCTGAGTTCTTTTTACTCCCACAAGAAATTCACGGAATTAGCAGAAATTGATTAGTATAATTTCTTTATGAATTTTTATGAGGATGGCCTTGAACACTTAGTTTTGTTACTTCACCTAAATTAACCAATTAAAGTGTTTTTAATTGTGTTAACTAATAATAAACTAAATTACCTGAAAATCAGCATACTTTGTTTCTTTGTGCTATTGATATTTTAAAAGTTTGATATATGAAGGTCTTTGCCTCTTTTTTTATTGTTAAACTGGATCTTTAAGAAAAGGAAAACAAACTTTTATATTTTTGTATTTTGTTTTAGTGTTTTAACCATTAGAAGCAGCATGTTGGGAAATGGGAGAATAGCTTGGTCAGGAAATATTATTCTGGCCCACCCATCACCCTGGCCAAGGACAACAGACCTCACTATCTCTCCATTATACCATGTGGAATGTGAACTAGTGCAAAAGGAGAGAAGATTCTTGACAGCATGCTGTGAGTGGGACACAGAGGGAAATAGTAAAGAGTCAGTGAAGAGAAAGAAGACAAAGGAGACTGGGTAAATGGATAAATTACCTAGGATTTTAGTGGGAAGTTGTGTGTGTATAGGAAATTGAATTCACATTAGGTGAGGCCAGAAGCTGAAAATCAGTCCTAGAACCTGTGTTAAATTCATGACCAATACACCAATTGACAGAGAAAATTATACTTCATTTTCCATTAATATCAAAGCAAATCTGATTGCTAAACAAAACAAACTTCAGAAAACCCACAATTTGCAAACTTTGAAGTGTAGCAATAATATTTTTAACTGAATAACCCACCATAAAACATATTTGAGTTGCATGGCAGCCATTTTCATTGTTTGACATTGGGGTTTCTCTCAGCAATTGAATACTTGAAGTATTTATTCATTTTTCCATCCACATTGGTATGAAATCAAAGGTATTTAACAGAATGAAGAATATACATAAAATATCAGAATAATTGCTTACAAAACATCTTTCAGAAGATAGTACTGTGTGGAGCCTTTTTCTGAGATGTTTTTCTTTTCCTTTTGGGGATAGGGCAGTCAAAATGTATAGAGTTTGAAATTTTTGATGTTGGAAGAGACATACGATTGGAACAAATTTACCTTGAAACAGCCAAAAATGTTTTAGGGCATTCTATAATGGTGATGTCATTTGATTCCCTAGAATTGTGTATGTTTTATTGCTTAAGGAGATAATGGAAAAAAATGAAATTGTAGCAAAACTCATAGATAATCACCCCAACAACATCCTCACAATATCCATTAATTAGTTATTATTAAGAATAGTTCTTGAAACAGCTCTCGCAAGCACTTTGCTATTTGAAAAAAATATGTTTCACATTATTACTAATAGAATTTTACAAACATCCATTAGTATGTCATTGCCACAATTCAGGCAAACTGCATCTGTATTTCCCCTTAATGGTTCAGTAGGTAACCAACTCATGGTTATCACCTCCCAAGCTGTTGCCTCTCTTGGGTGGGGACACACATCTCTCTCCCTTCTCACCAGACTAATCCCAGGCTGGAAAGTTCCCTTGCCTTCACTGTGTCACTCTCTGCACAGACACTTTGCCATAGTCTAGGACACACTTGCTTTCTCTTCAAGGCTAGCTATCAGACTATTTGTTACAGATACAAGTTACCACACAGTTCTTTCTAAACAAGCCTATTTTATTCTTAAAGTACAAAGAGTTATAGAGTTTAAAACAATGAAAAAATGTTCACATATGTCACTAAGCTTACAAGAGTTCATCCCAACTCTCATTTGGATTCTGGTAGGTTCTGTCTTTTTGTACACCCGTTCTCTTCCTCCCCCCTCTCCCCAGCATCCTTGTGGTTAAGAGTTCACTAGGGCTTCACCTCAGAATAAGCACACAGTCTTAGGTGGCTCCAATAGACAGAATCCTTCCAGACCTTCCGTAAGGGATGGGACCCTCTGTGGACCTGAAGGTGGGGTCTATTTGCTAGAATAGGGGTGAAATCACACATAGGGGGTGATTTCAAAGGGCTGATAATAGAGGAACTACACTATCATCCACTCTCACTACAAGGAAAAGTTACCCATAATGTCACTACAACATACACAATTGCATTTTAATAGAATGCACTTCAAAGGTGTTAACTCTTAATTTAATAAGAGGTCCATACTGCTTATTCACTGTATTAAAGGAGATGACAGGGCATTGTCAGCCTGTCACAAATTAGTTGAAACTGATTGCATTTAAAATTCTATATTATTTAATACAATTCATAGAAACATAGAATTGTAAGGGACCTCAAGAGGTCATCACGTTCTGTCCCCTGCCTTCACGGCAGGACCAAGCACTGTCTATGAAAAATAGCATGTTGTTTTTGTTCTCTGTGAGATTGCTACTTCTACGTTTCAAATTTATATGTAATCTTTAGATTGTTCCATATCCTGGCTTGATTGTAGCCAGATAACCAATGGCACTTTAGATGACTGGCCCTGGCCCTATCTAGGTTATGGAAATTTGTTCATCAGATCAATGCAATGATGTTGTTACACCAGTATAAACCCCATATATAGAAGTGGTTCACAAAACTGGGCTAACACCAATTTAATTCAATGCAAATTTCCTTAATGTAGAGTCTTTGTGGTCTTAGTCAAGAACCGGAGAGCAGATTAAATGCAAATCTTCATATCCTCTCCTCAGAGGCTAAAGGATCATTTTTCCTCCCCTAGAGGTAGACCATAGCAATTATTCTATGATTTAATGTCAAATAAAAGTGTCTTAAATAAAACAAAGTTGGAGGATAAAGAGAATAAAACATAAATCAATGGTACAAAATTATACCTACGTTTTTCTCACTTTGCCCAGTACCATACTGAAGTTACAGAAGACATATTGCAAAAGATGATGCTCATCTTTTTAGAGTTCTGTTCTTTTTCCTTTAAAACCTTCAGTTGCATCCTGAGTATTTTAATGTGGTTAGCTGTCAACCTCTTCATAACCATAACAGCCATGTAAACATCCTTGATATTTGCATTTTGACTAATATTGTTTTTGTAGGTGCAGTATCTGTGAATATTACTAATGCTTGCCCCTTCTAACGGTATAATTGCCAGTTGCATAACACATTTAAAATTTCTAGAATGTTTTAAATATTTTTTCCAATTTTACCTCTTGTCCATGGTTTTAGAGTTCCTCTGATCCCATTAATATTTACAGTTACTTTTTTGTGTACAGACACCTTGGTCAAAATAGTTAGTTCATGTTTGACAGAGTGCTAACTGTAGCACACTGGCTATTTAAGCAACTGCCTAATGGAGAAGATTACAGGCTTAATTGGAAGCAATTAAGCTGTTATAGTAAAGATTGTTGATAATTTGAGACAATGATTGGGCTAATTAGTTCAGTAAGGGAAGATATAAAATTGGTAGGACCAGGAATTAATGGGGTAGCACAGAGAGTGAGCTGGAAGTAGTAGAAAAAGCTGGATAGAAGGCTCCTCCCAACATGTACCTGTACTATGTTCTGCAATGTTGGGAATCTGAAGATTAAAGACATGCTCTTGGAAAATGCATGGGTTGTGTGCATATTATAAGACCACTCAATATTCTAAGCAAAACAGCACATTAGGTAGCAGAGGGAGTGCTCTGTGACATGTTAGGGGTTCTTTACTAGGGACTTGGTGTTTGTCATCTCTTAAAGTTAATTAAAAGGCCTTCCTTTTCCAGACCTAGTATTAACAGGAAAAGACTTGAGTGTATTATATCTCACTCTGCCAGAAGTCCTGTCAGCTTTAGCCACAATGGTAATAATTTTCAATAATTCCCTATTTTTCCATTTCATAGATTCATAAATTTCAAGGCAGGGCCATTCTGAGGATTTTTGTAGCACTACACAACACCTCCCTACACACATGCTCATCCACATGACTTGATCATGCCCCCAGCCTGGGATCCCCCATGGTCCAGTGAGTGGGGAGTCCAGCTCATGGTGCCTGTGGCAGGAGGAACTGGTCGTAGTGGTAGTAAGATAAACTACCCTCCCCCAAGGTGTGTGCACGATCACATTGCCATAATTTGGGGCATCAGCACTATTGCAGGTAAGAGCAAGTCATGTCCCACACATGCGGGAACCTATCCACTCTTATCTGCTGTCCCAGGGATTCTCCAAATTTTAGGGTGCCGTATGTAGCTGCATAGTCTGAGTACATGTAGGGATGGCCTTGTGATCCTCTAATCCGACTTCCTCTATAATGTAGTCCATAAAAATTGACCCAACATTTTTCTATATTATATCACTTAGAAACACATCCAATTGTAATTTAAAAACTGTCCCTGATGGATAGTTCACTATGAATCATCTTAAATTGTTTCAATTATTACTTATTCTCACTGTCAAAAATTTAGACCTTATTTCCAGTCTGAATTTGTCTAGCTTCAGCCTCTAGCCATTGGACATGTTACATCTTTGTTTGCTAGACTGAAGAGCCTACTGTTAAATATTTGTTATCCATCTGAATGGATAACAAATAACAGACTGTAATCAAGTTACGATTTAACAATCTGTGTTAGACTGAAGGAGCTCAGTCAATTGAGTTTATCTATATAAGCACATTTTCTAAGCCTTTAATAATTCCTGGGCTCTTCTCTGGATCCTATCAAAGTTATCAGTATCCTTCTTGAATTGTGGACTCCAGAACTGAATACAGTACCAGCAATTGTTGCACTATGCCAGACTCAAGATTTCACTATTATGCATCTAAGGATTGCATTAATCTGTTTGATCATGAAGCCATATTGCGAGTGCATGTTCAGATGATTATCCATCAGAACTCCACAATCTTTATCACAGTCATTGTTTTCCTATAACTATGGCCTTCATTCTTTTTTGCTATATTCTTACTGTGATAGGGTGTGGTCACAGAAGATCCCTTGGGACTATTCCCTGGTGTGGTTTGACACTCACCATTCACATTGACACTCACCTTTTTGCTGTCTGTGGATCCTCTCCATCCTGTCTTGCTGGGACATTTCTCTGGTTTCCCCCAGACAAGTCACAAAGCTGGGGTAACTACTGCTCCCATCCCCACCCCAAAAAGCAATGCAGACACTGAACTACTTCAGCTCTGGGAGAGTGCAATTCTAGGGTACAACACCCAGGAAACCAACACCCAAATGGAATCAAGATCACAAATAAATCTGTCTTTCTCTTAGTAAGAGTTTACATAATGAAAGCTCATTCAGGCAAGCCCCCTTTATCAGTAAATGGAGGATGTGCACAGTGATTGTTCCTCCCAGGTAATGATTATTTACACCGGGAAAGTGAAAACTGACAGATCAAAGTATGCTACAGAATTAAAATGAAAACAAAACACACCACTAGTTTTAATATACTAAAATTTATTGCAGACTTATCCTAAAACTGTTCCTATTTCAGGCAAGCTTCAAGTCAAAGATGATCTTTTACTCTGACTTGGATCCCTAGCTCTCCTTTTGGGTATGTCAAACAAGACAAAGACAAAGGGACTGATTGCTTCCCATTGCTTAAATGGACTTTCCTTTGGTGGAAAACTTTTGTTCTATAATCCCTCCCTTCTGTGGAAATTATCTGGTCAAACTGGTATCCCAGTACAAAGTGGTAAGATCACATATCTTCATAGGACCAACCACTGCGTAGACCAGGGGTGGCCAATCAGTTAGACACGAAGAGCCAAAAGAGCTGTGGATAGTAGTGCAAAGATCCACATATAACTCCCCCAGACTCCCTATCTCTCCCCAGTCTAACCCAATGCCCTCCCCCCAGAGCCAGGCACCCTCAGGACCCTCCCATTCTAAGCCAATGGCTGGGTCTTACCAGAGCTGCCACCGCCACAGCCACGCACTTATCCCTCCAGGAACTGGTGCGCACGCACAAAGCCACAAAGCGGGCATGAGGCTCCGAATGAGATGTAACCCTGAGAGCCACATCTCTGTGAGCAAAGAGCCGCATGTGGCTCAAGGGCCACAGGTCACCACCACCACCACCCCCAGCTTAGACTTAAAGGACAGACAAGGCTGTTTTCAAGTAATTAATTCAATCACCCAGTCATTAAGGCCTCTGGAGCACCACTGATGACTCTCATTTACACATTAAAAATCACAAACGGTCCCTACTTCATATTTCTAATTTTACGTACAAGAATGATACATGCACCAAATAAGATATATAGATCCAGCAGACAGTAACATTACAATTGATAGGTTACATGGGGTATTTTGTCCAAAGTATCTTCAAGTTATGCAAATTTATACTCATAAGCCAGTTGCAGAAATCATGGAGGAGATCCATTACATACACATTCACGTTTAGCTAAATTAAAATACATATTATTTGCTTGTGTCTAGCTTACAAAATGATACAGGTCACTGTGTGACAGACCCATCCTTTTCTTTATTTGACATTCTCCCATTCCTTGTGGTATCTACAAACATTATCAGTGATGAACTTGTGTTTTCTTCCAAGTGTTTTATTAATATGTTACATAGTAGAGAGACATAGAATGTATCTTTTTGAGGCCCCACTAGAAGCAGACCTGTCTGATGATAACTTCCCATGTATGGTTACATTTTGAGGCCTTTCAGTCAGCCAGTTTTAAATCTATTTAATATGTGACATGTTGATTTTATATATGTGAAGGTTTTTAATCAAACGAACATGTAGTACCCATATGAATCAAATATCTTTCTCAAATGACCATTATTTAATCTGGGATAGGGGCCATAATTAGGACCATCTAAAGTGGTGGGTTACTATTCTAATTGACTTGAATGAATGTGTGCATCTGATGGGGAAAAATAAGCAGTGTTTGTGAATAATCTGTAAAAACAAACTACAAAGTTCTCTTCTAACCACATGTTCCCATGTGGAATAAAAATCAGCACCTTGGGCTCCAAACACACATATCTTGAATTAAAAGAGTTACTAGGGGACTGTGCCTCCTGCTTGCTATGCTCGCCAAACTCTTTCTCTCTGGTGGTAGGTGTCTGGCCACAGGGAAGGGGACAGGAGCAGGCTGGGGGCAGGGTTTCTGGCCGGCAGAGGGGAGGGGGCAGGAGCAGGCTGGGTAGGTGTCTGGCTAGGGGAGAGTGGGCAGGAGGGGGCTGAGGATGCAGTGTCTCAGTGGAAAGGGTGAGAGGACTGGGGGACAGTTGGGCTCAGATAACAGAGGGGACCTGGCATGGTGTCAGTCAGGTTTGGATGGCGGAGGAGACCTAGAGCGGCCTGGGGTGGTGGTGGTGTCAGGATTGGATGGTGGAGGGGACCCAGCGCAGATGATGTAATGAGGTCAATCTATTGTCCCACAGGGAAAAAAATTATATATAGAGAGAGAGATTTGCTGGAACAGTACTGATGCATATATGGTTGGCAGGAAAGCCATTAGCAGGTAATTATCACATACATTTGAACAGGTATAGCTATTCTATTCCGTATGATCACTTAAGAAAAAAACTTACATCTCCCTTTGTTTCAGTGGATACTGTGTTTTTGTTTATGAAGACAAAATTTGGTACATTATGGGCCAAAATCTGACCAAACCTTATGGCATTCAAACAATGTAACTAGCATTTATGACGTTTGTAAGAATTCAGAACTTGTTTCCTATGTGGATGTCAGCCCTCCTGTAGACCTTTGACATTTAGAAGAAACATGTTAATGTAGGCTGTAATGATTGCTAAAATAAAAGAAAGCAGCCTTAAAACCTGTGAGTGATAAATGAACAGATTGCTGCTGTGAAGGTGTTTAAAGGTCCAAGACTCCTACTGAGAAAACAACCAGAGAGAGTTTGTAGAGAATTACTCTCTTCTCGCCTTTAATTGCATTATTTAAGTTGAACCTTGCCTGGGCTGAATGGCACACAAGTCTTTTCATTTATTATGCAAAGTCCTTTACAAACAAATTATAGAGACTACAGGAGTTAAGCAGGCTTTCTTGAATTAAAGAAAGAAGCAACCACCTGCAATGAAGTTTGGGAACTAAAAACAATTTAAGTTTAGCTACACTAATGGCAGATTAGGACTTTATCAAATGGAGCTGCAGCAAATTTCTTCAGGGAAATTTTGTAATTTTTTAAAATGTTTAACTAAAGCCTTTCAATTGAGAAGATAATGAGGATTATCAATTAGATAGTAAAAGCTTCAGGGGGTAGCCAAGTTAGTCTGTACAAGATAAACTTAAAAAAAACAACAAATGGTCTGGTAGCACTTTAAAGACTAACAAAACATGTACATGGTATCGTGAGCTTTCATGGGCACATCCCACTTCTTCAGATAACCGGTCATTTGTGATAGCACTTCAAAGTGCTACCAGACTATTTGTTGTTTTTTAATTAGATAGTAGTATTTATGAATACCAAAAGATGTAAAGAAAAGTTTTGCAGACCACCAGGTAGTAACTCTTGAAGTCTCCCTTAACTTCTCACTAAGATTTCATGTCCTCCTATTTATTTTGTGTTTGTTTTTTTTCAGAGTACTGTGGCTTCTTAATTTTTTTTGGTTCTAAAGATATTGTTTTCAAAAGAAATCAATATATTTTAAATGTGAGACAATGCAAAAACATTGTCTTTTAGTCTGTCTTATTTTGTAAAATAGATTATTTTGTAATTGATCTGATTTTTTTTTTTTTAATTTTGAAATATCAGATCAAGTCCTGGGCACACTGAAATCAGTTGCAAAGCCCTCCCTAACTTTAACAGAGGAGGATTTCATCCCTTAGGTCTATTGCCCTGTTTTTGGAGAACTCTGGAGCACTGGTGTGTGATAATCTGGAATCTAATTCATGGCTCTCTGAGCCCTCAGTTGTGGGAGGAAGGAGATAACTCAAAATGCCATAATCCTGCTATGTCATAAGGATAAAATTTTCAAATTCAGAAATATATTTAGCAAAATAGACAACTTTGACAAAATATTTAAGCCTCGTGAAAGAGCAATAAAGAGCACAATCATCTTTTTTTCCTTTGCAGTTCATTTTAAAATTTAATTTACTTAACTCTTCTGAATCTTTTTACTCCAGTAACTCTGGGAAACAAGGTTTGCCAGAATAAAGAATTTTCAGAGCCAGGGGAGGCCGCTGCAGGGTTTTAGCATGAGATGCATGGGAGTTGCCATGTAAGTCTGTATCTGCAAAAACAACAATGACTTCTGTTTGCACCTTAAATTCCAACTGATTTATTTGGACATAGGTTTTTGTGGGCAAAAGAACACTTTGTCAGTGAATCTGACTAAGTGATTTTTACCCAGGAGAGCATATGCCCAAATAAATCTGTTAGTCTTTAAGGTACAACAGGACTCCTCTTTGAATAATCTTCATTCCTTTAAATGTATGCTATTGGAAATAGCTTATTTTAGTTAAGACTCTCTTTTGTAATACTCTTTTGTCATGGAATAAATAGTGGTATATAGTGATCACTAGTGCCAGTGCTGGAGAGGGGAAGTTGGAGCTCTTTTGGGATTGAAATAGATAATCATTAGCATATACATGAAGATCTATATAGTTTGTCCCTAGGTACATCACTGAAAGATCAGGCAAAGACATCCATCCACAGGAGACAAACTGGAAGCAGCATTTTTTGCAACATCTAGTGACAGTGTCAGGAATGAGAAATATGTCACTGTCTAGCAACCAAACTGACAGTATATAAGTGTTGCATAAAATATACAAGCCAACATTTGGCCTTTCAACTGAACCTGATAGTCAAATGCAAATTTCTTCTAAAAGCATATGATCTTCTCTTATATGCACATCTGTTTGTTTTGAAGATAGTGAGTTTAACTGACTACGTAGCTGCTTTATAATGCCAACAGATATTAGAAATGCTGTTCTTTCAAGCACTTGTTAACAAAAAAAGTTTGACGGTAACAGATCCAAGAGCTTTTTAGGTGTGAAACAGCTGGACATGCATGAAGTTGGCTGCAAAAGTTAAGAATTCTTGAAAAGATGTTTTTCTATTCCAGTCTGAATCTCTCTGTTTGTTGCTTCTAGTCTCTCTTGTACTTTTGTTTCATCAAAAACCTAAATAAATGGAGAGTTATCTAAGCTAGTCATAACTAACTTGACAATGCTCCAGCTGTCCAAAGGGGTTATAAATCTGCACTCCTGACACAACTGGGGATTTTCCCTGATGGAAACTCTCTGGGTGTCCTATAGATGGCACAGTCATATCTTCATCATCCTTAACAAGCACCCAGTGTAGGGAAATGAAGTGACATGACTGGTGTTCTATTGCATTCCAGTGCTCTTTGGCTGATGTAACAGACCCTTGAAGGCCGTTACCATCCCTGAGGCATCTAATATTTATGCCAGAAACTGAATTGAGCGTATGCAGCTCATCCAGGTGTCAGCTCATCCAGACTTGAAGCTTGAGGCCATTTCATAATACCTTCATGCACAGGGAGTCCTATTGACTCCAGGATATTATTCAGTATGAATAAGGATGTCTGAATCCTGTCCTGTGTGAATAAAGTACAACACAAAATTTCTGTAAAAGTATAAAATTAACTATGATCTGAATGGTGAAAGATTTGAGGGCTCCTTAAAGGCTACTTAGAGGTCTTCTATAGGGTGCATGAATAATTTTTCTTTCAAAGATATACCTTAACATGGTCAATGAAGGAAAAACAAAAGATTGAGAAATGTATCTGAGAAGAATTACCATAAATGTTACGAGTTAAATTGGGCAGGTATTGATGATAAACTATTTTTCCCTGATCAATATTATGCATGTATAGTTGTAGGAAAAAATGTCACAAATCCTTTTTTGAGTCCTTGCAGCATGGATCTTCTTAATCTATAGAGAATTTAGCCAACTAATATTTGTCTGTCTTTGTGTATATATATCTATATTTTATATATAGATATATTTATATATAGATATATCTATCTACATACATATTTTTCCCTAATGAGTTATCTGACAAACATTACAGATAAAATCTATTCAGTCAGTGTTGTTCTTCAAGAATTGTTCATATTTTAACATACCTTGGTCTTAATTGCCAGGGACACTAGATAGCTATGGGTATGTCTACACTTGCACCCTAGTTTGAACTAGGGATACAAACGTAGGCATTCAAAATAGTCAATGAAGCAGGGATTTAAA
>JANRFK010001234.1:68281377-68319598 GCA_030068395.1 Apalone spinifera
TTTTGGAACTATGGGGAAAGGAGGAATCACTGCAGGCTCTGCATTCCCGATGCCGCAATGCAGACATTTACGCCCACATGGCCGAAGGGCTGGCCAAAAAAGGACATCACCCCAGAACCTTGGACCAGGAACTGAGGCAGAGCTATCCCAGGGCCCGTGAATGCAGCTCCACCTCAGCGAAAGCGCCTCACCACTGCGCATATTTCCAGGAGCTGGACAGAATCCTGGGTGGTGGGGAATCCCTTTCTGCCCCGGTTCTTGTGCAGTCCGGGTTAAAGACACTGGTCCAGTATTGTCAAGAAGTGGCTGAGGACAACCTGGAGGAGCAGCTGAAGGAGGACCTCAACCGGAGTCTGGTCACCCTGACCCTGGAGCTGGTCCCCCAGATCCCAGAAGCGTCTCAGGCATCCTCTGATGCTGGTTAGGGAACATCAGGTGAGTGTGGTCAGATGCCACACACAAAATGGGGGAGGTGGGAGCACAGGGGATGTGGGCCAATCTGCTCATGTCATGCTCTTCCTGGACAGCTTGCACCACTCTGTGGATGTGCAAGCATGTTCATTCCCAGGGCTCGCAGCTCGGGGAGGGCCCCGCACATGTCTGACCCCAGGGAGGACTGTCCTGCCCCTGCTAGGAACTGTGGGAAGCAGGCTGGTCACAAGGGCGCAACATGACAGCACACAGACCACCGCAAGTATCACACCTAGCACTCAGGCATGTATGCACAAGCAACACAACAATCATTCCCACAGACAGTGCTGCCACAGGTAGGTGGTGGGTGTGTGGGTAAGGGTCCTGGGAGACCCAAGCTGCTCCAGGCCCCTGTCCTACGTCTTGTGACCCACTGTGGCTAGACACTTCCCTGAACTGAATGGCCATGGTGGGGGTGTGTGTGTTGGGAGGTGGGGGGGACATTGCCCTAGCCACCTTGGGGCCCCTATGAGTCTGGGGCTACTGGCCAGACCAGATGTGGGCTTGCAGTGAGAACATTGCAATCCCTTGTTCCAAGGACTTACTCACTGATCACAAGCAGGGACAGTGTGTGCAGTCATAAAACTGATCACATCTCCCTCTTCTCCTCCACAGCCGGATCTGTGAGATCAGAGCACCGTGCGACACCTATACCACCAACCACCAAGAAGGCGCAGGCACTGGCAGGTCTACAATGACCTCATGCGGAAGCATGTTCAGGCCCTGGAATGGATGGAGGAAATCATGGCTGAAAGGACACAGGAAGAGGCTCAGTGGCATGACCACTTGCTGGATGATTTCCTCCCGCAGTGGACAGCAATGTGTGGGAGTATCCGTGAAGCCCTGGGCGTCCCAGGTTCTGTCCCCATTGCTGCTTCTTCTGCTCAACCTGATCTGACTCCCTCTGCCCCCCCTTCCTGCCCTTCACCCCCCCATCCTTGCCTCCCCACCCCCTGCTATCGCAGACCCAGCTACAGTCTCCCTGCCCCCCCCAACATACACACACTGTCCAAGGCCCCACTCGACCCCGAGCATGTTTAGGGCCACGGACCCAATGCAGCAGACTTTTGCAGGCCAGGCAACACCCTCAGCCCTAAACCACCCTCCATTCTGCCCTCCCTCCCTCCTCCAGATTTACATCCCCCCTCCTCCTCAGTTAAAAATACTTTGCTAGTTTAACAAGAAAGTTTATTTTTTTTAAACATTTTGCAGTTTTATTTTGTTACAAAAAGTTAATTCTTTGCACATTGTTTTATAATAAACATAATGTTTTTTACATAAAAACTGGTGTGTGTGTGTATTAACTGTCCAGAGACTGGTACAGGGATGGGTTGTGGGAGGAAAGGTCTTGGGGGGCCCCAGGCAAACAGGTCCCATTGGGGAGACCCTGGGGAGAATCATTGGGCACCTGCTGAGAATCTCTCACGCAGGACTTCCCGGATGCAGACCTCCACCTGATGGGCTTGGCGGATGGCAGCTGTCCGGGACTGCTCGAAACTCCTCCCCTCGACATCAGCCCATGTCCCCCACGCTGGGAGGAAAGCCTCACCTTTGCTGTCCAGCAGGTTGTGGAGCACACGACATGGAGCCACCACCTCAGGGATATTGCGTTCCCCCATGTTGAGGCGAGTGAGCAGGCACCTAAACCTTCCCTTCAGCCGGCCAAAGGCGCAAGCATGCCCAGGTCAGGTGTACGTTAAATTGTTCCCTGCTCTCATTTGCCTAGTGTACTTCATGAGCCAGAGTATGAGGGGGGGGACGCCACATCGGTCACAATGCAGATTGGCATCTCCACATCCCTAACAGCAAAGTTTCACTGCGGGAAGAATGTTCCAGTTTGCAGCCTGTGATAAAGGTAGGAATTTCTGAAGATCCGGACATCATGTGCTAAGCTCGACTACCCCACACAAAAGTCAGTGAATTGTCCACGGTGGTTAACGAGGGCCTGCAGCACCATGGAGAAGTACCCTTTACTGTTGATGTACTGGGCTGCTCGATGGGGTGGTGCACGGATTGGGATGTGAGTTCCATCGAGCGCTCCTCCACAGTTTGGGAATCCCAGCCCAGCAAAGTCGGCCATGATGATGTTTAGGTCTCCAAGGCGGACAATCTTGTTCAGCAGCTCCGAGTTGATGGCCCTCACCATCTGCAGAAATAGACACATTCAAATGCACAGAGTAGGAAGTTAGAGGGATTGCCTGAATCCCCCCACCTACCCCCAAAACCCCAGGAGTGCCCCTCCTCAGGTGGCTCCTCCCAGCAGTAGGACAGGGTGAGGCCAGGAGCCCTCCCCCACTTCCACTCCATTACCCTCCCCTTCCCTTTCCTGTTACATTCCCCACATGGATTGTCCCTCCCCTCCCCCCCCCCGAGAGACTTACCTCCATCAACATGGTGCCAACAGTATATCTTCCCATGCCAAACTGGTGTCCCACCGAATGGTAGCTGTCGGGGTGGCCAGCTTCCAGAGGGCAATAGCCACCCTCTTCTCCAGGGGGATAGCAGGGCACATGTAGGTGTCTTGTCATTGCAGGGCAGAGGCGAGCCAGGTATGCAGCTCCTGGAAGGTGGCCTTACACATCCTGAAGTTTCAGAGCCAAGCCTGGTCATCCCACTGCTCCACGATGAGCTGGTCCCACCAGTCTGAACTTTTCTCAGGCCTCCAAAATCACCTTTTGTGGAAAAAGTTTGGTGGCAAGAACAGTGTTGCTGCAGCCTGAATGAGGGGCTGAAGGACTGGGTTCAGAATCTAGACCTGGCATGAACATCATGGAGTTGCATCAGAACTTGAAGCATTAAAGTGTGGGGCCAACCCCTGCCCAGGGGCAGCTCCAGCTCCATGGCAAAAAAAGGATTGTAAAGCACAGATCCCAATCACAAATCACACTGCTGTGGTGTCCCAGATAGCAGGGCACTCCAAGCAAGCACTGCAGAAGCTTTGCTGTCCCTCTAGGAGGTAGGCAAGTCAGCTGCAGGAGCAGCAGAACGGCTGTTCGTGGGGGTCCCTGTAAGCACGCATCTCTGCAAAGAGCATGCTGCAGGACCCAGAAGTAAAGGCTGCCCCCACGCGCTGGCAGAAGCGCTTCCAGGTGCTCTTTTTCGACAGAGTGTCCAGGCAGTCTGGATGCTCTTTTTCGAAAAAGCGGATTGTTTTTTCGATCTGCTTAGTGCAATCTAGATGCTCTTTTTCAAAAAAGGCGTGTAGACTAGACGTACCCCCATCAATATTTTCCCTTCAAATACCTATATTATGCCAATACAGAGGATCTGAGTACTTGAAGGTTTGAGCCTACAAAGACTGCATTCCTGAGGAAAGTAGGGCAATTATACAAGGAGGATTCATAAATATTTTTGCAATTTAATAGCCAATAGTTCAGTTCGCTGGAATTCACAACTACTTTTATCTATATGTTCTCAAATATTTTGTAAAGCAAATTTTTTTACACAAGAATATTTGCAGAAAACAAAAGCATAATGAATATTGATAAGTCTATTCACAGAAGAAGTATTCTTATAATCATTTTTAAAGCCACTTTAATTATCTTCATAACAGGTTAGTCAGACAATTACAAATGGACAGAAAAAGGAACTCCAGTTTATAAAGCATAGATCATGGATGCATAAACTTTAAGTCTAGAAGAGACCATCATTAGCAAGTGGTCTAATGATCATCTAGTCTGATCTCCTGCACTTTGCAAGCCACAGAATTTCAGCCTCTGACTCCTATGAGAGTCCCATAACTTGGTTGAGTTATTGAAGCCTCCAAATCATGATTAAAAAGGACTTCAAGTTACAGCACATCCACTATTTACTCTAGTTCAAAGAAATAAGTGTTTTGCATCTCACATTGTAGAGAAGGCAAAAATGAAATATAATAAAATAAAAACCCAGGGTTTCTGCCAATGTGCTCTGGGAAAAAATTCCTTCCCAATTCCAAATATGGTGATCAATTACACCTTGAGCACCTGAGCATCTCAGGCAGTCAGACCTGATGGTGTAAACGAGAGTTTAGCTGACTGTTTAGAGCTGTTTCCAGAGTAGGCACCATTCAGGAAGCAAGCCAAGATTCAGTACCAGAGGTGTAAAAATCAAATGCCAGAGCTGGATGGTAATCTGGAGTCATAAACCAGAGGCTGAGCCAGAGATCAATGCCAGAGACAGAAAATGAAAGCACAAACTGGAGGATTAATCAAAGTCATAACTCAGTGGCAGAGTCAGGGATTGAAGTTAGAAGTCTGAAGCCAAAGGAGAGCAGGAGCTAGTGCAGAACATTGGCTGGGCTGGAAAAGGAACTGGAGCAGGGCTGGAACAAGACCAAGTCCAACTGTGGTCATGGTATGCATTGAGCAGCCACTGATCTACTGGGGGAGCCAAAAGCAGGCGAGCAGAGGTCTTAATTGGTCTGATCCCTTAATTGGTCTAATATAGCAAGAACTATCATTTAATCAGGAAGCAGAAATGTGGATTTAATTGACCAATCAATGGACTCAATGGGGAAAAATCATAGTGGTCAGACAATGAATAAACCACACATTAAAATTTGTTTGCACAGACTGTTCATTAAACAACTGTTATTTAATTTTATTCATAAAATTGTATCTTGTTGCTTGTAGACAAGGTGATAAATATATCCTAGGAGAAAACAGTAATGAGACTTAAATCAATGAGTTTCTGGCAACTTCACAAAATTGAGAGAAGGAACAATTAAATGCTATTCTGAAAGTAATATGGACTAATCTATTTGTGAAACCCATAAATTCCCTTCTGACACCCTGTCACCCAAGAATAGAAACTACTTTGTTACTTTGAAAGTAAATATACAGTAGTATTTATTTATTGTGAGCAGCATTGTGCACCTCTCCATATATATATATATCCAGTATTGAGGGACTCTCCTGGCCCTCGTGTACAATAGGGAGTTACAGGTTATACTTCCCAGATCCTCTCTGGTCCTGTAACATACCTTGTCCAGCAGGGTCAGGGAGGTTGATGGACGAAAGGGTCCTGGAGCAACGCAGGGGCCGGGGGGTTCCCGGCTGAGTCAGGTGGCAACTGGACAGTCCCCAGCCTGGCCCAGAACTCCCAGCATTAAAGGGGCTAGGTGGTGGCCGGGGAGCCCCAGACCTGGCAAGGAATCCCTGGCGTGAGTGGCCAGGGAACCCTGGGAAATCCCCAGTGATAGTGGGGCCAAGGTGACCAGGAGGCCTCCGCTGGGGAACCACTGGTTCAAGTGGGGTTGGTGGAGGCGGGTGGCTGGAATCCCCAGTAGCAGCAGGGTGACCCAAGCAGCAGTGTGGGGTGGCCAGGTGGCTGGGGAACCCCTGACAGCAGCAGGGCTGCCAGTGGCTAGGTGACCCCAGCAGGGAACCTGGAGAATACCCTGCAGCAGCGGTATCGGCAGCAGCCAAGCGGTTACTGCCAGGAACTCCAGAAGGTAGCAAGCAGGCAATAGGATGAGGAACCATGCTGGGCCAGTGTTTGGGGGGGGGGGGGGGCAGCAGCAGGGAAAGGAGACCCAGGGAGAGGAGACTGGGAGCAGGGCAGCCAACAGGGGAGCACTGACCTCCCCTGGTCTGACAAACTCCCTGGTCCAGTACAGAGCAAATTGTGAGGGTGCCGGACCTGGGAAGTTCAACCTGTATTTTGAAATAACTCCCCTTATTTCAAAATAACCAGGGGAGTGTCTGCACTACCAAACCTGTTATTTCAAAATAATGGGACAGTTATTTCAAAACAATAACTCCTGCTTTCCATAAGGAATAATGCTTATTTTGAAATAGCGGTAGTGTGGACACTTTACAGTTGCTATTTCGAAATAACTACTCCCCAGAGTCAAATTAATGACTAAATTAGTGCTTCATGGGGCTCTAAGTCAAGGTAGTGTATCCATATTAAGGGAGCCTGCCTTCGACTAATTTTGAGGCTTCCCTGCAGTGTGGACCTGCTATTTCAAAAGTTATTTCGGGAGTTATTATTTCAAAATAACTGATTTCAAAATAATTTCCTAGTGTAGACATGCCCCTGGTGTCCAAACTCTTAACAAAATAATCTCTCTAATTCATGCTACATATGTGGAAGCCCATTACTGAATTATGTAAATTAAAGAACATAAAATAAAAAAAAATACTAATTTGATTTTCTTTGGTAGATATAGGGGGGTTTTTTCATTGTTTTTTTCCCATTTGCCACGTACTTGCCTAACTCACAAGTATGTAGGAAATTTGTAACTTTATAATTAGTTAGTTTCTGCTGTGTATTGAAAGTAATAGGCTGCCCCAGCTGCAGTTAAAACTGGTGGATTTTGTCCAGCTCCTGAAATCCCTAACACAAACCATTTTTCTTCTACATTCAACCCCTGTTCAGTGAATCGAGCTATTTTTCCCCCCCCTCCATGAAGGCATAATCTAAATTCCTATTACCCAGAAAATAATTAGTTAGCTAACAAAAATCAGAACACAAAGAACTAGCTGTAGTCTGGAAAAGTATTGATAGGTTTTTTTTTTTTGTCCAAACTTATAAAGTAAGTTCTATAATATTTTTCTAGAGAGAGATTCGGAGGCAAGTTTCAATCAGCATTCAAACCTGATAGCTGGTCTGTATTTCTATACCAGGCCTAACAAAAACGCTACTTCCAAACATTTCCAAAACCGGGCATAGTTTGAATTGTAAGCTTAGAGCCGCTGATGCAATGTGCAGCCTTTCCCTTCCTCAAGCGTGTTCTACTTGACCAGACCTATAGATTCAGCTTTGTAGTTTTAAATATCCAGTCCATATTTTTTTGCCTTTTTCTTTTACTATGTCTTTTCCAGTTTGTATTTTTGCTGACAGTCTGCCCATGTGGCTCATCAGTGGGCTTTGAATTTTAGTCCTCCAAGTCAGAAATCTCTTGCTCCCCTGCTGGTTTTAAGTTGAAGGTAGCAATGGACAACCTAACCTAGAGAGTAGCCATGAGTGGCCATCTTTCATCTCAGTGGGCCAGAAGACTGTCATAACCAAGATGGTGTCCCGGGATAGGGCAGTTTTGCTAACTGCGCTTGCGTACCTACGAATTTGCAGGGTATGCCGATTGAATCGTAGTAGCACTTTGATTGGATACAGAAGGAGTGCATGGCTCTCATAGCCAATGTTGTGTGCAATCACTCTCACCTCACTTCACATGTCCTTGATTTGTGTGTGTGTCACTTTAATAATACCAGTAGGAAAAAATCTATGTGAATGGAAACAAGCAAAATCTGGTCACCGTGTGCATGGGCAACAGTAAACAAAATGTCTCATAGGCCATCCATAGAACCCCAATGGGCCACATGAGGCCCTCGGGCTGCAGGTTGCCCACCACTCCTCTAAGGGGTGCCTATCTTGCAAATCTGAAGTGTGATTGCTGCTCAAACTGACATAGTCAACTAGCTCTAATCTTGCTAAAAAGAAATCCTGGAACAGTGAACCACAGCAGTGCAAGTTGTCATTAGCCCCAGGCTAATGGATAGATGCACTGCTGTCTCTGTGGAGGCAGCAAGCATAACTGCTGTGAATGTCCTGAGAAAGTCTGGGTGCTGCAGGGAGATATCTCAGAAGGGACAAGGCAAGGTTTGGCCTAGCAGAGTCCTATAGAGTTTGTGGCAAGGCAGACATGCTTTTGTTTCAGGGATCTAACAAGTGCTTAACAGTAGCAAAGCTTTCATTTGCTGACATCAAGAGGGGTAACACACCTGTTCTCCAACAGAAGGACACAGAGCCCCAAATCAGCTCCTATGCAAATGACTTAATTAACTGTTTTTCAGTTTCTTCAACTTCTAAGACAAATATAATTTCACATTGTTATATTTTAACTGGTTGCGATATGCACTTATTTATTTTCAATTTCAGAGTGTGTGTTTATAATTATCTCAATACAAATTATAGTAATTAAAGTGATACTTTTCCACATAATTAAAAGCAACTATGTGATGCAAATTGTTATGTCATTTAGTTCTCATGTGTAGCCCTGTATTAAGGATCCTGCTCAATATTCGCTGACTGTCTATCATTAATGTATTCTTAGGATTGTTCTAATATATTATTTTAGCTTTTACTTTTCTGGATCATATTTCAGCACTACTCATACATTCCATAAGATAAAACTTGTCCCTCCTTCTTCTATCTCATGTAACCAAACGCACTTTCACTTATATATTTTCTCCTTCTAATCATTCTTATTTAATGCCCAAATCACTGAATAATGTCATCCAAGCTTCTTGTGAGTTTCTGATACATTTTCTTTTCCTAAAGATTATTTAGATGCATTGGTTGAATAGCCTTAGAAATTGCTTTAAAGATTTAAGACTTTTGTATGTTGTCTGGTACTATAGTGATAGAGACCTTGGAACTGCCTAAACAGATAAAAATATAAAATGACTGTAGCCTTCCCCAGATTAATAGTTATTTTGTTATCTTCTGAATAATCCTTTTTTGTATGCATCTCCTTTTGCTCATTTTCTGTGCCAAACACTTGATATTAGAAATGGCAATTAGCCTTGAATGTAAAACCTGCTAAAAATGTTTTCTTACCCACTATTTGTGTGTGTTTAGAAAAGTTTGTATTGTGTTTCCTTTTTTTAATCTGGCTCTAATACAGCAGTGCTTTTGCAAAGCACAATTGTGTTGATTTACATTAACACTATACAATAGGCAACAAAACCATTAACTTTTGAATAGTTGGCATGCTCAAGATGTATCATATATTAACTAAAAAGTTAAACAAAAGATTAAAATAAAATATACATCAGAGTGAAATGAAAGGAACTGCTTTTCCTATGTGATGGTCCTTTCCTGTCGGAAATCAGTTATTTTGATACATATCCTTTACATTTTCACTGATTCTGTAAGCCTTTCACTGCAGGGAAGTTAGCTTTACTGTAGATCATGTTAAATACTCAGTATAAACTAATGTGGTGAATGGTATTGGACAGATTGCTTTTTAAGGATTTGAAGTATGGTCATTGGAAGTGCTAGCTTGGGGATTAAGAATGGTTCTGTCAAGGGAAAGATAAGGAAGATTGTGATTCTTTCTATAGTGCCATACCTGTGATATCACAGAGGAATACAGTGGTAGAGCTTAGTATGGTACTAATGATCTGTGGTCTGCTGGAGCAGTTGTCTTTTGGTTGACCACTTGTAGACATTAAGGGCTAACAGGCACTTTTTAAATCCTAGTGTGAAATTTTGGTGAAATTAAAGTCAGTGAATGTATATATTTTGTTTTTGTTGGAGTACTACAGTCTGTGGGTGTGATATTGATATCACTTGCAACAGTTTTACGTTTATTTTAAAAGACTTCTTCATTTAGGACCTGATCCAAACCCACTGAAATAAATAGAAAGACTCTCATACACTGGTTATGGGAAATCTAAAGAAACCCTGTATTACAATGTTTATGCACAATAGAACAGAATTTCGGTTTCATATTCATCCCTAACTTTTAATTTGCAATGGTACTCCACACTAAACATTTCATTTATATGTTGTTTTGCAATTCATCTACTATATATGTGAGAGAGTTTGTCTGTGAGTCTGTCTATTTGTGTTTTTCTGTCTGTCTGTCTAACAACTTCTCATAAATGATAGGAACTAGGACCACCAAGCAATGCTGGGTAAATCTTCTGGTATGTTATAAAGTACATTTTATGTTCACCCTTTGGGATTAAATGTGCTAGGTAAATGCAAGTTATTATTAATTATTACTATTATAAACTGAGAAAATCTGTCTTTCTCTCTACTGTTAACAAATGGAGGAGACGGTGAAAACAGAAAAGTGCATGATGTATGAGAGGATGGTTAATACATAATTCATATTAAAAGTACCAGAACTTGAAGTTTTCCTATTTCCTGTTCTTGAGATTTAGTTTCCATGTATTCCACTACCATTACTCACATTAATTTTATTTTCTTTGGTTGGTGAAAAGCATGGTATAAACTTTCTTTTAGGTAATTATAATCTGAGTACTACCCATCCAAAATAGCTTTTGGCAACTAGTTCTTAGGTAAGATAAAGTAAGGTATAAACAGTGAATCATACAAACTTGATCAGTATAATTAAGTTTGAAGCAGACTGTTAATAGTTAAAAACAACAAATGGTCTGGTAGCACTTTATAGACTAACACACGTGCAGATGGTATCATGAGCTTTCGTGGGCACAGCCCGCTTCTTCAGATGACCGGAGTTTTGCATTTAGGATGTGCAGACCCAAAATAAATAGGAGAGGGGATGAGGAGGGGGAGGGGAAAAAAGGAGTGGGGTGGGAGACAGGGAGCTAGAAGGAATCAGTAAGTATCTGAAGACTGGGTAGTTAAAATGAAGCAGAATCTTCATTTTAACTACCCAATCTTCATATATTTACTGATTCCCTCTGGCTCCGTCTTCCAAGCCCCCCTTTTTTTCCCGCTCTCCCCTCCCTTTCCCCTCTCCTATTTATATTGGGTCTGCACATCCTAAACTCATAACTCCGGTCATCTGAAGAAGTGGGCTGTACCCACGAAAGCTCATGATACCATCTGCATGTTTTGTTAGTCTTTAAAGTGTTACCAGACCATTTGTTGTTTTTTTCTGTACAGACTAACTCGGTTACCCCCTGAAACTCTTTAGAGTTAGTAAGGTATCACAAAACTAGGTGTCTGGGCAAGAAAATGGCAGAAGAAATTGAATATTGATAAATGCTAATTAATGCACTTCAGAAAACATAGTACTGGCTGTATATGCTACATGATGGGTTTTACCACTAAAGAAATAGATCTTGGAATCATCATGGATAACATATCATCAACTGATAACATCTGCTCAATGTTTATTGCCAGTCAAATAAACTAATGTTAGGAACCATTATCAAATAGATAAATAATAAGACAGAAAACATCATAATGCCAATATATAAATCCATAGAGTGCCCACACCTTGCATACTGCATGCAATTTTGGGTGCTCCATCTCAAAAAAGATATATTAGAACTAGAAAAGGTACAGAGAAGGGCAACAAAACCGATTAGGTTTTGGAACAGTTTCCATACCATCTGGATTATTCAACTTGAAAAATAGGTTACTGAGGGAGGATATATTTCTATTCTATTCTATTCACTTTCGCTGAAACCTCTGGTGCCAGCCAGAGTTGGAAGACAAGTAACGAGGTATGTCTACACTGCCACCCTAGTTTGAACTAGGGTGGCTAATGTAGGCATTCGAACTTGCAAATGAAGCCCGGGATTTAAATATCCCGGGCTTCATTTGCATGTTCCCGGATGCCGCCATTTTTAAATGTCCTGTAGTTCGAACTACCTGCCAGTGGCAACACGCGGCACCGACTAGGTAGTTCGAATTAAAGATCCTAATTTGAACTACCGTTACTCCTCATTGGGTTAGATGGACCATTGGTCTGACCCAGTATAACCATTCTTATGTTCTTAAGGTAGTCAAAGACATGTTATGTTATTTTCCCTATATCTTCCAGAACATCCAAGATGTTTCTGCATAAATTATTCCAATGAAGTGACTGGTTTTTGATACTTCTAGCATTAAAAAGGATAACGGTATTAACTGCATTAAAAAGGATAACGGTAAATTGAAAACTTTTGAGTTATCTAATAAAAGCTTGGAAGAGGGAGGAATGTTCCTGTATTTAACCCATAATAAAAAAGTGTTTTAGGATTATGTCTTCATAAAAATAATGGCCTGTTCCTTGTATTTTTACCTCAGATTTTACATCCATCATAAAATCTGTGTGTCAATGTTGCTCTCTATAACTGTAATGCATGAAAAATAGTATTTTTCATAATTGTCAGTATAAGTTGCACAGAAGATTTACAATAAACACTCAAAGGGTATGTCTAAACTATATCTCTCTGTCGAAAGAGGGATGTAAATTAGGCAAATTGAAAGTGCAAATGAAGTGGGGATTTAAATTTCCCGTGCTTCATTTGCATAATCGTGTCACAGTGGTCTTTCAAAAAAGGGTCTTTCTAAAGTGAAACCGCTGTCTAGACGTGGTTCTTTTGAGCCCCCTCCCCTTTTTCCAAAGATCCTGTACTCCTCAGGTGTTTTTTTTTTTTAAAGAACCACATCTAGATGGCGGTTTCACTTTCAAAATACCCTTTTTCAAAAGACCTCTGTGACGCAATTATACAAATGAAGCGAGGGATATTTAAATCCCTCTTCATTTGCACTTTCGATTTGCCTAATTTACACCCCTCTTTCGACAGAGGGATGTAGTTTACACCAGTGGTCTCCAACCTTTTAAAGCACCAGATCACTTTTTGAATTTAAGTGCAATCCAGGATCTACCTCAACCCAAATACCTTTTCCCCGCCTCATTCCTGCCCCTTCTCTGAGGCCCTGCCCCCGCTCACTCCATCCTACCTTCCTCCATCCTCCCTTCCTTTCACCAGGTAGGGGCAGAAGATTGGAGCACAGGCTCTGGTCTTGGGCTAAGGGATTTGGAATGTGAGAGGGGCTCTTAGCTGAGCCTGGGGCAGGGAGTAGCTGTGCAGGAGGGGGCTCAGAGTACAGGCTCTGTAAAGGAGTTTGGATCCAGGGGGCTCAGAGCTAGGGCAGGAGCTTGGAGTGTAAGAGGGGGCTCCTGGGTGTTGGTACAGTGGGGCTAAGGAAGGCTTACTCCTGTCCCGGCCCCGCACCACTCTCTAAAGCAGTCAGCAAACTCCTTCCATCTCAGTCCTTGTGCCCCCCCCTTTCGTTCTGTGGAGACAAAATACAGGGTGGGAGAGGGGGCACCCTAACATCAGTGGCCCCTCCTCTCCCTTCTCTACTCTGTGCAGCAAGCAGGAGGCTCCTGGGAGTGGGGGAAATCTCTAAGGCAAAGGGCAGGAGATGCATAGCAGTGTGGGGAGTGGCAGCTGAAGTGTCCAAATTTGATAGTCTCTTGTCGAGATCACCTGTCAGGGGCTCCAAGATCTACTGGTAGATCCCGATCTACTGATTGGTGACTACTGGTTTAGACATATCCAAAGTGTGCAAAACATCTATGCCTCCGAGTTGTGCTTACAGACATGGATTTTATTTATCAGAGAGTTTACTAAAGTTAATGCAGCTTTTGTGTGAAGTCTTCAGATAATCTTTAGAGAAACTGTAAAATTGATATAATCATATGTGATTGGCCCACAGCCAAAAAACCTGGCAGCATAAATAAATTTCAGTTGATGAATTTTGGTTCTGTCCCAAAGCAGAATATAGGGTAGTGCATGCAAATTCATCTGGGTCAAAATTCAATACAATCTTTGACTGAATCCATGCAAACTAAAACTATTGTGTTCTGCACCACTTTCTTTAGAAGTTCAAATTAGATTAACAGTAGCTATTTTGCCGGGGGGAGGACAGATATTTTTTCTCCAGTGGAAGATAATGAGAATATTACTACTGACATTAGTCAAAGCAAGATTTTTGAACTGTAATCTCTCTCTTTTCTCATTCTCTCTCTCTCACTGTGTGTCTTTATCTTTTTTGTTTCAGACACTGCACCTTTAGAACTTTCATAATTTTCAGAAATAGAATGTGTTTTCCTTTTTTGGATGGGCATTTTTGAGAAACAAAATGCACTCATAAAATGAAGCTATTTTCATGTTCAGTTTCAAAGATTGCCTTTCCATAATTTGCAAAGAATTAATAATATATTTATAACATATGCTAATCGTAACCTACAATTATTTATAAGCTCTTAATAAATGTTTAATAATGCTTTTATGATGCATTTTATAAATGATAAATACCTGGGTATAGATGGTGTATGAAATATTAATAATGCATAGGGGTTATTGCTATGCTATAATGCCATGAAAAAATAGTATAACAGTTAATGGTTAAAGATTGTAAATATGTTTTATGAGACATTTATACTAAAATATATAATCTTTGGAATAAACACTGATGATGTAGTATAACAGTTATGTTCTGTATGTTCAGTTATTTAGAACATATTGGTTCCTAATCTAGATAATTGTATTTTACTTAGAAATATTAAGTCTTCAAAACTCAGTATTATTTATTATTTATTTTATTTTACAGTGCTCACAAGTGTGTTAGGCACTTTACAGATATGAAGTATATAAATATAGTGAAGTGCCTACCACACTGGTGGTCCCTGTAAAATTATAATAAATCAATACATATATAATATATGTTCTATTCCTGTCCTGAAATTGGAGGCCAGGTCCTGCAAACAATCTTGCACATGATTATTAATACTCATCTGAGCAATCCCAGCAAAATCAACTAAATTAGGAACATGCATAGGCACACTTGCATGATTGGGATATAAAGGTCTGATTCAGACTCAATTGTCGTCAATGTCAAAAAACTCATGTTGACGAAAACAGGTTGTGAATGAAGCTATCAATAATTTGTATGTAATCCTTATCAAAGTTTTCAGATGACACCTTCATTTCATTAAGTGTTGGGCATCCAAAAATTCCACTAGTTGTAAGTTCTCAGTGACTACAATGAATTTGAAAATCAAGTCACACTTAATTTTTTCAAGCATCCAAGCATGAAACCATAGGAGAGATGTCTTTTCACATGCTCAGTGACTGTAAAAAGGAAAAATCAAGTAGTGTGAATGAAAAATGGAGGGTCACAAACTGGTTTGTTTAATTGGGTCTGATTGTGATTCATTTCTTTTGTAAAATATCAATAGGTAGAAATTAACTTTTTATAAATAAATATAAAGTCATGAGGTGAAACATTATTTATAAAATTAATGCCACTCAGAGAAAGATTTATTTGTTGCACGAGCTACATTTTTTAATCCACTATATTTAAATTTGCAAAAAAGTAACATCCTGGTTATTAATATAAGCAATTTCAATGGTAACACTAATGAACTAATTAAAAATGCTTGACAATCTCAAATGTGAGATTAGTGGTTAGTGAGACATAAATAACTCTTACTGACAAATTTGCAGGCTAACAAATTAAGTGTCTTATGAGAAGCTAAACTAGTATCCTCTGATTTGGTTCACTACTTTCTAGCTACTTGTGTGCAGGCCAAGTAAAAGGAATAAACAATCTTATTTGTATCATATAAATCAGTTTAATGAGAGTCTCACTACTAAAACATTGTTTCAAAGATACCAGTGCAAAATAGAAAATTCAGTGTGGTGCAGGACAGTATCATCTTTCTATTTTCAGTACAGCTAAACTGTGTGCAAGTATATGCTTTTTCTCCCTGTTTAAATGTTTATGTCTTCTCAACCCACTATATTCCTGCTGATTTAAGCGACATCTGCTGTTGAACACAGAACTGGCTCCAATAAGCTGACTTAAAAAAATCAGCTGTAAAGAGACTTAAATTTCAAAAAAAACTTTTCTTTTATGCATTTTTTCCTTTTAAGGAATGTGTTCTTTTTATATGCCATACCATACTAACGTTGCAAGTGAGAGATAAAAGTGTTTCCTATTATTATCATCATTTGTATTCTCAAAGATTGAGGGATCAGTTGTGACTGGATGGGCACAAGAGGCCTTGGGGAAGATGCAGAGGTTTATCATCCCAAGGTAGAGTTCTGAGAGGAATTGATTTTCAGGGGGAAAAAAATGTAAAAATGTGTAAATGATGTTACTGTAGGGCACAAGACCTTGCTTACTAATAAAACCTCCACAGCATACAGAAATATAAATGATTGTCAGTAAAGAGGAGATCAGCTCTTCTGGCTCCCAGCTCTGCACATTCCTGTAGGTATTTAGGAGGATTTTTAGATGGAGAGTCTCTATCCCCTCTTGGCAGCCCAGTGTAGCTGAAATATGGAACATCCTACATAATTCAGTACACCTGAGTGTTCTATGTTATCTGCTAGAAACCTATCATTAACCTGTCTGAGCAGCATATATACCTTCTAACAATAATGTGCCGCTTGAGATTCACTTTCTGCATAGAGAGTTGCTGGCCATATTTGATTGCAGGTTATGATGACCTGTGGCCTCTGTGCCAAGGAACAGAAATGGACATATGGCCCTGGTCTTTAACCTATATTCCAAATCTTCTTTAGAACCTACAAAATGTATATGTTTAAGAGGGAAATCTTTAAAAGCTTTGGCCTGACATCCTCTTAATTATAGATGTGTGTTAGATTATTTGCTTTTAAAGATTTCATTTCTGTGTCTGACATTCTTGCAGTAAAAGCAGAAACATATGTTGATTAATATGACTAGTGGAATTTATTTTATTCACTTCTAAGTGGAATATACTTCAGATCCATTGTAAGCAAGATGGATGTTGTGAGAAATCTAAAATGAGATTTATCAAAAATAAAAGATAATGAGTCAGACTTACTCAAACTTAGTATCAGAAGTAGTGTTACAAAGGAACAAACTGACAATGCAGCATGTTACATTCTTTGTACAAATTGTAATTAATAAAACTGCATTGTTCATCTTTATGCTTTCTTGTTTCCATATTTTACGTAGCTCATAGTTGCCACATTTAGTGCTGCACTGATAACAGGATTTCATTTAAAAGCTCCTATTTCTGAAGAGCTTTAATGACCCCATGCTCTACTAGTTTTTAGTGCTAATAGTTTTAATGATACTATAACTTGTTTTGAGCAAGTTTTGTTATTTACCATTTTAAACTGTTTACCACCTTGTGATAACTTTGTCTGGAGAAAAGAACACGGCTGTATTATTAGAAAAATGGTTATGTTAGTTTAAGAATATATTTCTGGTGTTATTCATGTGCACTGTCTAAATACAAATGTATGCTTCCCAGCAGCTAGAAATTATCAGAGCAGTAGGAGACAGTAAGGAGCAAAGGAATGAAAAGTTAAAGCTTCTGAAGTCTGAATTACAAGCAGGAATCATGCAGGTCTCCTTCATAAAACTGTCTCCGCTGATCTCAACTCTAACTTGGAACCAAAGGAAATGGAAACTGTTTTCCATTTGGGGTAAAGTACAGAGGTTTGTTCTCATCAGTATTGTCTGGTTCCTAGCATATCAATATCTACTTCAGTCTAGCCAACTCTGGAACAATACTATCTCTTCTATGGTTGCTTTGACAGTCATAGTCACCTTATGCATGTTAGTGCAGTAGTCCCCAAATGGTTGGGTGCACTTTTCTAGGGAGGAACATCCAGAAGGTAAGGCAGGGTGAGAGCACGACACAGCTCTGCTTGGCCCCCAGCTCTGTTCCAGCTCTGTCCCAATCCCAGTCCCTAGATGCAGCTGTGGACCTGATTCCATTTCCAGCTGCCAGCCCCTGCCCCCCAGTCTTGGCCACTGGCCTACTTTCAGCCTTTTGCTGTAGCTTTGCACTCAGCCATAGCTCCTGACCCCATCGTCCACAATTCCACTCCTGGGATGGGTGTGCGCCAATAGAGGAGATTTGCCATCATCTTTGAAAAGTCATGGAAGACATGAGAAATTCCAGAAGACAGGAAAAGGGCAAATATTGTGCCCATCTATAAAAAATGAAAATAAAGATAATCCAGGAGACTACAGACCAGTCAGCTTGTAAATATCAGACATTTATACTAAAATATATAATCTTTGGAATAAACACTGATGATGTATTTCTATACAGGGCCTACATCCAAACATTTTCAGAACTGGGCATAGTTTGAATTGTAAGCTTAGAGCTGTTGATGCAATGTGCAGCCTTTCTTTTCCTCAACTGCATACAACTTGACCAGACCTATAGATTCAGCTTTGTAGTTTTAAATATCCAGTCCACATTTTTTGCCTTTTTTTTATTATGTCTTTTCCAGTTTGCATTTTTGCTGCCAATCTGCCCACGTGTCTCATCAGTGGGCTTTGAATTTTAGTCCTCCAAGTCAGAAATCTCTTGCCCCCCTGCTGGTTTTAAGTTGAAGATAGCAATGGACAACCTAACCTAGAAAGTAGCCATGAGTGGCCATCTTTTATCTCAGTGGGCCAGAAGACTGTCATAACCAAGATGGTGTCCCGGGATAGGGCAGTTTTGCTAACTGCGCTTGCGTACCTACGAATTTGCAGGATATGCCGATTGAATCGTAGTAGCGCTTTGATTGGATACAGAAGGAGCACCACTAATATTGTTTTTCCAGAATAATGTCCCTTATTCCAGAAAAATTGTGCAGGGTAGACACACCCTAAGTGTTAGGCTGAGTCTCAATGATGCTCAGAGCAAAGGGCAGACTAATGGTAGTAGTTTCACTGGTCCTTCTTGGCATGTGCACACAACATGCTTCTAGCCTACTCTTCTGCTATAGCAGCCTTTCTGTACAGTATCATCACAGTTTTCTCTCCTTATACAAATTGAACCCCTTACAGATGAACAGAGAGAATAATGGGTGCAACACAGGGGATGCTACTATGAGAAGCCTTTGCCTTGTTGGGAGAAAGGCATATTATGCGCTCCATGTACTCCCAGGCCAGTCACAGTCTGGCACTTTTTAGCAGTAGATAATATGGAATTACATGGAAAATCCACATGTAGAAAATAGTCATTTTTTTTGTAGAAAATAAAGTTAAGAAGAATTCTTTTCTATATGCTTAATAAAAGCACCTCACATATACATTATTTTGGAATTTTCCAACTGCAGACATTTCAAACGTATTTCAATAAAATATTTATTTCTTTACAAAAATCAACTTTCTCAAGGGCTTACTAGGTATACATTATTGGTGATGAGAAAATACTTGCTGCTTGAGTTCCCATCAATAATTCAAATTAGAGATTCAGAGCTGAATGTGAAAATACAACATAACCGTTCTTCATTGTTATAATTTAACAAGTCATGGACAATGGGTACCACAAAGGGATAAATCAATAATCTGTGTGTTTTCTATGTTTTATTTACATCTTGTTTAGGCCCTTGATATTTTAGAAAAGATCTCTTAGGCTTACTATTGATCATTTCTTCACTTTATTTATTTTTTTAATGACAGCACAATTACATTTTCCACTTATGTTTGTGAATTGCATTTGGGTGAAACTTAATCTTTTGTTGTCTTCTGTTTATTACAGTTGCATATGTGCTGTCATTGTCATAAAAGAAAGTCTATGCATTTACTTTCCAATATCAATTTTTGCATACATCCTTTTCAATACATTTTTCATGTATCCTAGCAGCTCAACATTTGTAAAGAACCTATCATAATTTAAGAGAACTGCAATATTCACTTAGTATGTTAGAGCCAATTTAACAAGGACCACACACTATTTCAGAAAAATCAGCAAAATTCAAATCAGGTAATAGTCTGTCAGTAAATTCCTACTAAATTACACCTTGAAATTATGTATGTCTCAAAAATACCAAATATTTCATCCTGCTTTTGATTATTTTTTTAACAGAATAATGTAAAAATAAAAGGGAAAAATGATTTGGCTTTTGAGTTAAGGAAAAATGGCTTTGGTATGTTACAGTTTTAAAATTAGTCAAGTGTAATAAAAACTTTTGACAAGCTTTACCAACCTGAAGAGCTGTGTACATATTTCTGATCTTACCACTTCAAGAATATAGATGTCAGGTCCTATATATAAAGAAAGAGTTTTGTTCCCTGTTGGCAATAAAAGGGCAGTCATGTTCTTATTAGGCTGCAACCAGCCAACAGAGGGCAATTTATACATAGACTAAGCATGCACGGTGAAGGCAATGACAAAACATTGTTCACATTTACAGGGATAAGGATGAGATTGTTACTACTGAATGACTATCTTCTGTTTTACTGAAAAGTGAATGAAGATTTATATATTTAGAAAATTTGAACAAATTGTAACAAGTTTATTAATGAGATGTAGAGATATAAAGAATTCTTTGATAAAAATTAGAATGTCATATCAGAATAGATTGCAGTGATCTATAACTCAAAAACAATTCTGAGGATCTCCTTATCAATCTCCTTACCTCCATTACCTTTGGAATACATCTTGCAGTTTCCAGGCTAAACAAGTTTATTTGCCCAAAGTTAAAAAAGTTTTTAGGAACATAATTGATTGAAACCTCGGACTCTAGAGAATTATAGAAAGCCAGTCTAGAAAACTGCAATAGCAGCATATCCCTGCTATAATTATCAGTATAGACATAGTAATAATGTTAGAGAGAAAGAGTGAGGTAATATATTTTATTGTATCAAATTTTGATTTTGAAAGAGACAAGCTTTTGAGTTTACAGAGTAGCTCTTCAGATTTGGGAAAGGTACTCAGAATGTGACAGCTAAATACAAGCTGGAACAGATTATTTAGCATAAGTACTTAACGCATATCATAAGAGACCATTCAAGGTGAAGTGACACATTAACACCTCTGCAGTCATAGGACAAAGACAAAAATTGGGGTAGAGGGTATGTGAATTACAGATCATTTTAACAATCCATAAATCTAGTGTCTTTATTAAGACCATGATTTTTAGTGTCTAACAAAGTTATGAATTTAAGTTCCCAAGAGCATCTTTTGAAGGAATTATGCAGGTTTCCTTTGAGGACAAGGAGTGAGAGGTCAGATTTAGAATGATCATTTTGTGAAAAGTATTTGCCCGTGGGTGTTTTTTTGTCTATTATTTTTTCATGCAAGTTCATTCAAGAACATAGGGATTGTCTGATTTCACCCGCAGAGGGGCATACAGTGCACAGATTTTATACACCACATACTGTGACAGGCAAAGTGTAGGACCCATAAATCCTGAAAGATGTGTTGTGGGGGATATTGAGCATCACATCTGGAGTATGCAGCATCATAGTGGAAATATATCAGCAGGTTTTGTATCTGTTGTCCTGGCATTTCTGGTGCCACTTTGAGTCAGTAGGTTTTGGTCCATGAGGAGCTTGGTTCTGATGAAGAGGTTAGCAGGTTGTTTAAAGGGCAGAAAAGGAAATGCAGGAAATACTTCTTTCAGGATGTGTGCCCCATTGACTATGAGTAATAATTGTTTAATGATACCCATAATAAGTTTCATTATTGGGTAGTAGATAATGGGGTAGTGGATAACAACTAGGTGGGTGCAGTTGGAGGGTATCTGAACATGTGACTGTACACAACACATGTCTACTATATTTGGGATGGTTACTGGATTTGTGAAGGTAAGTATGGTGAGCTGTGTGTTTCTTGTTGAAGCTGATTGTTGTGTTTAGGAAGTTGATGTTGTATGGGAATGTTCTAGAGATAAACCCTACAAACCTACTTCAAGTTGTAGTGGAAGTGTGTGAGAAGGTTAAGGCTGTCTGTCCAGGGGATGGAAATGTCATGAATATACTTCAGATATATTATTTCCAATGCAGCGTGTTTGTCCAGAAATTTTTCCTCGAGAAGTCTATGAAGACTTTGACATGTGGCAAAGCCATCCAAATATCTGTGGCTGTTTATATGTTTTGGACAAAGTATTATGAGTGAGGGTAAAATGGATAAACTTGGCTGTGTGTTTCAGGGTTGATATCTGAATATTGTTAGTTGTCCTGTTGATATCTGAGGCACATAATGAAGTTGTCTTAATATTGACATTAATCCCCTCAACGTTAAAAGATTTATTAATTTGTTTGAAATCTAGACTATGGATAAAATTTTGCAAGATCTGGTTTTAAAACTAGCATAATCAGACTTTAAACTAAATACCCTTTCTTTAGGTAAATGGGGCAATTTACACTTTTCAGATATATTCATTCTTTATTTCCATTGAGAAAACAATCCTACTCTGCTTTGGTCTTTGTGCTAAAACGATCACAGATAGTTATTAATCCACTTATTTTGTTATAATCAGATTCTCAATCTGTCCATCTGCTTGGCATGGTGGTTTTGTTCACATTCTAAAATCTTGTTTCGCAACAAACTGGGCTGGAAAATTGATTTAAAAAAATAAAACTTGAGGTATATTCATCAGAGGTTGTTGGAACAATAGATTAACATTCTAGTCTGATCTGGCTAACTTTGAGCACTATTTTTTTTTCTTTGTTATAAAACAAATCCCATAGCCACCAATTAATTTTCATATTTAGACAAATCATGTTTTTGAATCACCAGGTATCTTAAGTGTTCCTGAGCCTTGCGTATTTGGATACACACATAAACAGTGAAATAAAAACTGAAAACCTGTTTGTTTTGTGGATTATTCCTAACTTTTCCCTTCTGTATGGTTCAGCATGACTTCAGTTTTAAAATATGTAGTGGACAGTAAAATCTTGAATTCATTTGCAAGAAAAAAGAGCATTTTTGAAATGGCAGAAAAAAGATAGGGTAAATGGCTCATCAGAGAGTAATGAAACCTCAAGGAAGCCCCAGGGCAAAATGTAGCTCTCTCATGAGGGGAATAAAAAAATGGCTCATTTGTCTCAAAATAATTATGCTTGGACGACAAGAGCAGAAATAGGTTTATCTTTCTTGTCTTTATCTCTGTACTGTCTATGAAGAAATAGGTATAAAGTAACAGTGAAAAATAGCTTATTGGGAAGTTAAATTTTCAAGTCCTACTGCTAGAATGGAGAAAGTAATGCATAATCCTTACATTTATACACTTGGAAGCAAGCAATGACAGGCGTTGAAAAAAAAAACCAGGAAAAAAACCCTGCAACTTCAAGTACAAATATATTTATGCAGTATGGACAATGATAAGCATAAACACAAACAAATATTGATTTTTTCTGAACACTGAAAATTTGAATATGTGTTATCCAATTTTATTTGTCTAATAGCAAAACCTCATATATAAAGGACATTTATTTTCACCAATTGATATTATTATATAGGTTTTAGGTGTCTGGTATATTTTACCCATAATTTCCCAATCAAAATGCTCCAACTTTTGTGAGTAAAGCAGGCACTGAATTACTGACATTTGTATTGAGAAGCGAAAGGTTTTTGGTGTGTGTGATTTTGTAGATAGCTAAATTGTATGCCTGGCCACTAATACCTAAACTTTTCCTTATTTTAACAAATGTATAGAATATATTGTTGCTAAAATTGCGCAAGAATGTAAATAAATTTCCTCAACTGAAATATGTCTGTTTAGTCTGTGAGCATCTACTGAAGCTTGGTGAGTAGTACTGTCCTTGCTGAAGTGGTGCACTGCAACCATCTCTGGTCAATGTGGATAAAAATGGTATTAGTTGACAATTTTGTATGTGGCCAAAAATACCTTCTGGGCTGAGTACTCCATTGCTGACCCTGCTCCAGTAAAGAGCTTATACATTTACTCAGATGTAAGCATATGTACAATCCCATTGAAGGCAATGGGATTATTTATATTCTTAAATAGTTGCATAAGTGCTTTACTAGATCAAAGCCAGAGTGTTCACTCTGTGTGTCTAATTCTACCATTTTTAATCATGTTGAACATTACATAGTTCCTAAAACAGTTCCAATGCAAACATCATGCTCCTTAACAGAGACAAAGTTCTATATACTTGGCAAACCTCCCAGAAGTGGAATAGCATTCAACACAATCTTGCTGAGCTCAGTACACAAACTAGTACATTTAATAAATATTTATACAGACTTAGGATACCTTAGGCTAAAAAGTAAATTTGAATATGCAGCTGCTGTAGTACAGGTAAATAAGAAATATTTTCTACAAATACTTAACTAAGTAAAAAAAAAATTCTTTACCTAATCTGCCATTGTACAATAATTTTTTGTAGCCCTCTTAAGAAAAAAAAGTATAGCTCTTTTACTGAATTAACTAATATTCAGACCAAATAATGTATTCACTGTTTCCTAGATACGGCTATTTAAATATTATATTTCAACATCGGCATATATATATTTTTCACCTGTCAAAGCAAACAAAATCTGGACATGCCTCCAGTCTCTGTGCCAAAAATTTCAAATCCCAAGGGTCTCATTCCATTACTGCTTATAGAAATGTCTTGTAGCCCAGTGTTTTTGGATAAGTCCAGGACCTTTCCAAGAAATCAGTGCCACCAAATTCCTATCTTCTCTCTCAAAGGGTCAACAGTATGAATACCTGGTGTGAACGGATCCAAATGATGTTAAAAATGGTCTCCCTAAATGGCAAAAACCAAATCCCCAATTCTGGATTATATTTGTCAGACTCACCCTTGACGTTTTAGCTGGTCACAGGAAGTTATATTAATTTCTCCAACATACTTAAGATAGCAAACATATTCTGTAACACAGGGTATGTCTACACTAGCCCCCTAGTTCGATCTAGGGAGGCTAATGAGGGTGACTGAAATTGCAAATGAAGTGCAGGATTTAATAACTTGAATTAGCTGTTATTCCTTCTGCAATGAGGTTTACCAGCTAATTCGATGTAGGGCTTTAATTCGGAATCCTGTTTCACTGCCGTGTGTAAACGCGGGCAGTTACTTCGGGCTAGTCAATTTCTAAAATGGCGACTGGCCGGGAACATGCTAATGAAATGCAGGATATTTAAATCCTGCTCTTCATTTGCAATTTCAGTCGCCCTCATTAGCCTCCCTAGATCGAACTAGGGGGCTAATGTAGACATACTCACAAAGATAGGCTATGATTTGATACTATCATATGATTACATAGACAAAAAAATCATGGTGGTATCACCTTTCACTTTCATATTTTAGTTATTTTCAGGGAAATTCTAGATACCCAACCAAATGTACTCTACCATTTATGGCCTGAAAAAAAGGAACCAAGACTATGCACAGAGGATGTACACAAGAGATAAAATCAGTAAACAAAAACAAGCTTTCATTATGATGCATCAAATTGCAAAGTTATGTAATGTGAATGGCATAATTGTTTTTAGTAAATATACCCATAATACTGAACTCTCAGGGATTATTATAAGCCTATTATAATCACTATTCCTCAGAGATTAATATTGTTGATTTGATGTATAAAAGAAAATCATGTGGGCAACCTTGTTCTACAGTTAAATAGGGTAGCAGATAAGAGAAATTTCACCATAGGTGAGCTAGAGACCCAATTTCAGCAAGCAGCTTCTAGGCTGTATTAAGGGAATCCACAAGGTGGAACTCCCATAGCTTCGCTTTCATGCAGCAGCAGGGTACCCTCTTCATTCTGGAAAGATAAAGAATGGCAAGAAGGAAATCTTGCTCTGCCTGTGGGAGCATCCCTGCCTTCTCTTTGAAGTGTCTTGAATGGCAGGAGGAACCCAGCTGCAGAAGATAAGAGGCAGTGGCATGAGGTCTCTTTCCCTAACAAAAGCAGAAGCAGGACATTTCCTTTTCTTGGGAACAGCCAAGCTAGAAATTACCCTGGTAGCATTTGGTTAGAGTGCATTTGGTTAGGTATCTGGGTCGGGCACATGGCATTCCTTCCCTGACACAAAGAGGGTCCTCAGTATCACTAGTATTGGCAGAACCATTTAAGCAGAAGGTCTTGGAGATAATACCACAATGAGTTACACGAGGGAGTACACACGTTACATAACTATTGTTTTAGTTCGTTTACAGACTCACAGTTTGTCTAGAGGGACATATTTACAGTTACACAAATTTCACTAATCTATATAGGCCCTAGGGCAGACTTCACTGGTTCAGTTACAATTGTTTTTTCAGTTATCAGTGTTAGAAACTTACTTTTTGTTTGTTTGTATGTTTGTTTGTTTGTTTATAATGAAAGTTGAAATTCTATTGTAACCAAAGGACATCAGGAGCTAAGACTGTAGGCATGAGCCAAATTGTGGTGATGTATTAATCCATTCTTGGTTTCTTCAGAATCTTTGGATGTTGAAGATATCACCAGACTTAACTTTCCTTACATTTATGCTCAGTATCCTCTGCACTTAGCTAATCAGCTATTTTGTCCATATCTTCCTTTTTACAGTTTCTTCACTTAAATCTTATTCTACCTGACCCATGACCCCTCTTTCTTCTCTCTCCTCTATTATCCTTACTTTCCATTTCATATGACCTCTACTTTCCTTTTTCATTGTTAGACAAAGAAAGAAATTAACATATTAAATTAAAACAGAATCATAAGATGACAATATCATGATGGAATTTTTTCAATCAATAAAAAGTCTCTAGAGAACTTCTTGGTATGAATATATGCAGCTGCATCTATCAGTAATGCAAAAATGTTTTTCTAAAGCTCTTAGCAATGGACTCAAGGATTAAAAAAAAATCAAAAGAGCAAAACAACAAACCCTAAATATTTACAATCCATAATATTTCCCCAATTAATTCTAACAATTTTGGATAAAAATTACCTGACATTATGATGATGCCCAATTGTATGCAATGAATGTGGGGGGGAGGGTTATACAAAATTATTTTTCTGATCAAGTAACCAGATTAGGATTGATTAAAAATAAATTAAGAGGAGCATTTTCCTCCTTTAGCCATTGAAACAGTATATAAAATAAAAAATAGGTTATTGAATTTGAGGTAATGATCATGCCATATGTTTTGTAAGTACATTAAATATAGAAAATATAAATATATCCCTTCCTTCTAGCAGAGGAATTAAAAGCTGCACCATAAAGACCACACTGATATAGGAATTCATATCACAACCTACCCAACAGAAAATGTCATTGCCTTTAAATTATACTCAGGGTTTCTTATAAGTTATGTATTGAAAGTTATTTCCTTAAACAGTTTTCTTGTAGTAGGGTAGTACACTTAAATATTTACCCCTTTTCTGCCATCTTTGCAGTGACTGGGCAATTGTGGGAAAGTCATTAAAGAATCTCTAGGAGTATGAATCCAAGGCAATTAAATTATGCAGCCTCGGCTCTGAAAATGGCACTGGCCAGGGTCAGGATCAGATGGCTTCTGCCTTTTTAGGGTCTGTCCTTATATGGTCCCTTGAGATCACATGCTGCAGGTAGCTTACTTCACAGAAAAAAATGCATTTTGATCATTTTACCTTTAAATTGGTGTAGCCTCTCCTACAGAGTTACCAGCTTTTGTCAATGCTCTTCAAATGACTTCTAAATGATAATGAGGTCATCAAGATACCCTGGGCACAACGTGTCCTGAAGATCTTCCAGCATGACATCCATCAACCTTGAAAAATTCAAGGGATGTTACAGAATCCAAAAGTCATGACATTAAATTTGAAGAGGTCTGGTGTGATGGTGAATATTTTCTGTCATTCGCTATGGTGCACCTCAACTTGCAACTGAATAGATTAAGGGTAGAGAAGCCACAGGCTTTGCCTTTAATCTCTATTGTTATCACTTCTAGTAAGTGGTTAGGTACCTCTCACTATAATATCATTCAGTCTCCAATGGTTCACACATATCTGTCTCTCTCCATCTTTCAGAACAAGACTACAGGTTCAGTCCTTATGCACCTGTTCCAGCGGTTGCAGTTATGTGCTGAAATCTGTCTTGTGGTGAATTGGGATCCTCATTGGTCCCAGTCTCATAGGTATGGCATTGCCAGTTTCAATACAGTGCTGTGTCAGCAAAAAGTCTCTCTTAATTTTTCAATTCCCCCCAAATGTCCCAGAAATGGAATTGGTCTATAGACAAAAAAATTCCCACCTCTGGATATACATAAGAAATTATAGTCACCAATATTCCTAATCCTGGCAACACTAGAGAAGCTTTCTGAATAAATTGCTATATTTTCTCTGATGACTGTGTTTGTTTAGAATTGTAATGTTCTTGCTCAGTTTGTTGAAGAACTCAAGTTAGGGCTCTGTGAAGTTTGTTATGACGACGAGAATGGCTTTCACAGTTTCAACCTTGTATATGGATTTTTCTGCTGTGTACAGGTCATCCATGACAGAAAACATCTTTTTGATTGAAGCTTTACTGCCAGGCAGGTAGAGGATCAGTTCTGCCTGGGCTTTCTTTATATTTATATGTGGGTACTGAGGATTTCCTGAAATGCTTGATTTGCCACATACTGTGATCATTGTAATTTGTCATTCTATTCACACAATTTCCCTGTCACAACCTCTTTTATCAGAGTTACTTTATCAAATAGTGCATCCTCGTTAATTTTCACATTCAGATATTTCTTCTCCAGAAACTAGACTGCTGTTTCAACTTGAGATCTTAAAATAGCTTTCTTTAAAAACAGACACTTCAGATTACTCAAATCATCCATTTGCTTTCCCCAAGTACATATGTATTTTATGCATGTATCAAACAAAGACCTTTGCACACAATGGCACTGACATGTCATGACCTCTGCTTCTTCTAGGTCTGTAAATAAATTGTTTTCTTATACTAAAATAGGCACAAAGCCTTCTTCACACCTTTTTCTTTCAAGATTGTTTAATACATCAGGTGACTCTACTGCACAGCGATCATCTTTCTTAAGTGATCTGATCGTGAATGAAAGTCTCATGTTTTCATGGATTAAAAACAAGCCAGAGCTTAGTACATGACTCTTTAGATACTTTGTAAAGAACAACTGAGCATTTTTTCTTTGACAAAAAAAAAAGACTTCAAAGACTCATAAAATTGAAGGACTCTCTCTAAAGCTGGTAACATTGACAGCCATCTGACATTACTATATCCCAGTTTATAGACCCTTGTCACATTTACTCACAAACTTTTCAATCTTTCCACACAAATAGTGAATATTAGGAAAATATCCAAAAGTTTTAATTAGAATCCTCTCAACATGTACCGGGATTGTGTCCTCGGCAGTTCAGGCACAGTTGTGCACAATGTGAGGAGGATATGCTTTTTTAAGCTTGTATTTACTTTAGTGTGCACCTTTTCTCTTCCATGTCTTTATAGGGCACCAAAGATTATCTACACTGGGAAGATTTGGTGACAAAAGTACTGTTGACATGCAAAAACTGTCAAAAGTGAAAACCAGTCAAATCAATTTTTCTGCCTCCCATTGTTGACATTTCATGGCCACATTACTAGCATCCTGTTGACAGATAAACCAAAGTAATGTGGTTAAGCATCCCAATGTGCAGTGTTGTGGGAAGGTAGAACTGATTCTTGCGCTTCTTTGGATTTTCTCATAGCTCTATGAGCTCTGCATACTGAGGAATGTCATAGCAGTCTCTACAGGCCTCCCTCTGCAGCAACAGTCTGTCTGATGTTGTGTTCCTAGTGCAGAGCCGAACAGAAGCACTCCAATTATTTGTTTTTTGTTCCCCAAACAAAGCAGCTCACTCGGCTGTCAGATACTTCCCAGAGCTTTGAAAGGTGAGGGGCACACGTCTGCAGGGCAGCAGAGATCACAAAACAGTGAGCAAAGCCAGCAGGGCAGGCATTGTGGGATATTGGTGGAAGCCAGTTCTCTTGACAAAACAAACAGCAGAGTTCACACTGGCTCTTTGTCAACCATAAAGAAATGGGAAAGACAAAAATCTGTCACGGGGTGGAAGTCTTTTGTCACCAATACTGGGTGTGCTTCCCAACAAAATCGCATTGCAGTATAAATGCTCTCATTGTTTTGTCGCCAAAAGGCAGTTTTTGGTGACAAGACATGCTAGTGTAGACAGACCCTTAGTATTATCTAATGAGAAAGCCCCAACCATCATTTTGATTCCATACTCAGGACTCACCAAGCGGTGGGGAGCCCTGCTCACCAGCCATGTGGAACTGCACGCTGCACATGCGCAGACCACGCTGCACATGCGCTGAGTGCACTGCGCAGCCGCGCCAGGCTAAAATCTACTCACCACAGGTGAGTAGATTACATTAATTGTCGAGCCCAGTCCATACTTATTTATAACATTTATTATCTCAGATGCAATAAGTGCTGAGAAGTCTGACAAGGCTTTGTTTGGCAAATGTACATGTTCAGTTTGCACATAGGGATGGCCTTTATAGGTCTTGAAACAGCAAACCAACACAGGAAGCAGTTTTATACGTCTGTGATTTGATGCATCAACAGACAGTGACACATATTCAACATCTTTCTGGTTGTCAATTAGTTTATCATTTGCCCAAGGAGGAATTTTCAACTATTGCTTCACACTCTGTGCACAGAAGACATTTGGTTTGCTAAATTTTTTATTTAAATTGGAAATACAGTCCATTGACCTGAAATTGTGATTATGTCTAATGGTATGACATGTACACATTCCTCCCTGCAAAACAAGGTCATACAGGAAAATATGGTTCCATGTATCTGTGGGGATCTCCTGTCCTGGATGGGACAGGAGCAGGGACCAGAAGCCACGAGGAATCTACCCCCTAAAATTAGTTCTCTACACTGCATGGAGCTGTAGTGAGTTTCTCTCTGCTCCCAGTAGCTGTGATGAGCTCCCCACGGCTGCCCAAAGCTGTGGTGAGTTCCTGCAGCTCCTGGCCACTGTGGTGAGTTTCTCATGGCTGCTGGGAGCCATGGTAAGTTGTCAGTGGCTTCTGGCAGCTGGAGTGAGTTGCCTGTGGCTCCTGGCAGTTCCTAGCCCCCATGGTGAGTTTCCTATGGTTCAGGACCGTGGGGAGCTCACCCTGGCTCCCAATATTTGCAAATTTTACCACTCATGGTGGTGCCAGGAACACATCCATTACGAATGGTGAGGGTTTCCTGTTCTTACTCTGTGTTGGCTCAACTTTGAAAAAAAAATCAGTAACTCAATTCAAGTTTGCGTGTGCTGACAGAGAGGCTCTGTATGTGCTGTGTCCCTGCAGAATATGCTCTCTTCTTGTATGGCATCCCCATCCTCAGTTGTAAAGAGACCTGGCAGCAAGAAGTAGTAGTGTGATTTCCTGCCCACACTCTAGCCGAAAAGGATTCTTCAAGTAGTGAAGGCAGTTTCCATTTCTAAGTGCCTCCTAATTAGTTATTGCAGGTAAATCTGGCCATATCACAATACTGACAGATGGCATTTACTCCAGAACTACGCAACAGGATTAAAATTAATGAAATATTACATAAACAGTATTTTATTGTATAGTGATAATACATGTGTTAAGAACTTGGGGTGCAAGAGACAGATAGACACAGTTTATGCCCCCAGATATGTGCAGACTAAGAAATAAATGCAATAAAAATAAAGGCAAAATAGATGTTTGATTTATAAGTTTGTGATATGATTCAGAATGTTTATGAAAAGGTAAAAATAACAAGGAGTCCAGTGGCACAAAAAAGACCAACAAATTTATTAGGATATCAGGGCATAAGCTTTCATGAGCTACAACTCACTTCCTCAGAAGCTGAAGAGAAAAGAAAAAAAGGAAGGGATACAGAGATGGGAGTGTGATGTCAATGCTAATAAAATCAGAGTGGATGTGATTCATCTCCAGTTGTGATGAGAAGTGAGAGTATCAAGCACCTCAACTGGCTGGCTTCTTCTTGCCGGAGTGCTACAACCGGTCGCACCAGCTTACTATTACATCTGGATTTGGACCCCCCTGAGGCCATAGGCCCACGCGCATGGTATGTCCTGCTTATCCCCTAGTTGCTCCCCTGGAGAGTGTGACTAAGGTAGTTGTGTGAACAGAGTTGGCAATGTGGTTTGTTGCAGGGATAGGTTCCAGGATTCTTGCTTTTGCTGTGGGGTATGAAGTTGGTGGTTAGTAATTGGTTCAGCTTGGGGAAAGCTGTCTATAAGTGAGGAATGGCCTGCCTCCCAAGATTGGTGAGAACAAGGGATCATCTATAATAGGTTGTAGATCCTTGAGGATGTGTCAGAGAGGTTTTAGCTGGGCACTATTGGCAATAGCTAGTGATATTCTGTTGCTTTCTTTATTGAGTCTGTCCTGTAGAAGGTGAATAAGTAATGTCTGGTTCTAGTGAGAGAAAGAGCTTTATAATTTGTGGCTGGAAGCTCAAGGCCACAGTTTCCACAATTAGATAACTGAATGGGGAACAAACGTTTCACTTGAATGTGTTCCTGTGGGATCATTAAAATGAAAAGGCAAAGCATGTAGGACTGGTAGGGAACAATCGAAGTGGATGTTGCTTAGCACCTAAACCTGTTGAAAGCTGAGAGAGATGATTAGGCAAACACTACCCATACTGGATTTGAAACCAATACTGGATTTTTAATATAAAAATTAACTGGACTTCTTGGACTTCCATAACAGTGGTGGTATTGATGGGGAGATGAGAATGAGATGAGGATTTGAAAGAAAAAAAGAATCTAGCTTACTTCCACAACTGGATCTGTGCTCTTTTAATTGTGTTGTGGTGGATTGATATGTTTTGGGGGGGTCTTGATTGTTTTTGGGGGTGGGTGGGTGTCACAGAGTGTCAGCCAGCAAATAGAACAGAAGGTTTATTCATTGACAAGGGCACAATGTAGCACAGACTTCTTGTTACAGGAACCAGGAGCATTCAGTACAATTGGTTATGGGGATAGGGAGGCCAGGGCCATTCCCTAAGTGCCTCCTCTCAGAAGTCCTCACCCCGGGATCCCATCCCCCTTTGGGCAACACACACACACACACAGACACACACACACACATACACACACAGTCACTACAGAGCAGCACAGGACAGTAGGAATCACACACAGAACAACAAAGCAAACAGTGAATGCTAAAACAGAGGGTGTGCCTAGACTACAGGGTTTTGTTGACAAAAGTGGACTTTTGTTGACAAAACCTGCTTCTATACTACTGCTGAATGTCAACATAACGTCGACAGAACTCAGCAGTTTTGTCAACGGCTGTAAAACGGCTATTCTACAGGGAATAAAACCTTTTGTCGACAGAGTTCTGTCGACAGAAGGCATTATTGCATCTATGTTGTCCTTTGTGTCTACACTGTCATGTTGACAAAGCGGCTTGCTTTGTCAACAAAACTGGATGTAGTCTAGATGCTCTTTGTCGACAGAAGCTTTGTCGACAGAAGCTTCATCGATAGTATCTGTCAACAAAAGCCAGTAGTCTAGATATAACCAGAGTGAACACTGTGGCTACAAGAGTGAACGCAGCTCCCTCTACATCACATTGGTTTTATGTGCTTAGTTTGAGAAAACAAAAGGCACATGGTCTTGTTGTGTCTGAAATCACCAATCTGGCACAGATGCTGAAGAATGGACAGCCTCACAGCTGTTTGTTAAATAAAGATTGTTATAATAAGTAATTAGCGCTTGTTCCTAATGACGAAGTTTAGAGCCAAATTTGGTTCAATTCTTGCAAATGATTAGTACAACTGTGTTTAAAGCCACTGAACATCTATTGTGGTTTCAGTAATCTCTTTTCTCATAAAAACTGTTTTTGTTTTTGTTTTAAATTAGGCCCAAGAACAGATGAGTGATTCCAAGACCTGTTCACTAAACAATTTAAGTATCTAGTTTATTTTAAAAGAATAACCTAAATAATTTATAATCACTGACAGGACTTTCAGGAATCCACTCTGATATGCCAATTAAGAAATTGAAGTGACATCTCTGTAACAAGTTATTAAAAATCATACTCTATTTTTGGTAATCTGCAATAATTACTATACCTTGCATTTTACACTGATTTCTTTACATGCCAATAGTTCTATCATTCTTTCCTCATTAAGAAGCTTTACAAGAATAAGCAATGACTATAAAGCTGATTTAAAAGCTTTCACATTCTAAGTGCTAATTTAATATTCCCAGTCATTGTGTGGGAGACTCACTAAGTGTACCTTAAAATATATTTAAATTAGGAGCTGGCATGTATTCAGATAAATATCACATGGTTCATTCCAAGAAGAAAAAACTGAAAAGCAGGTGCAACACAGCGAAACAAAGACATGATCAGAGGCACACATCCAATGCTAGCTTTATATACACATGTAAATAAATGGTGTGTATAGTGGGCCCAGTTTTTATCTGTGTTTTTATATCGCAGCTCCCAGTTTTGCATTTGTGCCATGATGAGGGTTTGTCTCACTTCCTGCAAGAAAGTGAGACGCCCTCAAAGAAAAGATATCTGAGGTCTTATCTAACATCAAAGTTATGTATAGTTTCATAGACTCTAAGGCTGGAATGAACTAGTGTTCATCCAGTCTGACTTCCTGTATAACATAGGCCATAGAATATCCCAAAATTAATTCCTAGAGTTTATCTTTTAGAAAAAACTTGATTTAAAAATTGTCAGTAATAGAGAATCTACTACAACTTATTATTATTATTATTTATTCTCATTTTTTAAAATATACACCTTATTTCTAGTCTAAATATGACTTAAACTGTTCTCATGAATCTTGTATATGTAATTTGAGGTACACATTGAAACTCTCTGATCCAGTAACATCCGTGGTGTGGAATGATTTTAGTTAGCAGGATGTTCATTTATTATTGCTGTGGCCAAGTTTCCCATAGTCCCATAAATTTTGTTTGCAGCTATCAATCCTGACTCTCAGTGTTTTGTGCTGTTACTTAGCTCTAATTTATCCCTAAATGTTTTCTAAGAGCCCAGTAAGCAGTGGAACTGTTGATAATGCTGCTAGACAATACTGTATTGACCTCCTTTGGTCCAGAACATTCTCTGATTTAGCACCTGTTTAATGAAAACTTTAATGAAAAGCTTTCTTAGTAAAAATGCAGTGTTTAATTTCTACCATAGATATTGTCTGAAACTCTTATGCAAAATGAGAATGATAGTGGCCATTTAGAGATAAATATGGAACGTAATCTGATAAAACCATATAGTAAGAGTGAAAGCTTTTTAGTCAAATTTGAAACAGTACCTTTATATGGGTGTCTGTAACATACTGAGCTCTTGGATATTTTTAAATAACCATGAATAGAATAGAAGTTTCAGGGAGTATGAATACAAGTACCCCTGCTAATGTTGAGAGGATTAAAGGAAAATGAGTCCTGCCTAAAGCTTTGGGATTATGAACCATGGAAATTTTGCTCTTCACAAAAAAAACCATGGTGCTTCTCTCCCTCTGTGGATTTTTGTTATTTCTTCAGAACTGAAGTTTACCTTTTTTTTAAAGTTCAAAACTGTTAGCTGTGAAGATACAACAGTATCTGTGCTTTTTTTTTTAAGGCCGAAAACATTATGATTAAATAATAACACCATGATGTTTGAATTTTCCCCATTTATAGAGTATAAGGGCAAAAGGGACGAGCGTTCTCTATTATCAAATTCTGCTTCCTTTGCAGGTTCTTATTGATGATGGACCTCAATGAGATTTCTATCAGACCCTTTTAGAAACAATAACATATTGAGAGCTATCAGTTAGAAACTATCAATTTAATGTGTTCCATGTTGATTTGGTATTGCTCTAGTGTAGTAATCAAAATGTCATGTGATACCAGGTGAAATGCTTAGCAGAAGCCTAATAATATTACATTAGTAGTATTACTTTTATCAATCAAGCTTCAAATCTCATCCAAAAAGGTGTCAATTCAGTCTGGCATGATCTATTTTCACATCCATAAACACAGGTTGATTAGCACTAATTATCTTATCCTCCCTTTAATTTGTTATTTAATCAAGTCCTGTATTTTCATCAGGATCAATGTCAGATTGACTGGCCTATAGCTTAGTTGTTCCATTTATCCTCTTAAAGGTACGTCTACACTGTAACACTATTTTGAAATAACTAATGCTATTCTGAAATAACTCAATCTGACTCTACACAGCAGGCAGTTATTTTGAAATGGTGTCAAAATACTGTCAAGATGGAGGACTTACTCCGACTCCTATAACCCTCATTGTACGAGGCATAAGGGAAGGCGGTGGAAGAGTGCTCTATTTCGAAATAAGTGCTGTGTAGACACTCCCTATTTCAAAATAAGCTATTTTGAAATAAGATACACAATTGACATAACTCAATTTGCCTAGTCTATTTTGAGTTAAGTCCTGCAGTGCAGACGCACCCTTAACTAAGGACACAGTAATAGCCTTTCTTCCAGTTCTGTAATTTCCTCAGTTACTGACAGTCAAGAGATACTGTAAATAATCCTAACAATCCTTAGCCAGCCCTTCAGCCCTTTCAAAACTTTTGGGTTTATTTTTTCTGGAATGGAAAGTACTTCATCAATCATTATCATCATCCTGAATTTTCCCCAAAACCAGAACAGAAATATTTATTGAATACTTCTGTCTTATTTTCCTTATTATGGACAATTTTATTATGAATCTGGTAATGGACTAATATTATTAAGATTTCTTTTTCTTCCTAATAAAGATATATAAAAACCTTCTTATTATCCTTAACTCTAACAGCCGTAGATTTTTCCCTTATGTCCTTCTGCATCCTGTATCAATTTTCTACAGTTCTCAGCTCCTGATGTGTATTTATTGCTATCAACTTCATTTTTCATCAATTCAATATGATTTTATTTTATTTTATTTCAGCTGCTTTCACTTTCCCTTTGAGTTATGTTTTAATCAATATGGCCTTTTAAATCAATTGTGGGGGTTTGTGTATAAATAAATGCCCTTAAAAATATTGCAGTTTTTATGCACGATCATGGGACTTTGATTCTGAATCTTCATGATGACAGTTTGGGCTCATCTAGGCTACAGGGAAGATTTGAAAGAGGATATGCAAATTCTGTGAGAATTTGCTTATCTTCTTCCAATCTCACTTTCGAAAGTGGAGGTTTTGAAAGTGAAAGTAGTTTAGACGCAGCTTTTTCAGTGAACCCCCCACCCCTTGGTCAAAAAGCCACTTTTCCTCAAAAAATGAGGGGGTTTGCTGAAAAAGCCGTTTCTAAACTACTTTCGCTTTTGAAAGTGAGAGCGGAAGAAGATATGCAAATTCCCGCAGAATTTGCATATCCTCTTCGAATCTTCCCCATAGTCTAGATATCGCCTCTAAGTTTTATTCCTGAATATATTGGCAGAGACTTCAAATATGTGTTTCCTGAAGTGCAACTGGAGTATGAAATGTTGATTTTTAAACTTGATTTTCATCAAGGAGTCTGGAAGGATTGCAAAAATCCACAAAAAAAGAGGGGATAACAAGTAAAAGTGTTAATTATGTGTTTTATAATGATACCCAGAAGCTAGTTCCCTTTACTATGTAGATTCAGAAGCTCCAGGGGGTAGCTGAGTTAGTCTGTACAGAATAAGCTTAAAAAACAAAAACTGGTCTGGTAGCACTTTATACACTAAAAAATACCATGTAGATGGTATAATGAGTTTTCATGGGTACAGCCCTGTATGCATAGTTGTAATATTCTCGTCCAATGTCCATTTATGAATACTAAACTGCATTTGCTATCATGTTGTCTATTTGCCTACAGTGCTTAAATGTCTCTGAAATTCCTCTTAGTAACCTTTTGTGTGTTCTAAAACTAGTCAACCCAAGAAACAATTACTTTGAGTGTTGAGAAATTCTTCCTGTTAACTTTGTTCTGTTGTATCATCTAACCAGTTGGTTATTGCAGTCCCCTATTATTATCATTGTGTTAGATTGTGCTCCTTCTTTGATTTCTGTAAATACTCTACACTCAGTTTCCTTTTCTTGATTCAGAGCATTGCTTGGGAATATTATCTATATAGATGCAACTCTGTGGTCTTCTCTACTCAGAATTTTTATCTTGCTAGATTCTGCAGAATCCTTTACATACATTCCTGCTCCCTGATCCCAGGAGCCTACTCTGCCTTTCCTGTATTGCTTGAATCAGGACTTGAAGTTTCCTACTGACTTTTATCAGAGGAGTAGCCGTGTTAGTCTAGATCTGCAAAAGCATCAAGGAATCCTGTGGCAACTTATAGACTAACAGATATATTGGAGCATAAGTTTTCGTGGGCAAAGACCCACTTCGTCAGATGCATGTAGTGGAAATTTCCAGAGGCAGGTATAAATTTCCAGAGGCAGGTCTAGAGATAACAAGGTTAATTCAGTCAGGGAGGGTGAGGCCCACTTCTAGCAACTGATGTGGAGGTGTGAACACCAAGGCTGCGTCTAGACTGGCAAGTTTTTCTGCAAAAGCAGTTGCTTTTGCGGAAAAACTTGTTAGCTGTCTACACTGGCCGCTTGGATTTGTGCAAGAACACTCATGATCTAATGTATGATTGTCAGTGTTCTT
>JANRFK010001234.1:68331724-68346959 GCA_030068395.1 Apalone spinifera
ACTTGGTTAGGTCCAATAATGGTATCAGCAGAGTGAATAAGTGGACAAAGCTGGAACAGGGTTTGTTGCAAGGAAAGGTACCAGGGTTGGTGTTAGTGTGGTATGTCCTTTGGTTGTTGGTAAGAATCATCTTGAGGTTAGGTGGTTGTCTATAGAAGACTATGGGTCTGTCTCCCAGAGCCTCTTGGAGTTTAGTATCCTGTTCCAGTATTGGCTGTAGTTTATTGATAAGATTGGCTGAGATTGTGGTTGTGACAATTTTCTTCCACTATTTGATCTGAGGAAGTGGGTCTGGCCCATGAAAGTGCATCACCTATTAAACCATCTTGTTAGTCTTTAAAGTGCTACATAGTCCTGAATTTTGTTTCAGCTACACCAGACTAACACGGCTACATTTCTATCACTATTCTACATGCTAAGGATACATATGTTCACCCAAACTAAGAATTATACTTCTCAACTACTATATGGAAATACACATAAAAAGATTAAGATCAAAATTTCCCAATGATTTGGGGTATCTCATTTTTTCAGAGTACTTAGCATTATATAGAATTTCACGTGCTTAAAGCAAAGCAGCCACTGAATACATTCATAGAATAAGCCATGCCATGAGAGCCTCCATGGCCTATCCCAAGCTGCCACTTGAGCCAGGAGCATGATATCCAACTGATTCTCCTCTGAATTACATCCAAAGAACATCTCACCCTCGTATCCTGCCCTTCCACCAAATGGGATTATTTGAGTTGATTTCTTTTTGAATCTTCCCTGGGGGGGCGGGGTTAATTGTTGTGGCAGCTTGCTGGTAGAGATGGACAGAGTAAGTTGATGAGTGCTTTGTGTTTAAGGAAGATAGCAGAATGCATGAGTGAACAAGAGGTTCAGATATCTTTATACTCTTCTTCCTATTTCCTGGAAATTATAAGAAAACACATCTCTTTCCAGTTTGTTTAAATTCAGATTTCTTTGCTGTCACTCTTTTATTGGTTCCATGCTTTCAGGTTGGTTTAGGTGACACTTTTAGCACCTGAATAGGGAGGCTTGCATATGCTTTTAGAGTGTGTGTGTGTGTGTGTGCATGCATGTGTGTGAGGAAAGCACCAGGTAAGATAAGTTTTAACTCTTTCTTTATGTTTAGTACATTTTTTGAGATATTCTTTCAGTTTCATTAGAGTTTGACAGAAAATTAAATTCTGTTTTCACAAAATCCAAATACCAAAGTTTTCAGTTTTTTTAAAACTGTTGTTTTAACATTAATTAATTCTTAAAGAGAGCCTTTATCCTTCATATTATTAAAGAATGTTTTGAGTCTACATGGCAATTTTTGCAAACTTGTAGAAGGGCCTTATCACTTGGAACTGGGTGAGAATAGCTTGAACATTGCCAATAATTAATTCCCCATTAATATGCATATTCTATACTCATATGTCATCTTACATTAGTAATTAATTAAGCAAGGTCATTTGATTCCATGTTAGTATTGAAAACATTTTATCATTTACATACCAAAAATATTATGAATTATATTAGGACTTTTGCATTTAGCGAGCACATTTGCAAGTTTGCATTTCACAAGAGTGTTTGCTATTTCAACACTTAGTAAATAAACGAAAGATTTAAAATATTTCCAAGTGCATGTGTTTTTTTCTAACATGTTAAGAAAGCAAGATTTTCTTTAAAAACAAAGAAAAGAATAGAGCAAGAAGAAGAAGGTAGGCACAGGGCTGCTGATGTTTCACATTGCTCTAGGCCGGGCTTGGCAATTTAAAATGGCCCGTGGCTCTGTGACACTACTGCTGCTATCGCAGCGTCAGCATCTGAAGCCCCATATCCTTTAAATTGTCACCAGAGCCCTGCATGGCATGGTACATGGAGTATTGAGGGCAGAATGGGGAAGGCTAATCCCTATTACGACCTCTTCTGCCCAAATCCCTGCTTCATCCAACGGGCCAAGAGCTGAGCATCCTCCCATTGCGAAGGACACAGCAACATTTGTTGCTAGCCCTGGGTAAGCCTAGCCCATTTTGTAAACTAGATTTATTGCTCCGATAAAACATTCTTGCATTCCATTGTGAGGTACCTTTTTCTAGACAAGACGCTCTTCGGGATTTGTTGTCTCTTGACTCAAGCTCCTTAGAGTGAAAATCTGTTTATCGCAATTGAACTTCTATTAAATGTTTTGTACAAAGTACAAATTCCAATAACCAGTAATATATCTTTTAAATATAGCACAAAAGAATATGGTATAAAAGTTTAAACAAGGTAACATTTAAAATGCAGTTTTTCTGAGTCTGTATAACAATCTTAGGAGTAATATACATGGTATGATGGTTAAGTAGGGGGTTATCTTCCTGACATTTGCTCGTCCTTTAAAGATAAAGTAGAAACCTGCTGTAATTCTGTTATTTACATTTAATATAATTAAATAAAAATAATATATTAATGCACCCTTCTTCATGCAACATATATAGCAAAACAATGATAATATTAGGACTGCCAAGTGACCTAAAATTAATCACAATTAATCATGTAATTAAAAATAATTGTGATTAATTGTGTGATTAATGCCACAGTTAAACTATAGTAGCATACATTAATTTAAATATTGTAGATGCTTTCTATATTTTCAAATATGTTGATTTCCATTAGACCAGAGAATACAAAGCGCTCCATTCTCATTTTATATTTATTTTTATTACAAATATTTGCACTTAAAAAGAAATAGTATTTTTCAAGTATTGCCGGCAAGAGTAAGTCTGAGGTCCAACACTAGGTTCTCAAAGTACAAAGACATGCTACACAGGCAGGGTTCGACAATTAGTGTAATCTACTTGCTCGTGGCGAGTAGATTACAAGCTGGCACAGCCGTGCAGTGCGGTCAGCGCATGCGCAGCGTGGTCAGCGCATGCACAGCACGCTGAACTGCACGGCTGGCGAGCGGGGCTCACTGCCGCTTGGCGAGCCCTGTACACAGGTATATGTCAAACACAAGCAGTTTATTTCCTGACAGCTATCAGCTGTGCCCCTTAACTAAAAGAGCAACATGATAGGAAAAGCGGCATTTCTTATATCCCTTCTGCTAGCCAGGGAACCCGTTTTGGCTGTGGATAAAGTGGGAGACTATCTCAGCGTCCGAGGCGCCGGTACCTAAAGCCCATTAGTGAGGTCCAAATTGCTGTGCTCTGGTGCAGCTTTAAATACTGTGTCTCTACCTTGTTTATGGCAGTTTGAAAATTTCTGGGGGTTATTGTGTATTGAATGGTAGTTGAAACTTAAAGAGCGATGTGAATGTTCAGCATATCTCGTATGTAAATATTTTGCAATGCCAGCTACGAAAATGCAATGCAAATGCTTGTTCTCATAGATGACATTGTAAATAAGAAGTGGGCAGCATTATCTCCCATAAATCTAAACCAACTTGTTTTTCTTTGTGATTGGCTGATCAAGAAGTAGGACTAAATGGAATTTTAGACTCTAAAGTTCTACTTTGTTTTATTTTTGAATGCAATTTTTTTATATAATTTTACATTTGTAAGTTGTACTTTCATGATAAAGAGATTGCACCACAGTATTTGTATTAGGTGAATTTATAGGGCAAAATTCATAATATAAATATAAATATAAAGTACACGTTGTATTCTGTACTATAGTTGAAATCAATATATTTGAAAATATAGAAAAAATTCCAAAAATAGTTATTAATTTTCAAAAGTCATTTTATTATTTAACAGTGTGATTAAAACTGTTAAATCATGATTTTTTTAATAATGATTAATTTGCTCATGTTAATCATCTGAGTTAACTATGATTAACTGAAAGCTCTCAATAATATGCAAGCTTAGGTAAAGACACAGGAAAGTTTAATGACCAACAAAAACAATTATTTTATTAACATAATTGCTGAAACAATGTTGACATCTTGCCACCACAATCCTTTCAAAGTAATCTTTAACAGCTGTATCAGGATCTACATCAGTGAGATTCACTCCCTGGACCACTTTGTGAAAGAGAATAACTGGGCCTAGATCAGGCACACCTCAAATCTGTGCATCCACTCATCCTAGAATGTTGAGCATAATATGATTTTCTCATCCCAGCCAAGTACTCCAATTTGGTATACTTGTTGCCATAAAGAGCTCAGGATCATAAGCACTCCTCAGTCTGTGGCAAAAGTAAACACGCAAGCTTCCTACTTCAGATACACCAGCACTGTACTTCTTGAAGGCTATATATGAAAGGAAAACCAAATCCTACCAGTCTGGTGATGAAAACATTTCTTTTAAGTTCCAGAATTATGATGAGTTCTCACCCCTCCTCAAATCCCTTCGAAATGTGGCTACTGATAAGGATTTTTTCCTAACTCCTTGCTTTGGCAGTGTTACCTTCCCTCCACCTATACATCAGACATACAGACTTCTTGACTCCCTTTTAACAATTTTCAAATTAGGCCGCCTCTGTTATTTGTCCCTGTGTTTTTTTGTTTTGTGTGTGTGTGTGTGTGTGTTTTCACAAAGTGGGCAAAGCAAGGCAATGATGTCAGCCTCAATTGCCTGATTCTTACTTTGCAGCAATAACTTCAACGCTTGTTCCTCTGCTACCCTATATATGGGGAAAAGTTCCCAAACAAATCTGGAAACCATCATCTTATCCTCCAAGTTCCTCTTCAAAACATACATCTTTATATCATATATTGTACCCAGCAATTGGATAATAGCAAATTATGATCATTATTACTGGCTGGCTAAGGATTAACCCTATCTCCTTCACCCCACATCATCTAAATGAAGTCTTGTCTTTACCACTGATTCTCTTTGAGGCAGGAACCATCATTTGCTAAATGTTTGTCAATAGCTTATTACACTGTAGCTCCCAATCTAGTTGGCATTTCAGCATAACACTAATATAAATGTTAATAAATCTCAATCATTGTCAAACTAGCACCTACCTTTTGCAGTACACTAAAAACATTTGATGATAATCACAATCATGAAAACTACTGCTGTGGAATTTCACTTGTTTACTCATGACAAATGAAAATGAATGAACTGTTTTCTTTTGACATGTGATAGTAATCTTGAACATGGTTTGTACCTTTACTTCTGATTTTGTGTATTCATGCTTTACATGACTCCCTATGGATGGAATTGACAAATTGGTTGTTAGTATAGGGCATTTGAAAACAAGAAAGGAAGAATATTTGCACATTTGAAACAAAGAAAAACATTAGAAAACGTGAACTTAAATTATAGTAATAAATACATTTTGTCCATTAATAATAAGCCATTATTGTAATAAATGAATGCTGCCCAATTAAAGTATTTCAGGCTTTTCTTTGGAAAGTAGTGTGATGAGGATTGTAAAGGAGCTTTAGATTTGTGCTCTCTAAATTGCTTTTAAAAGAGTGAAACGTCACTGGATATCTGCTGCTATTTAGAAATATCTAAATTATTACCTCTTGAAATACTAAATCAATCATTCAGTTAATTAGTTCTTATTGAATACATTTTATTCTTTGAATTTGGAGCAACACTGATATCCAGTGGACAGCTAAATTTATAGCATGTGTAATTCCTTTAGATGTCCCCCCAATGGGTTTTTCTCTACCCACAAATTTTATGTATTAGAGATCTCTAACTTAAATGAAAACCATGTGAGATATGAACAGTAAGAAGCCCATTACATTACATTTTACACCTTACTCCATTTATTTTCCCTAGGTTAGAAAGAATGTCTGCAGTAATGTTTTGCAGTAGAATAGGGAAAAAAACAACAACAAACTGAAATTGAATAGGAAGAAGCTACAAATATTTCAGTAATTTCATATGAAGTATGTTGGGGATAGAGGGAATTTGGACCAAACACCTGCCTTTTAAACATATTGAAACAATTTAGTTCAAGTCAGCATATCCTGAAATTAAGAGTAGTGCACACTTGGGGCACTACTGACTTGTAACTGACTTCTCAGGATGCAAAAAAATCATTTATCTTGATATAATTTGGAATTGATGAGGCTGTTGCCATGCTAGTGTCAGTGGCGACTGTTCAGGGGATAACGATTGATTTAAATAACAGAATTTTATCCTTGTGGAGAAATAGAAATACAATTGGTGAGGAAAGCACACACTCTTCAGTTTATTTAAAAATTATCAAAGTTACTTTGCTTCCATCTGGGAGTCACCTTATGACCTTACCTTTCTTCAGTGGGAATTGCACATGCTTTGAAAGATTCCAGAGAGTCCAGTGCCAGTTGTTCTGAAAAACTTAAAATAGTGTTTTAATTATTATCTCCCCTAATAGTCATTCATAACCTGAGGTAGATCTACTCTATTATTTGAGAATGTCTGATATCCTAATGCTGCATTGCCAACACTTGCAATTTTATCACAAATATTGTTGCCTTCATGTTAAGGCCCCAGGTCGGAATCATGGGATTGCAAGAGAATCTTGGGGATCGGGGTAGGGGGGTGTTAAGCAAGTTACTAGCCCTTATGGCTTCACAGAAAAGCTGAGTGATTCGAGAAAGAAAGAAAGAAAGAAAGAAAGAAAGACCCAAACTTCATTTTTTGAAGAAAAAAAAGAAGCAGTTTTTAATCTCATGAGTTTTGGGGGCCTGACGCATGTTGTTTGGATGTTGGCATTGACAATAGGGTTAGTATTCCCACTGAGTTTTTATCTGTAGACAGAACCATTAGATTTATAAGCACAGATGTAAAATATATGTGTAATATATTGCCCTCAATCCATGTTTGCAAATTCCCAAAATGTCATTGATATGAGTAAGAAAGAGACTGACTAATGTCTAGCAAAAATGGCTAATTCTGAGCTCTCTACCTAGTCTCAGTAAACAGACTGAGCATGGGAAACATGGATGGGAGAGGAAGAGAAAAGGATTCCATTCTCCATGCCAAAAAGCGACCATAGAACTGATTTGCTGATGGCTAAAGTACATTTTATGGCTCTTTAAACAGCCATTTCCCTAACCTTCCCCTGTCCTGCTTTTTTACATACTGCTACATAGAGGCCCCTATGGACCTGAGTTCCATCCCACACAGAGTGTATGCCTCCTACATGGACTTCAAATGATGCTTCAACTGAGAAGACCTAGGGAGGTAGAGGCAAGATTTGCTATTATGTGTAATTTACACACTAAAAATCCCTTTATTCTATCTGGCTACTGAAAGGGGAAGGTGGCTTGAATAAAGGAGGGAGCTTCAATGTCACTGTCACTTTATTTCTCCTCTACTCCAAGTGATGGGTGGGCTTGGGTTTTTACTTGCTCTCATTTTCTGGGGATATCATTCCATCGGTTTCTTTTCTACCAGGTCCAAACCTTAGAAAATGTATTCTCCACATTTTTTGTTCACTTGCTTAGAGCTTTCACCTATACTTCATGTGGAAGGAGGCATATCTATCAAAGGCTGCTCTGCTGAAGTCCCACTCATAAAGTGGTCCAAGTTTTATGAAAATTTGACAACTTTTTTAAAAAATGTAAGCTGGCACTATTAAATATATTAAATTAAATTGCTCATAACAAGCAGAATATGTAGATCAATTTCTATGTTACCCCAAACTGCTTTAATAAAAAAATACAGTGATAATCAGTATGGAGCACATGCTTGACCAAATGCCCTGGCTCTGTGCTCTGTGGGAGCAAACTGAGGATCTGTTTGTTGGAGTGCCAAAGGAAAGGAGTTTTACAGCATGGGCATTTCCATTTCCACTATAGCATCTGTAATTCATGGAGCGTATATGCTCATACCAATCCACTACACTAATTAGATAGACCTCTTTATCTCAAACTACTATGGTCTCCTAGGATACCCTAAATTGAAAGAAGAGTGCGCTATGGTGGAATGGATTTCTGCACTCCTCATTAAGGCTGTTGGGCCACAAAGATATTAGAAAAGGGATTAGTTTAATATACTCAAGCTTGAAAAGGATCCAAGGAACCAGATAACTCCAGATTGTCTTACTGTGACCTTCTTAATAACTTTTTCCATAAAAGGAGAGCTTCAAGTTAGGCTATGTCTACACTGGTGGCTCCTTGTGCAAGAACGTCTTGTGCAAGGGTTCTTGTGCAAGGAGTCCTGTGCAAGAACACGTCCACACTGCCATGTGTAAGATGTACTTTTGCGCAAGAGTACCCATGGCAGTGTGACTGTGCGGTAGGAATTCTTGCTCAATGAAACTCTATAGCTAAAATAGCTTTCTTGCTCAAGAGAGCGTCTACACTTGTGATTCTTGCGCAAAAGCTACGCTCTTTTCTTACAAGTGGAAGCTGTCTCAAGAGAGCTTACGCTTGTAAGAAAAGAGTGTAGCTCTTGCGCAAGAAGCCATCTCTTACCATGCCGTACTGTACATCTTCTTGCGCAGGAGCGGGTGGGCAGTGTGGATGCACTGCAGATTATTGCGCAAGAACAGCCATTCTTGCGCAAGAGGCCGCAAGTGTAGACATAGCCTTAGAGTGGCAAACAGAAAGTCTATTAATAATGAATGATAGTTTCTGGAGCAAGGCCTTTTAAGCTGTTGCTTGCTTAAGACTGACACATTTTATGGCTAATGTCTTTATTTACTGTATCTTCTTTCTTCAAATCACTTTTTTCTACTGATAAAATTAGAACAAATTACATAGCCAGGCTATTTCTGTTTATTAGGTAGTATGCAATTCAATCATTATTTCTACTTAAAATAAGAATATTTACCAAAGTTATGATAGAATTGATATCAAGGATATCCATTAAGCAGACAGCTTCACTGACCTCTATAAAGGAAGCTTGGTGACAATTTTATTCAGATTTATTGGACATCCTGGTCATTTATAAAAGCTGTGGTGAAAACAAGGACAATGAAAATTCAAAACTATGCTATTTTTGCAGATTTGTGTACATTGGAGAACAATTTTGTAATGCATTTCGCTTTAATCTGGCAACATGGAACAAACAATGCCGGATAAATTTATATAATTTATCTTCCCTGACAAATTCTCTGTGTTCAGCATATTGTAAATATACTATGGCCAAAATTTTAACACTGTGTATCTAACTCTCGGTTCCTAAGTCAACATTTAGGTATCCAAATAAAAGTTCCCTAGATTGTCAAAGGTCCTCAGCACTCTCAGGTCTCATGGAATTCATTATGATTTGTTCATGCTCTGCATAGCTATCTGTTTTTATTTAGATGGTAAAATATGGAAGCACAGTGTTTATAGGTAGCCTCTCCTCATTCATACTTGTGTGATGCAGTCTACTCTGCACTACTGACTTTCAGGAATGCAGTCAAAAAACTTTTCCAGTTGGAATAAAAGAAAGAAGCCATTGCTGGGCTCTCTTCTCAAGGAAGAGAACAGTCGTGGTAGTAGCTATTTATATTTTACCACACAAGTGTTTAATTTCAGAAGGGATAAGATAAGAGAAAGTTTAAAAGGCTCTTTGCATATAGACTCATTTAATTTTCCTGTTTTATTAGTCTGTACTACAATGGTTTTTGAGTAAACTCAGAGCAAATAGCTTCTAAGCATAAATATGCCTGGCTTATATGAACTGAAGAGGGTGCCTACTTACTAAATTGGGAATGAAGGCTGAGTACAAAAAGTGATATTTAAAAAGAAGAGAAGGAAAACACCGTGTAACCATAAATGATCTTTAATTTAAAACATTAAGCCACTAGACAGAGGTATTGATCTCATTAACAGGAAACTCATAGACGAGCGGAAAGGCTCAATAAAATAAATACCTTCTTGTTGACACAATTTTGGCGCAGGATTTAGACAGTGTATATGAGAGACTCTATAACAAGTCTGATCTTTTTATCATGTATTTTCTTAATACTCCTATTTATGATCAGATATGCTTGGAATAGATTTCAGAAAGCTGTGAAGGCATTTATTTATTACTAGCTGATTTAACCAGCATTGCTCAGGTCCTTAATTCAGTTAATTTTTAATAAAATAAAAATGTACATGCTTTATTTAAATAGTTGTATTTTTATAAAAAACACTGTTATTTTATTAAATTGATTTTTTATTTCAGATTTCTTATAAAAAGGGACTGTTAAAATGTGTTCAGTTAATTTTTTAAAATTGAAAATCCATCAAATGTTTTTTCTTCATTCCTATGAACTCTTTATCATTCACTATGTATTAACAAAGAAGGGCTATAGTAATTTGGTTTCCAATAACATTGTCTTCTAGTTTTCAAACTTTAAGCATTGATGTAGCAGTGCTAAACCAGAACACTACTCCAATTTTTCCATTTTCTCTTCTTTTCTGTAAGGTATATTGAGAAACAATTTTATTTCAGTTTCATCCTGTTTTTCTGGTTCATTGTCTTTCAACATTCACTCAGTTATGTCAATTTGGAGGACTGTACTTAATTTGGTGGTTCTGTCTTTTTTTGCTGTTTGGATTTATGAGAAAAAATCCCATTCCTGGTATATCACATTTTCCTGGCATAAGCAAACACTTATATTGCTTTAAGTTATAAGAGGAAGCACTACACTGAAATTGGTGGTCCTAGCTCTTACCATTTAGGAGGAGTTCTTGAGCAAACAGTCAGAAAAACATACTCTAAAATATATGGTAAATGACAAAGGCGTAATGACAAAGGGAAGTCTTAGCCATATCTAATAGGAAGACTTTTTTGAACCTACAAAGAAGAGAACTACAGTGTATAAAAATTATCGGCATCTTATAATCCTATGTACGATAAGTTATTTTGTTTTCTCAGTTTCCAAAGCTCCGTAATATAGCCTGCTGTGAAGTAGGCCAATGTTTATAATAGGACATTCATCTTCCTAACACTTACAAAATGTCTGATGGATAAAATGTCAAAACAAAGCATTTTAAAAATATTTACATCATTTTATGTGTATCATATGTTTAGTATAACTTCTTTCAAATATGAAACATTATGAATGTTTTGAATTAATGTACTGCTCATATACATTTTGTATATATTTTCATTAATGGTCCATTGAATATTTATAGTTAGCAATTAATGAATATTCAAAGTGTTTTTCTTGGTTTTACCAAGCTACACAAAATAGAACTTGAAAATAAGCAATGTGTTTTAGTAAAAAAGGCTGTGCAGGAAATATAAGAATATAAGAATGGCAATACTAGGTTAGACCAAATGTCCATCTAGCCCAGTATCCTGTCTTCCAACAGTGGCCAATGCAAGATGCCCGAGGGAGAGTAAACAGAATAGGTAATCATCACATGGTCTCTCTCATGTCATCCATTTCCAGACAAACAGAAGCTAGGGATACCATTCCTACTTATCCTGGCTAATAGCCATTGATGGACCTAACCTCCATGAATTTATCTAGTTCTTTTTTGAATCCTGTTCAGGTCCTGGTCTTCACAACATCTTCTGTCAAGAAGTTCCACAGGTGGATTGTGAACTCCATGAAGAGAAACTTTCTTTTCTTTGTTTTAAACCTGCTACCTATTAATTTAATTTGGTGACCTCTAGTTCATGTGTTATGGGAATAAGTAAATAACTTTTCCTTATTCAATTTTTCCACCTCAGTCATGATTTTATAGACTTCTATCATATCCCCCTAAGTCTCCTCTTTTCTAAGCTGAAAAGTCCGAGTCTTTTTGAACTCTCTTCATATGAGACCCATTCCAAAATCCTAATAATTTTTGTTGCTCTTTTCTGAATCTTTTCCAAAGCCAATATAATTTTTTTTGAGAAGAGGCAACCACAACTGTATGCAGTATTCAAGATGCGGGCATGTCATGGTTTTATACAAAAGTAATATGATATTCTCTGTGGGTATGTCTACACTGCAGTGCTATTTCGAAATAACTTATTTCGAATGAGTTAATTCGAAATAAGCTAATTCGAAATAACGCATCTAGACCCAAAAACTAATTCGAAATAGTGTTTTGCTAATTCGAAATAGTGCGTCCACACTGATTGGATGCTGGATCACATTTAAGGGCAGCTGAAACCGCTTCCAGCAGGGCATCAGGTAAATAGTTGCTTTGTGTGGCTGCTGTCTGAGGCTATCTGAGGCTCGTGCTTAAAGGAACCTTCTGGACAGCCAGTTCTCAGCTTTTCCGCTTGCTTGCCTACCTTGCCAAGGGACAGCAAAGCGTTTTCCTCTCCGCCTGCTTCGGTCACTCTCCTTTGGGACACCGCAGCACTCGGCACCATGGAGCCAGAGCCGCCCCTGGGCACTCTGGTGCTCATGTTGAATGTCTTGCTGCAAGCCTGGCAGCAATTGCTGGAGGCTGCCTGACACCTTCTTCTGCAGGCCAGCCCCCTGGCCCTCCCTCTGCCCCCCCTTGGGGCTCTGGAGGAGCGGTGCCTGGATGCCAGCGTGCCCCACTGCATCTGGCATCTGGACACCAGCAGCGACTGGTGGGACCACATCGTCCTGGAGCACTGGGGAGACCAACAGTGGACCCAGAACTTCAGGATGAAGAAGGACACCTTCCTGGAGCTCTGCAAGTGGCTCGCCCCTGCTCTGCAGCGACGGGACACATGCATGAGGCCCGCTATTCCCCTCCACAAGCGGGTGGCCATAGCACTCTGGAAGCTCTCCACGCCGGACAGCTACTGATCTGTCGGGAACCAGTTTGGCATGGGGAGATCCACCGTCAGAGCTGTGCTCATGCAGGTACGGCACTCATCGGCCACTGGGCCAGGACGGGGGGCTGCAAGGAGGATGTGGGCTGCCCCAGGGAAAATGGTGGGGGGGGCGGAAGTGGTGTAAGTGCCCTCCCTGGGAGGGGTCGGTCCGTCCCGGCCACGCTACAGACTGCCCGCGGTGGCCAGGATTGCAGCAAGGGTTGCTCCTAGGAGTGGGGTATGGGGCAATGGCAGGGAAAGAACACTCCCAGCCACCCGGGTGACCCAGTGACCCTTGGTTTTGTGTCTCTCTCTGCAGGTGCTCAAGGCCATCAACAGGGTGCTGCTCCACAGAGTCGTCCATCTCCCCGACCTGGATGCGGTCATCCAGGGGTTCGGTGCCCTCGGTTTCTTCAACTGCAGGGGGGCAATCGACAGGATGCACATCCCCATCTATGCCCTGGACCACCAGGCCTCCCTCTACATTAACCACAAGGGATACTTCTCCGTGATCCTGCAGGCCGTGTCTGACCACCAGGGCCAGTTCATGGACATCAATGTGTGCTGATCCGGCAAGGCACACGATGCGCGGGTGTACCACAACTCCTCCGTGTGCCAGAGGCAAGCTTGCACCTGGCACTGCATGAGCCAGCCACCCACTGCCACCCAACCCTCCGCCTCTTCCCAGGACCAGGCTGGTGGCTTCCGGGAGTCTGCCCAGCGCCACAAGAGGCGGGCGCCCGCCTGGTCTAGTGCGGAGATCGTGGACCTGATCCAGGTTTGGGGAGAGGCCTCCAACGTCCACAATCTCTGCACTAGGGACAGGAAAGTGGCTGACTAGGGCAGGATAGCTGCCAGCCTGGCCACCAAAGGCCACATGCGAACCCAGGAGGAGGTTTGCATGAAAATCAAGTTGGTTCAGTGAGACCTCCGACCCTGAGCCCTGAGCTTAGAACATAATTTATCTAACTTCTCTTTAAACTCTGTTATAGTTCTAGCCTTCACAACCTCCTGTGGCAAGGAGTTCCACAGGTTGACTATTTGCTTAGTGAAGAAGAACTTTCTTTTATTAGTTTGAAGCTTGCTACCCATTAATTTCATTTGGTGTCCTCTAGTCCTTATATTATGGGAACTAATGAAGAACTTTTCTTTATGCACCCTCTCCATACCACTCATGATTTTATATACCTCTATCATATCCCCCCTCTGTCTCCTCTTTTCTAAGCTGAAAAGTCCCAGGCTCTTTAGCCTCTCTTCATATGGGACCTGTTCCAAACCCCTAATCATTTTAGTTGCTCTTTTCTGAACCCTTTCCAAGGCCAAAATATCTTTTTTGAGGTGAGGAGACCACATCTGTACACAGTACTGAAGATATGGCCATAGTTTTATACTTCCCCTCCTCCTTCTTTCACTGGCTTCCCCCTTCCAGCTCCCTCCTCCCAGGTTTCCCCCTCCCCTCTTCCACCCTCTCTTCTCCCTTCGCCTGCCTCCTTTTCCCAGTCTCCCCAGAGGTTAATCCTCCCCCTCCCCCCAGTTTTGTTAAATAAAGAGAGTTTCTATTTTTGAACACACGTGTCCTTTATTTTTTACATCAGGAAGAGGGGCCAGGGAAGGGTAAGTGGAAGGAGGTGAGGGAGGAATGGGGCATGAACACCCGATAGGGAGGACTGGGGTGGCTCTGTGGGCTCCTTGGGATGGAAGCTCTCCTGCAGGGCCTCCTGGATCCTGACAGCCCCCTGAATGACCCCTCCAGATGGTAGCCTGCAGCAAGTGCAGCCGGGTTGATGGCTGAGTGCTGTTATGTGCCGAGTGTGGGCACTCAGGTCACTCCAAGACAGGACTGCTTTGCTTTCCCTCATCGAGGTAGACAAGCAAGCAGGCAACCTTGAGAACTGTCTGTCCGGGGTGGGGGTCGGGTCCCTTTAAGCACAGCCCTCGGCTAGCCTGAGGCAGCAGCTCTACACTCTCAGTCCTAACCTGATGCCCTGTCGGCACTGGTTCCGGCCAGCCTTAACTTCGGTTCAGGGTCCACTCAATGTGGACATCCTAGTTTGAATTAACAAAATGCTAATTCAAATTAGTTTTTAGGTCTAGATGTACTAGTTCGATTTAGCTTAGTTCAGATTAAATAATTCGAATTAAGTTAGTTCCAATTAGTGCTGTAGTGTAGACATACCCAAAGTGCATCTGACACCATGTGTTTCATTTGTAGTCTGTCCTCATGGGGTGTTAATTTCCACAGGCCTGGCCTGTGGCCAAGAACACATTACATCCAACTCAATAAGTAAAGCCTGTATTTCCCAAACTGCATCACATCTGTAGCATATAGCTTCTTGTTTGTGCAGGAGAAAGTAAGGTGGTTTCTAATAAAATCAGGCTTTTGTAGATTAAGATACAGGTTTTGAACTTGGTCCATAAGCAAATGCGGAGCCAGTGGTGTTATCAAAAGACAGTGTGTTGGATTTGTACTAACCTTTGTGTATGTGAAGTATATTTCTCAATGCAGTACCAGCATCTGCATCTTTGTGGCAGTTACATTCAGCCACAAGTAGACTGTGTTACAACTTGGGGATGCCAAAACATGGTTAGTTTTGGTTCGTTGTTATCTAAGGGTACGTCTACACTAGCCCCCTAGTTTGAACTAGGGAGGCTAATGA
>JANRFK010001234.1:68347059-68361422 GCA_030068395.1 Apalone spinifera
CCCTCATTAGCCTCCCTAGTTCGAACTAGGGGGCTAGTATAGACGTACCCTGAGAGCTAGAAAGGCCCTTTTGGGGGCGAAGGATTGGAAAAAATCTGGCAAAATGTCATGATACCAGACTATGGCTAGGTCTACACTGCAATGGTAAGTCAGAAATTAAATGCAATTTGCAGTACACACATTGTGTATCTTTTTCCACTTTACTGTTGAAAGAGGCTTTTCTGAAATTTGGCGTGTCTACATGTTGCGAAATTTTGTAAAAAAAAGTGCTCTTTCAACACATCCCTTATTCCTAGTAAAATGAGGTTTACAGGGATGGCAAAAAAACATGTCGATTTTTTTCCAAAAAAATTTCCAATAAGCAGACACATTCTTTGGATGTGGCATTGCTTTTCTGGGATACCTCCGGTATCTCGGAAAAGTAGTGCGGGCTAGATGTAGCCTTTGTCATCAGAGGTCTTTCTCAGTGTTGTTGAGAGAGATTTTCATTTTATAATTCATCTATAGTTTGGGATTTTTTCCATCTCCATGAGCTGGGCAATTAAAAAGTAGACTAAGAAGTTATTTTTCTGAGTCTGGTTTCATTAGGAAAGAAGTGAAATGTAATTTCCCTTGTTTTAGGTTAGTCTGAAAATTTTTCGCCTACCTTATTATTCTGCACTTCACACTTCCACAGCACATCTGTTAGTTTGTGAATGCAAATGATTGACAATATGGTACATATATTTCAGAATCTTACTTAGACACTAAATCAATATATAAGTGCCATGTTACTGCTTGTTAGGTATTTTTTGCTTCCAATAAATGTAATGAGAGTGACTAAGAGGCAAAAATAACGGGCCAGATTCACCTTTCATGTAAAAGTTAGTAGTTCCATTCACTTCAGTGGGGGTTATAAAATAGCTGCATTAATCTTTCAGTCACTGTAAATTAGTAATAAGGATCATCATATGAATACTGTTTTTCTGATATGGTTGTGGAACTCTTCTTAGCACTAATGGGAGCTATGTGATCCCATTAGACTAAGAGTGCAGAAGTAAACCATATATTTTACTAAGAAAGTAGTGCTTTTGTGGCACTAGCAAGGTGAAATGCTCCCTGCAAAGTTTGCTTTAGCTTTGAGGCACACATCTTTTATTTTTGTTTTCCTAGTTAACTTGTCCTAGAAAAGTTGTAAGTCAGGCAAAAGAGGAAACAAATTTCTCTCCAATTTACACACTTACATAAGTGTCATAAACAGTTATACAGTTAGTGACTATCATGTGTATGTGACTTTGAGAATAGAATACTGGATACTTCTTCCAAAAATGTCAAGCAAGTGAAAGAATTGGGTCCACTAGTTTAGTCACTAAGGAAGTGACAAACACATGACTGGAATTGCTCTTCAAGGTGATTGTATATACAATAACCAAAACCTTAGCTATCACAGCAGTTGTTGGGTATGGGAAATGATCTCAGCTTTCAAAGACTTTTGAGAATTGTAAGTCAGAAGGGAAAATGTAACCCCTCATACGATTCAAGAAGCTGTTAGTAATATGGTATTAAGATTTTCTGTTGTCTGATTGATATTAATGGCTAAGACTCTAAATATCTGTTTTGCATGAAAATGAATTCACAAAAGTGCATGCATAACTGCATGCCTACTTTGTTCATGAGATTACTATAAAAGTGAATGGAAACTGGGTAATTCTGGTTGCATGGGATCCACTCTGTGTCTAACTGATTATTTGTACTGAAAAAATGCTTAATAGGCATTCACAGTCACAAGAAAGGTATATTTTTAACTCAGAATCCAAGCTAAACTAAACTAAAATTCATGGATAAATGAAAGATATGTAGAACTCATTCTTTGATTGTTTGTGCCAGGATTGCAAAATTGTACATTTCCTTTGTAGTTCAATTTGTTCCTTTCATCCTCTGATATTCAGACCATGCTATACAGTATATTAAAAATGATCTTCTTTTCTTGCATTTTGCTATATTTTTGTAATGACATTCTGCAAGATGTAAACTTGCAATTTAAATGGAATATTCATCCAGAACAGGATTGGGAAGGTCTGACCTCTGGATGACAGCATTGCTATTTCAAATGTTTTTACAGTGTACAGGGATGTCCTTAGGGCTCATGGGGTAGTACTATTAAACTGGTACCCTCTATGCCCCAATGATAGCCCAGGGGCGGCAATTTTTTAGAGATGTGATTTTATAGTCTTAAGCAAGACATTAATGAACATTTTTAAAAGCAAATTTTAAACTAAGGTCCCATAGACTAACGCAGTACATTCAGAAACTGACATTGTATACTTGGGGCTGGTAAATGCCTGTTAAATGGCTTCATTAACACTTGAATGGTTCTTTCCCAGCTTCAGTGTTCTGCTAATAGGCCTGGCAGCCTTTTCACTTTTAAGCTAACTAGATCCTCTCCAGAGGAAGCAGAGCCACAGAACAGGCAGAAGAGGCAGGTAGGTGGACATTATGTCCTAGTGATGCCCTATGCAGCTGGGTATTCTGCGTATGTAAGGACAGCCCTGACAGTGTATTATAAAACGATAGATCCTTTAATGCTAATTTGCTTAAACATTTGAACTCTTGACATATCAGTCCTGATTCTAATCTCATTTAAACCAATAAGATTTACCATTTTCTTCAGTGAATTTCTCCTAATTTAAATTTAACTCAAGAAAATCAGACTTCTTGAGTCTGACTTGGATGTGTATTTGGTCAGAAAATGGTCAGAGGTCTGTAAAATCATGACAGGTATAGAGAAATGAATAAGGAAATGCTATTTACTTGTTCCCATAACATAAGAACTAGGGGTCACTAAATGAAATTAATAAGTAGCAGGTTTAAAACAAGCAAAAAGGAAGTTTTTCTTAACTTAGAGCAAAGTCAGCCTGTGGAATTCCTTGCCAGAGGACATTGTATAGACAAGAATTTTAACAGGGTTCAAAAAAGAGCTAGATAAATTCATGCAGCTTAGGTCCATCAATAGCTATTAGCCAGAATGGTTAGGAATGGTGTCCTTAGCCTCTGTTTGTCAGAGGCTGGGAATGGATGACAGCAGAGGGATCACTTGAGGATTCCTTGTTCTGTTCACTCCCTCTGGGGCATCTGACATTGGCCACTATTGGAAGACAGGATACTGGGTTAGATGGACTTTGGTCTGACCCACTATGGCCATTCTTATGTTCTTATGTCTTTCCATTCTCTATATACCTGGCAGAGATAGTAAATGAACTGATTTCAACTTGTTGTTTCTTTTCCTGTCAGTTTAAAGAGTCTTTAAGGCTGATGTCGATAAATATAAATGTAAATATAAATATAGGCACAGGAGGTAGAGGTTCAGATTTTACGTCCCAACCCAAGGTCCCAGCCACCAGCCTGCACCCTGGGCTGTGCTGCCACTCAGGGTTCCAGTCACCAACTTCAAGGGGTCCTAGCACTGGCCCCACTTTCTCGGAGGGTCCTGGCCACTGGCATCACTGAGGGCCCTGTAGTCCTGGCCACTGGGGGTCCATTGCCATCCAGGGTCCCAGTAGTTCCACTGCTAGACCTGAGGCCCCAACCATGAGCCCCTCACCTGAGGTTCCTTAGCCACCCTCAGCTGTGGCACTGGCCTGGAGCGCTAAGGTGCATGGATGGGCTAAGGGAGGAGGGCTGGAGTGCAGCACCTTCACCCTAAAAATTGATCCAGCAGCACTAAATAATAATAATAATAATAATAATAAATATATAATAATATAAAACACGGGGAGGCAACGAGAACTCTTTTCTTTTTATTATCTTTGCTATACCTAAGAATCAATGATACACTTGTGTCAAACTACGCTATAGAGAACAGTATATCAGACATGAAGTGAAATAATGTTGCTCTGTGTTCTGATGGTTTAAGCCTTGTTTAACATAGTCTGTTAAACAAATTAACAGAATAATTAGATGAGATTAATAGACTGAACACCTTGTGCCTTTTAAGTGTGTGTTTGTGGAGGGGGTATTTGGCTGGCTGAATGAAAGGATAGTGCTTTATGGCAGGGAAGAGGAAGGTGAAAATGGTTGCAAAAAGGTTAGCATGGTTGTTGACATACTTCCTAAAAATGCAGGATTGTAAAAGAGCAGCTCTATGCCTGAAGTTCCCCTTTTAGATGGAGCAGGTTTAAGCAGGACCCACCCTCTCTCCTCTATATGATAAAATAGCATAGTTTTGGTCAAGGTCTTTTGTTAGCATTATGCTAGCAGCCCCATTTTTAGGAAGGGAGGCTGGGAAGGGTTTTTCCCTTTGCACCATATTAGGTTGGGTGCAGTTGGAGTTTATTTGCTTTCCCCATGGTGGGTTCAGATAGGACTCTGTTTATGCAGTAGACTGTATGCTACAACTCATTGTTTAAGTGTAGGGTGGCTGTCCTATGCAGGTACTCCATAGGGCAGGCATATCATAACCAGATGTATGGTTTGGAAAAAAGGACTTAAAGAGGTGTTCATTAAAGGTTCAAACAGGGAGTTGTTGGAGACTCCTGTGAGTGGTACAGCAGGGAGCCAACCCTCTCCCCCCCCCTTTCTTATAGCCCACCAGACCCTTCCTATAAAGATGAGGGTGTATGGTAACATCCCAACAATGGATTTATTTGAGGGACCTGGATGGAAAAAGAGGGGAAGCTCTCTATCTATTAACAGAATAAACATGGGGTTACCTGCACTCTATACTTTTATCTGCCAGGTAGTCCCAGCCATCTAATAATAAAGTTGCAGCCTGATTAAACTTATGTCATATGTTTCCCATCCTTCTTTTGGATCAGGAAATTTCTTATGGGTTACAAAGATTGTCATCACTTATATCATGGTTCAATTGTAGCCCAATATAGTATTGACTGAAAATAATTATTATCTAATATCAATTTTGAGGCCTGTATGAAATGAGTAGGTGGTCCCAGTTTTAATACCAAGCTGACAGATATCTCAATCACAGTTAATATGCAATACTTCTCTTGTATTCTGTGTTGAATGGATGTAGAAGATAGGTAACCTCAGCATCCTGATAGATGTGTCCTCTAAAACATTGTTTCGGACATGCTGACAAGTATTTACTGTGCTTGTGTCTGTGCTGTAGCTTTTTTGTAGATAAAAGATTTCTCTTTCCAGTATTGTTAACCCAGGACTTTTAATGAATATTATATTATCTGCAGAAAAAAACCCATAAGCAGCCTAAAATATGTGCTACAATGGTGAAACATCATTAAATGATTTGATCTTTACAGAATAAATCTAGTAAGGGTATACACTGTTAACAAAAGGTGGTTAACCACTTCTCATTGTTAAATGAGTTTATTGATGTCCTAGTATATAAAAAGCACCATAACAGAAATGTTCAAGTTTTATCTGAACTGTTCAAATTGCCTTGTCACATTATTCAAAACAAAAGTGAAGAGATGCTGCATTTGCATGACCACTTATTCATGATTTGGTGGGCAACTGAGATGCAGGCTTATTCATGACTATGCACTTTTTGCAGGCTTATTCATGAGTTGGTGGGCAACTGAGATGCAGGCTTATTCATGACTATGCACTTTTTGCAGGCTTATTCATGAGTTGGTGGGCAACTGAGATGGAGACAAGTGAGAGTCAAATTCCCCCATTAGAGAAATCACTGGCTTTGCTTGGCATGTTGTCCTGGGAAGAACTTTGAAGACTACCAGTCAGACTGGTTTGTACTTCCTTGGGATGGTGGGCTAGCTGGAAGTAGGAACATTTCTGTTTCCTGCTGGTCAAAGGATCTTTAATAAACTCACACCAATCCCATTTACTAGTTGTTCAGGTCACATCCTTCCATGAGCATCATTTAGTTGCTTATATGCAGTGAGGATGCAGGCTTTTGCAGAAGATGTTGTAGACAGCCATTTTTTAGCTGAAGAAGAAACATTTTTCCACATGACAAAGTAGTGATATGAGTATTTGAAATTAAAGCTATGTTTATGTAAGAACACTCTTCCTTCGACTTCCCTTACTCCTTCTGAAAGCAGGGTTACTGGCATCGACTGGCTAATTCGACTCACTTTGAATTAACTGTCTTAACTAGACTGCTAATTCAAACCCTGGCAGATCAACAGCAGCAGTTTCATTCTTCCTCTGCAGTGTAGACGTACCCTTACAAAGCAAGCGTGGGACTTGGGGAAGAGGTGGAGTGGGAATGGAGAATTGTGGGGCCTGCGGCATGGGGGCTGCCCTGGTCCTTCATCTGGGTACTAGGCTGGGGGAAGGGGGTTGCCCCGGGAATGGCCCTGGATGCAGTGACCATGTTAGGCCTGACAAGTGGTCTTGGTGCACAGTAGTGAACTTTCTCTGTGGGCCTCGCTTTCTCAGACATGTTGCCTCATGAGTGATGTACTTTTGGAGTTTGAGGCCTCCATTCTCCCTGAAAAGCCAGGGTCACTGGCTGATTACACTTCCCATAATGCATTCACAGTGATACAACACCTATAACATGTATACATCTTGGTCAGAGGGAAATCTGCTTTGCATTATATGAGATGTAGCCTTTCAAGGGTCTTGGCCCATAGGAGAAATGGGGGCCTGAGCTACAACTTGCATAAGGTGATACAATAATATGGAAACACAATTTAATGTATTGTTGAATTGATTTGAAATGAAACATTTGGAACAATGTGAAAACATTAAATTTCTGATTTATGTCAAACAGAATTAAAACAGAATACTTCATTTTAATTTTCCTGAAAGAAATTTGAAAATATTAATAACAAACACAATTTTCCGATAGAAAATTGCAATTTTAAGGGAACTGCATTTTCTGTTGGCAAAGTTTCTAGAAGAGGAAAGGATAGGAATTTGAGTTGAAGAGAAATATATGTAAATCAAGGGGAACACATTGACCATGTAAAACCATCACACTGTTTCTCAATAAAATTATTCCTTTTAATAATTAAAAGTAATCATAATTCCATACAGAATAAGAAAGTGAGTTGGTACAAACCAGCTTCTATTTGCAGCTCTCAAATGGTAAATGGTCACAGTTTGTTGTCTGTGAGCTTTATGGAACTGATTGAACAAAAGTGAGTTTGTATGGTAAAATGATCAATACTAAGTCCAGGCCTGACCTTCACTTGTGTGAGGTGTGGCACCAAAACCTTGCTTTGACATAAGGGGAACCTTCAGCTGGCTGTGCACGCCACACCAGGACTTCCTCTCTCCATAACCCTTTCCTAACTAGTGAGGTGTTGAATGCCAAGAGTTTTCCATATTATGCTGTTCTGCTGTTTCCATGCCAGCTAGGGGCATGTCTAAACTACATAGATTTTTTAAAAAAAGGATATGCAAATTCTGTGGGAATTTGCATATCTTCTTCCGATCGCATTTTTGAAAGTAGATCTTTCGAAAATGGAAGTAGTCTGGATGCTTTTTTTTTTAAACCTTTTCCAAAAAAGTGTATAAACCTCCTTTTTTTAGGAAGAGCGTTTTTTTTTTAAAGGATTTTTTTTCTGAAAAAAACATGTCCAGATTATTTTCATTTTCTAAAGATCCTCGTTCGAAAATGCAATCGGAGGAAGATATGCAAATACCCACAGAATTTGCATATCCTCTTTCGAAAAATCGTTGTAGTTTAGACATGCCCTAAATGAGGAAGTCACACTCTGTGAATCTGCCTGCTTTTGGCTGACTGTGCCCTTTGGCCCTTTACCTTCCTTCTATGCAAGGCAACTGAGCTCCAGCTCTCTTCATGCTGTGGAAAGCTGACACCAGCCACCCTTTCCCAAACACTGTATTAGTCTGGGCTTCATGTGCATATTTGGGAATCCTGATTAAGATATCCAGACCCCTAGCATGTCAGCCAGGTTATTGACCCAATAACTCCCCACCTTCTTTCTTCTCACTATGACTGCTTTTTCTGGAAAACAACCTAGGCAGACCATTTCTGTTTCATTCTGTCCAGGCTCTGCCTGTCTGTGTGAATTGCTGGGATAAGCTTCTTTCATGCCCACAGAAGGGCAGAAAAGGGTTCTCTCTATTCCTGAACAAGGCATTTTGATTTGATATCTCCCATGCTTCTGTACGTTGTGTGGTATCATAGTACTTTTGGTTGCATTTAACACCAGTTCTTGACCTATTTAATTTTAAAACATCAGACAATTACAGAAGAACAAAAAGAACAGATGTATACATCGTTTGACAGCTGCTGTTGTGGCTACCACCAAAAATTGAAGTGGAGGGCTAGGTCTTCATAGGTTGAGGTAATGAGCCTGGCATTCCCACTCAGAGCTACAGACTATTATCCTTTGTGAATTGTGTGCAAGGGGAAACACCTAATACACATTTAGGTGGATGACATATTTACTTTGGACAAAACAGGTTCATCCCAAGTGTCTTACATTCAAAGCAATTCAAATCTCAATTGACTCTCCATTTTGTAATGGCCATGATTCATCTTGACCAACACCTGGGATTGAATAAGGGCACTCAGCAGCTAAGAACATTAGTTTGGTATAGCAGCAGCTAAAGAAACAGGCTCTCCAGCCCAGAGCTGTAACCGACTCACACACTTTGTAGACTGGGCACAAAGAGGGGCATGTAGTACACTGAACAATGATTAACACTTGTGTTATCCAAAAGAAATTAGGCAAATAATATGCATGTATCAGTCTACCTGCTGTAATTTACTGATTGCCCATTCTAATTTCTATTGTAAAAGACAGTATAAAGGCTTGAAATAGGATCCTTCAAATAAACAAGTATGTATTATTTATTACAGTAAGCAAAACATTTTAAGAGCTTGTTCCAGTTAAGAGCATGCTCAGAATTCCAAGACTCGTGTCCACAATTGCAATCCTGTATAAGAGACTCCTACCACTTTCTGGCTGGCAAAAAGTGATCCCTACAGCCTCTTCTAGTATGCTATATTGTTTGCCTTTCTTTAAGAGTTTATGGAAGCAAAGGATTGTGCATTGATGAAGACTAGATTGTATATTTTCATTTGAATTTCTGAGACACATTAAGTTATTTGTCCAAAACTGCAGTAGCTACTTAAATGGATGGAACATGAAATTATTGCTACAATAGGTAACCAGAGAAGAAGAAGAACACTTCACAACCTTTTTAAAAAAAGAGATGGGTACAAAATAAGGAAGCCAATTTTTTCTAAATAAGTTTACACATGTACAACAAAATTGGGGGAGAAAATGCTAGTTTTCAGTATAAATGCATGGAAGGGGTTTTTACTTTTTGATGAAGAAGAGGATTAATAAGAGAAAGGGCAGAATTGATCCTTGAATGTGTGGGAAGTTTTAATAAAGGAGCCTTCTACTCTTTTCTTTTTGCTTTTAAAATATCCTTTTATAAAGATAATGTAAAAGCTAGAGAACTGCTTGCCTTTCAGCTACCTTGAAACTTGGGGATCTCCCCATACCTGGTTTTCTTACATTTACCAGAGTTAACAAAAATATAGTTTAGTCAGTTAATTCAGTAGTGTGATCTGTGCACTGTCTTGTGTTACATCATATTAATTCAGGTTATAGTAAGACACCCCCATACACGGTAAACTCACACATTACAGTTTTATAAACTGGAGTCTGACGATTTCTAAGGGGGGGGGATGATGTTTTTCCTCACAGTTTCATATGGTAATTATCATTATATCATTTGAATTTTGTTAGCAAATGTTTTATATTGCTCAACAAATTCAAATTTGTATAAACTTCCTGAGAAATAGCTAACCAATATTTTTTTGAGGGTGGCCTTCAACAATTTTTTTTTCACTTCTTACCTACTGGTAGAACCAGATCATAGGTATTGAACTGTCAGCACATCTCTAAATTTACTTTGATGCAGTCTGGCAAAGACAAAAGGAACTGCAAAACTAATCTTTCCTATAGCATATGTCTCCTAGAACAAGACAGGACTCTGTGTATTAAAAATAGCCTGACTGAAGAAAAAAATATTGACTAGGATTTCTCAGTTATCTGATATTTACTTTTATGTATTGCCTGCCTTTCCTATCTTTTTTCTTTAGTCCCAAGAGGAATAAAAAGAGCTCTGTGGCCCTAGAAGATCTATTTCTGTAATTTTCTCTTATTAATAGCACTGGTAATATCTTCTCTAAAGGGGGAGAGAGTCTTTCTTTTTGCTTCTCTCTTTCAATATATCAGATCAGAAAGTGGGCTAAACCCACTTTCTGCAACAATCAAATCTTTCCTCTTCCACTTTCAAATTTGTAGCATATGTCAATTCTCAGAAATAATAAGATGAATACCAGCTCAAGTCAATTATTTGAGTGACATTGAACAGGTTTTTTCAATAACAATGTGAAATAATACAAAATGAGCTGTAGTTTCAAAAAAATCACACATCATTGATCTGTTTACTGGGTGATCAGCATGAAACAATATTTTGGGATATTATATTTGATTAGCAGTATCTTTTTTTTATGGAAGTGGGGAGTAACAGCTCTAAAAGAGGATTTTTGTTTTCAAAATTACAATTTATTTTTTCAAAAAAATTATTTCCATTGTTTCAAAAAGGAAAGAAAAAATATGCGTAAACTAAACAGAAAAGCTGTTGAAATATATAGGTGAAATTCAATTAGTTGGAGTTGTAGATTGTTTTTAAAAAAGAGCTTGTCTTGGAATCAGATGTTCAGTGTTCTGTTGTAGTCCAGTTATAGAGTCCTGGTCTATACCTAGAGTTTAGGTCAGCTTTAGCCACATTAGGTCGAATTTCTAAACAGTGAGTCCAAACCACTAAGCACGTTCCATTGACTTTAAGAGCTGTAAAAGCTGATTTTAGTGCTCCAGTTTTTCAGTTTGGTACTCCAGTTTTACAGTCGTGCAGATGCAGCGCCATGAAAATCAGCATTCTTAGGTTTGGGAGGTATCTCTCAGTCCCCCATTGTGACGTCTCTGAACAGGACTTTCAACTCTACTAATCAAATGGTGAAAAGCCCCAGGAAAATCTGACTTTCACTTCCCATATGGCCAGCATGGGGAGCAGACCGCAGAGTAGGCAACATACCTCAGGAGCACCTTATGAGGAGAAAGGCTATGCCAGGGACCCCCAGCAATGCTATGTGAAAATAAGGTAGCTGACTCAGTCATATCAGAAGACAAAGGAGGCAAATGGATGGTCTAGGTCATACCACAAACATTCTGCTTTTATGAGAAACTGCATGTGATCCTGGGGGGAGGGGGAACCATACCAACTTCCCTAAAGAGTCTGTGGATTCCTCCCAAGACACTCCTTTGTAAGCAGCGTGGAGGACATTGTGGATGAGGAAAAGGAGAAGGAGAATAGTCAGCAGGCCAATGAGGCAACCAATGTCATAAGATAGCCAGGATCTTTTTTTTTAACTTTGGAGAAAATGCCCTCCTCCCAGGAAATCTTGCAGCCAGACACTGATGACAGGGAGGGCACTCATGGTGAGTTCACATTTTTTATCTTCCTACAAGTCGGTTAAGGCAATTGGGTGTGATCTGTGGCAGTCACTATGCCTACACAGTGAGGGCTCACACGCCTTGTGCCTACACTGTGGGGGATCACCTTGTTAATATGTCTGGAGACGGAGTGAGAATCCTCCCTGTACATCTCCTTAAAGCTCTCATAGAGCAACATTTAAAACCTCCTCACAAGGTTTTTGACAAGGCCTGCTTTACTCAGTCCTCCAGCACAAAGCATTGCATCATATGGTCCAGGTTTCTGGTCACATTCACTCAGCATCTGCTCCCTATCACTCTGTGTGATATCTCACCTGGCAACCTGGATGAAGCAGTGGAAGCTATTATGCTCCTGCAATAAACCTCCATTTGTTCATACCCAATGAAGCATAGCATGAGACCTGCCGCTATGCTGGGACCCCTTCTCTATCTCACCCAGATGCTCCTATGGGAAGAGGAGGTTGCACTCTCTTGGCAAACAGGGGTGCTGAACTCACAATGAACCCTTGCTCTGTATTGCCACCTGGACCCTCTCCTCCCTCCTCCCTGCATGCTTCTAATATCGCCGTGGTGTATCTCCTGCATAGTTCCCTTAAGGGTATAACTGTGGCCTTATACATAACACATCACTATTATCTTTAGCCAGACCTTCTTTTTATGCTAACTGGTTTTATGCTCGATATGTGTTCTGTCTATAGCCCCCCCATAGTTAGTGAACCCATCATGGCAAAGCCCTCCACTATGTCCTCCATATTTCCCAGAATCAACATCCTCCATAGGAGAAGGGTTAGCCTTCGCTACTTGGATTGCCTTCGCTACTTGGATTGCAAGTAGCACTGTAGAGACTGCACTGTAGATTTCCCCACTCCAAACTGATTCCCAGCTGATCGGTAGTTTTCTGGTATTACAAGCTTCCACTGTGGGTATCAGAATGAGACCCACTGTGACAGTGCCACTCACTTCTCCACTGTCACAGTGGGTCTCATTCTGATATTTTTGAGCTTCAGGGTAGAGGGAAAGCAATTCAAAAACATCTATGAAAATGGCCTTATGCATGTGAAAGTTTTGCAACCACTGCTGATCATCTCAGAGCTACTTCACAATGTGGTTCCACCAGTCTGTGCTTGTCTCATGGCACAAGAACTGTGATTCCACGCTGTCTAGAGGACCAAATGCCAGTTGCATTCACCAGTTGCTCAACTCACAGAAGAGTATGTTCATGATCTCCCGAGATTCTTTCTGGTTCCAGTGGACCCTGGATACGCTCTGGATATAATCCAGGATAAGGTTCACCATGGTTAGAATGATTGTCATAATGTTTAAATGTTCAATGGGCTCCACAATGGATTCCATGCTTATGCTGCTATGGTATCTGTGTGGATAACGAGGGGAAAAGGGGGCACAGAAAGACTGTTTGCTGTTGCTTTCCAGCAGCGGACAAGGGAGGCGATGAATTAATTGTGACAACATGTACCCAGAACCACCTGCTGTGCAGTTTTGGTCCCAGGCTGCACTATGAGCATACCCCAAAATGCAAAGGTGAGCAGGAACTGTGGAATAGCTACCCAAAGTGCATCACTCTTAAAATCGATGACACCCACCCTACATGATACTTGAATTCTTGAACACAAAGGGGACATACACTATTGAATTTACAGAATCAGATGATAAAAAATCTATCTTAATAAATGTGACTGTCTCTTTCAGTGTAGACAAGGCCTCAATAGACATTGTTGTACAATAGCATGGAAAATGAAAGGCCACGATAGGACTGGGTCACATTGACTTCTATGTAGTTGTTCCTATTCTTGTATTTAAGTATCTACATACTTGTTTGCATGAGACAGGCCTAACCCTGAAGTAACGGAAACATCTATGATTCTGTAGAAATGTAACAGGTATCCTTTCTTTCTCTTTTTGATTTTTTGTTAGGGTTGTTCCCACAGCCACACATTTAAAATCTCAATTTGTCTCCAAGCTAGAAGAATAAGAAGTAACATTGCTTGGATATTTACCTTTAAATAAAATAAATAAGAAAATTGTAAACATTTGTTTTATTTCTCTAGTGGGGAGGCAAGGCACTGTTGCTGGTGCTTTTGGTCCAAAGAGAAATAACAGTGTAAAATAGTAATAAGTCACTTCAGTTTGCTGATCTGAGAGCACTTGACCAGTATCCATTAATTTAGCCTCCAAAAAAACCTCAAAATAGAAAAATTAAAGTCTGGTCAGAGGCAGGGTTCCTATTCTAAGGCAGGATTCCTACCTGGCCTACCTCTGCCACTGTCAACTGCAGGAGTGGTGCCAGCAGGTGTGGGCAGCACACAGAGACTTCCTGCTATCTTCCAACACCCTTCTCTACATCTGGGGCTGCAGTGAACTATGAACTACTTTCTGGGAGCCACCTTAGATAAGTACCACCTGGACCCTTCCACATCCCAACTCCCTGCTTCAACCCCCTACCCCAGCTCTAAGTCCCTTCTGTCACTCATTCCCAGCCCTACACCAGAGTACATACCTCCCCCTTGGAGCTTTCAACTCCCCAAACCCGCTGAATTCCTTGGTCCCAGTCAAGAGCTCCCTCTTGCACCCCAACCCATCATCCCTGGCTCCACACCAGAGTACACATCCCCAGGTGGAGCTTTCAAACTTCCTTGCCCCCTAGCCTTCTGCCCAACCCCAGAGACCCCCCTGCACCCGAAATTTTCATACTCCATCCCACCCAGACTCTGAGCCTCTGTTGTTTGAGGTTCAACAAGGACAAGTGCAGAGTCCTGTACTTGGGATGGAAGAATCCCAAGCATTGCTAGGCTGGGGACCGACTGACAAAGTAGCGGTTCAGCAGAAAAGGACCTGGGGATTACAGTGGATGAGAATCTGGATATGAGAAGGGCACAATAGTGTGCTCTTGTAGCCAAGAAAGTGAATGGAATATTA
>JANRFK010001234.1:68365921-68378857 GCA_030068395.1 Apalone spinifera
AGCGGCGATTATTTAAATCGCCGCTTCATTTCCCTTTGTCGTCCTGCCTCATCTGCATGGCTCCATCGATGGAGCAATGTAGTCTAGACACACTCTTATAGTGCAGCATTCTCATAGTTGTCAAATAGCAGCTTTCAGAGAGAACACTTTAACAAGTAATGATTGAATTGGAAGAAGATAAACACAAAACCATACTGAAAGCAGTGCCAACCCTTCTATAGTGGCCTATAGAAGTATGGAAAAGAGAACTATGAATATTTTTAAAAAAGAAACAAGATTTAAAAAAAAATCCTGCTTTCATCTTAAAGAACAGTGCTCTGAATAAAATAATCTCTACAATGACATGTTATATGGGTTTGGTTTTGTTGGGTTTTTGTTGTTGGTTTTTTGCTCAGAGTTCAGGCTTATTCTTAAAGAGTAGCAAATCATAAAGCAAATAGCAATTTGTAGTATTCTTGTGAGGTAGCAAGGGTTTTTCAGACAATTTCAGAAAATTACTGAGGTCCAAACTATTCAGAAGTATATAGATGCTTAGACACAAATTCCTAATATACTACGGCAAAATAAGAACACACACTGCTATAATTCTTTTCCTTCTGGCAACCTTTTACCCAGAAGCTAAGCCAATGCAGTTTGTCTTCAGCTGAGAGAGAGAAAATGCAATAACCATCTTCTTGATACCAGTTCTTTTGTATTTTCCTTTCTAAATGTGATGTGTTAGTACCACAAGTACACCAGCCTCCCTGGAAGATTGGAAATCATTTAGACTGAATCTATTTCACTCCTTGAATATTCACATTCTGACAGCATGAGTGCTGCATATTGCAGAAGTATAACAGTGAACTCATGCAGTTATTATAGGACATGCTTATAGCTTTTCTCCAACCCTTTAATATTGCATGTTGTTTCTAGCCGCCATACCTCAGTTTTTCGATTGAAAGACACTGTAGGATCCCAGGATGAGTTTGAAGCATTGGCAGTTAGGGAAAAAAATATCTCTTCACTTGCAAACTGAACATATTTGATATGGAGGCACTAGAACTTACAGCTATACAGGAATTCTCCCCTTAAAATTTCCCATTGCTACTATTGCGTGTTCAGCAATTAGTATCTCAAACTCATACTGGAATCTGAAAGTTGAGCTGTGTTTTCTTTTCTTGTTTCTCTGTCATCAGCAACAATAACTAGTAATTTGGCTGATGGCATGACAAAATGGTGTGACCTTGCATTACAGGGCTACCATGAATAAGAAATAGTAAATTTATCTTACCATGTAAAGTTAACAGGAATGACACAATGCATACAAGAGCAGAACTATTGAATAAAATGTATAAATGTATAATGTATAAATGCTCACTTCTATGATTATAACTATACTTCAAAGCACATAGTAAACATTAGGAGGAAAATGCAAATATGCATATCCTCTAAGATAATTTATGAAGATTCCTAAGGACAAGTTCTCTGGTGTCATTCAATGGGAAGATCAAAGTATGGATTCAGAAAGCAATCTGAAATGTTGGAATGTTAGAGGGAAATCTATAAGCCTGCCCTATGACAAATGTGTATTCTCACTATTTTACTTCTATAATAAGCCACAGAGGGCAGTCAAAATAGGAGTTTCATCACTGTTAAACTCCGACTCTCATGGGTGATCCTTCTATAAGCCCTCAACTCTACTTCCCCTTTAATATGTAATACATAATTTTATTTAATAAATATCCTTAAATACGTTGCATATCATCCTCATCCCATGCCCATTTTCTGTTTGGTAGGTCTTCAGTTTGGGGTTGTGCTTCTGTAATCTACACACTCGTTGGGTGTGGGTCACTGTCCCATCTAGTGGCATTTAGACCCCTTACAGAGAGAAGGAATATGTCTGCTCTACAGCCTTAGCTAAGAGCCTTAGCTCATATGGACTAAGCTTTAGAGTTCCCAGGTTTGGTTCCTCCTATCAGCGTTAAACTTCCCATACAAATATGCAGGGCTCAACAAATAATGTAATCTACTTGCCCGTGGCGAGTAGATTACAACCTGGAAGAGCCGGTGCAGAGCGATCTGTGCATGCATAGAACAATCTGCGCATGCGCAGAGCGCAGAACCGCATGAAACTGCGTGGCTGGCGAGCAGGGCTCTCCGCCGCTTGGCGAGCCCTGCAAATATGTATTCTTTCTTCTGTATTTGTGGAATAAATGGTAGGCTTGAAATACATGTCTTAGGCTAGGTCTACACTACAAAGATAAATTGGAAAAAGAAATGCAATTTGCGGTACACAAATTGCATATCTTTTTCTGATTTACTTCAGAAAGAGGCTTTTCCAAATTTTGGTGCATCTACATGGCACCAAATTTTGAAAAAAAAAAAACCCTCTTCCAACACATCACTTATTCCTCATAAAATGAGGCTTACAGGGATGGCGAAAGAGCGTGTCCTCTTTTTTGAATTTTTTTCCGAAAAAGCAGACTCATTCTTTAGACACGGCAGTGCTTTTCCGGGATACCAGGGGCAGTCTAGATATAGCCTTAATGTGGTTGTCCTTCAAATTCAATATGACCATTTCTTACCCCTCTAAATCTAATTCAGTTAAAGATGGTCATTATCCTTTCTTCCTCAGAAGGGGCCATCCTGAAAAGGGCAAAGTTAAGAACAGAAATAGCAACTACACAAATAAAAATCTACCAAATAGTGAGTGGATTTTTTTTGGAAATTTTCAAGAGTTGAAGTTGTCCAAATATAGTAGGCACAGTGATAATTATATTGTACTTAAGATATCAGAAAAACAGTCAGCTACATACACTTATTTCTTGCTTCCCATGAGTTTCTATGCTTTTTTGTTGTTTTATTTTTGTGTAGGGTAGCCTGGGTACTAAATTCACCAGATACAGCACAAGCAGTAGTAGTAGCTTCACCATGCTGCCCAGCCAGTATGTGGCAGCCTTGCCTGAGGGACCATCTCTAGGGATGAGATAATAATTCAGTCTCAGTGCCCATTCTGAACTTGGCCTCTCTGTTGAGACTGCTATCAAGAAGTGCTAGCTGTCATACTCCAGCATTTTTTGAGAAAGTTCCACAGAGCTAAGTACAGAGCTTTGCATAATCTATTTAAGTTTGGTATATTTGTAACAAGTATTCACGTGTTACAAATCCACCCTAATGTAAAAGAATGCTAAAAGCATGTATTAGACATTGCCAATCAAATGTAAACATTTAAGTCCATGTTGTCAGGTTATCTGCACTTCACTAATAATGTTGTAATGAATGTTATCAAGGAAAAGTGGCATAAATGCATTTTAAAATGTTATTTTCATCTTTTAAAAAAAAATTCTTCTGTTGCAGTTTTTTTATTTTAAGTTGTTTATAAAGGACTTGTATGTCTCATGCACAAGAAACTATCAGACAATTTATCTTTAAAGATAAAAATACTAAATGCAGTTTAAATTTATCTTTGTTAAAACCAGAAATGACTTTATTTTGTGTGCAGTATATGTCTGTTATTTGTAAAGCTTCAAAGGCTCTCACAGCAAAGTCTTCAATCCTTAGCAGCTGCTCTTTCTAATGCTGGTCAGAAAGTTAATCTAAGAAAAATTATGGCTAGGATTATTTTGTACAATAGAAATTAACTTTCCTTGTTTTCTCATAGGAAGCTAGAAAAAGGGAATGGTATTCTTCCACCCTACATTTCCTAATTTATAATAAAATATGTGGACAATCTGAAACTTTAGTATGATTTACAACACAAGTTAAGAAAGCTAATATTCCCAGAGTATTGTAGGTAAGCCAATAACAAAGAATTGACCTTGTATAACCCATGCTAACATAGACTGACCGTATGTTCCTTTCTAATTCTTAGAGTCCATATGGAGTTTTAGGGGTCCTACTACAGCTTCCAAGTAGAGCTGGTGAAAAAAAGGTCAAAATGGATTTTTGTCAGAAAATTAAGTTCTGAATTAAACATGTTTTCACTAGGAAAAAAAAGAGTCTGTTTTCCATGAAAACCAAAACATTTTGCTTGAGTATTTTGATTTGGATATACTCCTGGGAATATTAGTTCAGGGTCCTCAGGTATGCCTTCCCTTATTCTCCAAGGCTATGTCTACAATGAAGCACTATTCGGGATGTCTTTTGAAATATAACGGGCTTGCTATTTTGATGTCCCTGTAAACCTCATTCCACGAGGAGTATGGGACATTTTGGAATAGCAATTTATTTCAAAATAAGTGCTGTGTAGACAGCGCCAAATTTCAAAATAAGCTATTTCAAAATTGACTTGAAATAAGCTATGCAATTTGCATAGCTCAAATTGTGTAGCTTATTTTGAGGTACGAATGCAGTATAGAAGCACCCCAAGAGGGGAAACTATGGTGCTTTATTGGAGATATACTCTGACCAAAAAGCCCAACTTATAGAATTAAAACAGATCATGAAATGTCCATACTATTACCCCCATGAATCAAATAATTCAAATAATTCAGTATTTTAATTTATTAAGAAATAAAGTATTTTTATTGTAACATAACCGACTATTATTCTTAGTCAAGTCTTCTTCAAGCTGATTGATGGGATTTTTTAGGTCAATCTTTAAAAATCTCATGCAGATCCAGAGTTTGCAGACTCTGTCTCTGAATATGCCCCATCCTATGGTAAGTCTAGACTACAAGCCTCTTTTGAAAGAGGCTTTTTTGAAAGATACTTTTGAAAAAGAGCGTCTAGACTACACGCAGATTTTTCAAAAAAGCGAGCCACTTTTTCAAAAGAGAGTATAGATGCTCTCCTTCAAAAAAGCACAGTTTGCATTCAAAAGCACCTTTTTTCAAAAGAGTACTTTCAAAAAAAGGCATTATTCCTCATAAAATGTGGTTTACCATGATCGAAAAAACTGCCATGTTCTTTTGATTTACTTTTGAAAGAACGTGGCTGCAGTCTAGATGCAGGTGACATTTTTTCGAAAAAACTCTGTAGTCTAGACATACCCATAGAGGAGATGTTATTCCAGATTATAGTGAAAGTCTATGGTAGAAACAAGAATAGAATGCAGAGCCTACAATTTAGCATTCTTGTTCACCTGCAAGAGGGAAAAAACTTTGTTCTTTTTTTAGTGCTTTTCATTCTATTTAATAATAGTTAAAGATTTGGGGGGAGGGGAATTCATTCTTTTTTTTTCCCCATTCATTTTGGTTTTTGCTTGACTAATATCAGCCTTTGGCTTACTTTTGCTGAAGGAACTACGTAAAATATCAGGGGGGACTTGTATTAGATGCAGTAACTGAAGTATGTTTAACTCTTAGGGTACGGCTAGACTACAAGTTTTTGTTGGAAAAGGTATACAAAACGTGCTCCACATTTTGCTTGCTTTTTTCTGATTCTTTTGTCAGAAGAGGCTTTTCTGACATTTGTCCCATCTAGATGGGCCAAATGTTGGAAAAAAATCCCTCTTTCAGAAGTCCCCTTCTTCCTCGTAGAACTAGGAATACAGGGGCTTCCAAAAGAGTGTGTTTGCTCTTCCGCAAAAAAAAGCAGAAGAGCAAACACGTTCCCTGGACACGGCAGAGTTTTTATCCCAAAAAAATCCCACAATCTAGCTGGACCCTTATTCATATAACTTAGAAGTCTCAGAGCCCCATTGTTAGCCTGTGACTATAAAAACAACTAATAGTTCTGTGGCACCTTTGAGTGTGTCTAGACTAAGGTTTTGTTTTTTTTAAATAGCTTTTTTAAAAAAAAACTTCACCTGCATGTTGACTGCAGCCGCTTTCTTTCGAAAGTAAATCAAAAGGCTGCAGCAGTTTTTTTGATCACGGTAAACCTCATTTTACGAGGAATAACACCTTTTTTCGAAAGTACTCTTTTGAAAAAAGGCACTATTGAATGCAAACTGTGCTTTTTCAAAAGAGAGCATCCAGGCTGCCTGGGTGCTCTCTTTCGAAAAAGCGGCTTGCTTTTTCAAAAGTACTGGCTGTAGTCTCGATGCTCTCTTTCAAAAGAGGCTCGTAGTCTAGATGTACCCTTAGTGACTAATAACATATATAGTATCATGAGCTTTTCTGGGCAAAACCCACTTCCTCAGATGAGCAGAGTGGACCATATCATTTAGAGTTCATGTTGGATTGTCCTTATAAAGAATAGCACAAGTGAAATAAAAGGAAAATCTTTGAGAGAACATAAAGTGGCTCTGATCCTCCAGTACCTTTCACCATGCACAGTAATTTACTCCACAATAAAGTGGGAGTGAAAAACTGGCATTTTGTTATGACAATGTTTTCACTTCACATGGGGCTAATTGACTGCCCAAAGTGCAGAGAAATGGAGAATCGGGTTTTGTATTTGCATGCAAACAGTAAAAATGGTCCCTCCAGATACTGGTTCAGTGAAGATATACAGAGGTTCATAAACCACAAAATCTTTGGGAGAAAGCCTCTCTTGGTGTAAGATTAATCACTCCCTGTCATTTGAGAACTGATAAAACATCCACTGCAGATTTCTATCTTTCAGGAGTGCTCCAGCAAAAACAGGACATAAAACCTTCTAGATATATAGCTAAAAGAACAAGCAGAAGCTGAAAAAACCAACTCTTGAAATATACTTTGTGGCCTTTATATTTCCTAAAACAAAAGTAGGCACACACACAACTTTTCTTCCCTTTGTGGTTTACAGTTAACACCATCCTCACTTCTTGAGCTATGTTAAATTCAGGTGTAAGGACAGAGTGGTTTCAGGTTTATTCATGCCTGTATATGGTACTGCACCTTCTGCCCTTTTCTCCTTTCCACAATAGAAATTTATAAGAAAGGTAAAGAGACTACTGCTACTGGGGAACTATAATGTTTAGCACCATACTATTCAATATAAACTGCATCTGCTATGTGAAATGCTGGATTTATCTATTTCTGTTAACTTTAATTTTCCATACTCTTTTCATTCAGTAAACACACCTAATACCAAGGATAAGGTGTTTGTTAAAACCATCAAAAAAGATGAAGAGTAAACAGGAATCTTTCTTCCAAATACAGAGATCAAAGTAGCAAACCTTTGAAAAGCTTCGAGATGTTAAAATTAAATCTTATGGGCTACTTAATTTTTATTCATTCACAAAGAATGTGTAACCAATGTATAGAATTCACCCAAGAGACATTTTCGGATAGTGTTTTGGAATGAAAAAATCTGGACACAAACCCATGCAATTTAGGAAGAAATCAAAGGACTATATATCTGATTAAATGAAATTATAAGCCTAATAAAGAATGTTGCTAATGAAAAACAAACAACAGCAGAAAGAAACCTTGGACTTGTGAACTGATATCTGGACAAAAGGATAATGCAATATACAATGTAGTAATGAAGACTCTCTACACTCTGTAATGGAATGCTGAACTGTAATATACTGTAGTTCAGCCACTGGGAGGCACTGTGTGCCTTAAGCACTGGCAGAACTTTCAAGGATCTTATAGGGTAGGCTGCACCTACACTGCACCTACGGCTCAAAATAAGCTATGCAAAATAGCTTATTTTAAGTTAATTTCAAAATAGTTTATTTCAAAATTTGGTGTTATCTACACAGCACTTATTTAAAAATAAATCACTATTCTGAAATGTCCCTTACTCCTTGACAGGAATGTCAGAATAGTGAGCCCATTATATTTTGAAATAACGGGAGTGCTCAAAAATCATGGAATAGCTATTTTGGAATACCTCTGATATAACAAAATAGCGCTGCAATGTAGACATAGCCATAAATACCGCTGTTGTATATCTCTCTGAGAAGAAGGCTCTATAACCAATGCATATCTGGTGTAGAAACTTGACCTCATAATAGCAGTCCTAAAATCCACTGTATAAAAGAATTCATTACATAATTGATATAATAGAATTGCTGGTCATCCTCTTGGGTTTTGGATTATCAACCATTTTAAGAATGGGAAAACAAACAGTACTTCTCCACAACACTTGAACACCTCTTTGGTGCTTCAGATTTCATAGGAGGCAACTGTCCTTCATAGCTACATTTTTCATCAGGATGACTTAGCTAGAATAGTTTCATCAGTGTGATCAAACAATCACAGTACTCCTTAAGGGATAAAAGTGAGAGCTCTGAACACTTCCCCAGGCTCTAATCCTCTCCTCTCTGAAGCTCCTTCTTCTTCCTTCATATGAACAATATGTGTTCCCCTTCTGTAGGCCTCATGGTCCACAGCTGTCAGCCATTCCCTATAAAGTATACTTTCTCAAAGTCCAGTGAATAATCTTATTTTTTTAATGAGGGGGGATCTGATAGCAGGTAGCCTTCAACTACCTGAAGGAGGGTTCAAAATGGAAGTTGAAAGGTTGTTCTCAGTGACAGATGATAGAATAAGAAGCAATAGTCTCAACTTTTAGTAGGGGAGGTCTAGGTTGGATATTAGGAAAAACTATTTCACTAGGAGGGTGGTGAAGCACTGGAATGGGTTACCTAGGCAGGTGGTGGAAACTCCATCCATAGAAGTTTTTTAAGTCCTGGCTTGACAAAGCCCTGCTGGAAGGATTTAGTTGGGGTTGGTCCTGCTTTTAGAGGGGTGTTGGACTCGATGACTTTTTGAGGTTTCTTCCAACCCCATGATTCTATGAAATTGGGACACAGATTGTGAGGCACTGCAGAAATACATGATAAGAAACTGTCTCTGACCGAGTAGTTTACAATCTGAATGGACAGGGAAGATGAAGGGTTGGAGGGGAAATGAAGGCAGAGAGAAGTGAAGTGATTGTCACAAAGTTACACAATAAGTTAGTGACAAAGCCAGGAATAGTACCCAGGACTCTTTATTCAGTGTCTTGCCTACTAGACCACAGTAGCAATCTTTAAAAAAAAGAGCTATAAGTTCTCTTCATACTTAGAGTCTCAATTCTCCACTCTTTGGCTGTGTCTAGACTGCATCCCTCTGCTAACAGCGGGATGCAAATCAAGCACTTCAGAAGTGCAAATGAGCCTGGGATTTAAATATCCCAGGCTTCATTTGCATACTCACCTTCCAATGCTGTGTGGATCAGGCTCAGTGTCGAAAGTGAAAGTAAAGTGTAGCCACGGTTCTGCCGATAGCAGGGAGCATTTTTTGGCAGCTCCTGTATCCCTCATTTTTTGATATTTACATCCTGGGCTCATTTGCTCTTCCAAAGTGCTTGATTTGCATCCCTCTGTCGGCAGAGGGATGAAGTCTAGACGTAGCCTATAAGAGAAAAGGGACAGAATGAGGATTAAGAAACTGTGAGCATGAGACACAGAAAAGCTGGGAAAAACTAGATAAGAAAGAACTTTCTGAGATAGAAGATTTTGATCTTGCTTACTTATTGTTTGTTGTAAGTAAGCTTAAAACCACACTGAGTATGTTTTTCATGGTAATTTAATCTAGGTATGTTTATTTTATGCTTAACACTTATTTATGTTTTTTCTTCATTTCTACATTTTGCCAAAAAAGCAAAGTTTATTTTCAAGTTATGTGGTACTGCATACATGTATATTGGTTTCAGGAGTGTTGGAACAATTTGTATGGTGGGGGTGCTGATAACCAGTGAACCAAACTGTAAACCCTGTATATGATAGAAAGCACTTTAAGCCACGGAGTGCTGCCACATCGTGAGTATCCTCAGCTCTAACACAAGGCTTTGGAAGCTCCGTGGGCCACAATGATACTCACAGCACAGGCCGAGGGCCACAACTTAAGTGTATATACAGTGCTTTTTTTGTGACTGTACTGCACCTTCAGTCAGAGCTTACCTGGAAAGAATGGAGCATACTGGCACCTCTGTAATGAAAATGGCCAACAGTCAGCGAGGTTATGTCTCTTAAAGGGACCATGTCTCTGCATCTCTTAAAAGGGCAATGCATCCCCATCGCCTTTTTTTTTTTTTTTTTGCTCAACAACTTTTCCCCTGGAGTAGTTATATATATGAAAATATCTTCTTTCACACTGACAGGCATGAATACAAAGATTAAGGCAAGACTACACAACACGCAGGCCTCATTTAAGTCAGTTGTGCTGATATTAATAAAGTGCAACATTTACCCAATTTCCACCCATATGACAGCACTTTTAACGAGCAATGACAGTCCAGGAATTTAACCTCTAAAACACACATCAACAGAAGACCATTATATTGACTACTTTTTTTATTTTGGCTTCACAACAGTCCAGGAATTTAACTACTACTGGCCCTGCTCTAACATCTGTGATTTGTAGGACCTGATCCAGCTTTCATCGCAAGCACCACTTCAGGAGCAAATCAATTGAGATCTTATGTATAATCATTGTCAGACACTCTGGATAGAATGATACTGATCTGTAACTTTAGGAAGGCAGAAGCAGTGACGCGGTAATGGGTTTGAATTACATCCATACAGTCTCTTCTACCAAAAGAGAGGCAAGTGATTGGTATAGGCTAAAATGGAGACAGGGTTTCCTAAAAGACCTGAAGAATGTGAGGTTTTGGTTATAGGAAGAGTTTAAACCTGATAATGCCCCTACATTCTAAAACACATATACAGTGTCTAATATACAGTGTCAACATTATTGTTGCAGGGGGTCTTATTTTTCAATAGTGTCTGGTTCTGAAAGGGTTTCAGATATATAAAAAGGTTCGTCTCCTCTCATCCTGAACGTATATCATCATAAGTGGTAGCAGTAGTATTATTAACAAATAATTCTGTCTTCATGTTGCCTGCATGAACCAGGTCTATAGAAAAAATAATTATTTTTCTTACACTCTAGAAAAATTGTATAATAGATCGATACATTCATTAGTAATCATATACAGGTTGAACCTCTCTAGTCTGGTACCTTTAGGACCTGACCGGTGATACTTCTTTAGCATTATAGATACAGATTTTGTATGTAGACATGAACACAATCTTACAAGCTCACTTGTAAGTTTCACCTTGTTTTGTATGTTTCAGCAAACACAAAATAGTTCATCAAGATAATGAATGATCCATTTGTAGAATATAGTTACAGATTTATATTATAAATAACACATGTCCAGATAAGCTCTTAAATAGATAATTCTCTTATTAATAATGCAATGATACAGCCAAGTTATGGGCAACTTCTTTCTAAATAGGTAAGTAAATAGATGTGAAAGAAGCACTGATGTGGAAAATGTTAAAATAACAAATCTTATTAGAAGAAAGAATTTGGAAATAACTAGCCAGGAGGGTAATGACCTCAATTACATTTTATGTGAAATTATAATTGGCAGTTTTAATAAAGGAATGCTATTGCAAATTGCATATTTGATATTATAATATTATGGCACATCTTATTTCCCCTGGCTTATATTTATATTAAATAAAAATCTTTGAGATAATCAAGAAAGATTCATAATTTAAAGTGTTTTTAACCTGCTCAAACAGATTTTAAAGATTCTTAAATAAAAAAGAGGAAAAAGTGGACAAGTTATTGTACAACTATCTAGGAAAAGCTACTGGAATGTAACATAGCATATTGCACTGAGAGTGTCCACAGATCTGAGGATGGAAAAGTTAAATACCACATTCCAAAGATATTTCATTTGAGCCAAACAGTTCACCCCATATAAATTGTCCATAAAAGCCTTTAGAAAATAAAAATCCTGTGAAATGGATTTCTCCAATTGTACAATAAATATAATGAAGTATAATATTTATGTCCTTATGATTATAATCACAATTTAATATATAATCTAAATCTACCATAAGAACAGTACCTTTGAGTACTTAAATTCCTGGTATGGAAGAGTATTCATGATGAGTGAGCAGCACCTGCCCTTTGTGCTAAAGTTTAATAAAAGCTGTAACCTGCTGTTTAACTCCATACATATGTAACATTAGCAAATAAACAGCTATTTAAATTTATTGTCTACCCCAAATTGCCTTCTGCTAATCTGGTACTTCTTCAGAATGAAATATTGTATTTTATTTTTTATAACTGAGGTACTGCAGACTTCAGTTCAGGTTCAACAAGACAAGGCTTTATCACAAGTGATCTGTGAAACAATGTGAGTTATTTTACTCTTAAAGGGACGTTCTTAAAATAAAAGTTATGGGCTAGTCTCTTCTGGTGTAAATCATTGTACTTTACTGAAGTCAGTGGATTTAAGTGATGGAGAATACAAACTCCACACTGGAAAACTATGGTGCTGCTCTTGGCTCAGGCAGCTCCCCCCGACACACATAAACACACATCTGCAAGAAACCCACAGGCTGAAGGAGAAGCTCACAAGATAGCAGACTTGAAAAGAGAACAGACCTTCAGAAATCAGCACCTGAAGAAATGAGTGACTGAAGGTGGGAACTTCCCAGATGACTAGTGTCCGATGCCCCACTCCCCAAGGGAAGGGAAATACAGATTTTGATGTACCTTAAACAGGAATTATTCCTCTCTCTAGTTTCTTTGAACTCTGTTTTTTTCTCCATTGTTTGTTTGTTTTGGGATCTGCCCTGGAAGGGGAGAGATTTAAGTCACCCAGCCAGTGAGCCAAGCCACAGGAAGAGGCCAACCAATGCAAAGATAGAGCAGTCATTGGCAGGAAATACTCGATGAGAAGAGAGCTGCTGTGCCATGTCTGGCCACAAGAAAATACTCGCAATGAGTCAATCCTTTCACAAGCTAGGATGAATTATATCAGTTGAGATTCTGGGCCATTGAATCGATTTTTTTTTATTTATGTGTTTTATATGTAACTTACACTTTTTACTCATTCTGTATAAATTTATCCACCCCAAATGAAGAAGTAATTGAGTACTGTTAGTGGAAGATGAGGGATGAAATTCTTGACCACAATTCATAGATAGAGCCACTAAATATCCCAGTTTTACTGAAATACCCTTATTTTATTCAGCTGTCTTGATGTCCTAGGAACATCTTCTGGGAACCTAAAGAGTATGTCTACACTACGGCTGTGTCTAGACTGGCCAGTTTTTGCGGAAAATCAGCC
>JANRFK010001234.1:68378957-68393119 GCA_030068395.1 Apalone spinifera
AAGTAGCAACTCGACTTTTGGGGCTGTCTACACTGCAAGAAGTCCAAGGAAGAACACTCTTCCTTCAACTTCCCTTACTCCTAATGAATGCAGGGTTACTGGCTTCAATCTCCTCTGTAGTGTAAACGTACCCTAAGTGACCTGGCTTTTTGTTTCAATAATCAGAATGTTTTGAGCAGGGCAGGGAACCTTTTTTGGGTTGGGGGCTGCTGACCCACCAAAAAAATCAGCCAAGGGCTACATACAAGTGAGAAGCAAATAAATAAATAACAGCTTCACTGACTAGCCCGCGACTAAGAAGGAGACAGGCACTCCCTACATTCCCTTCAGACATCAGACTCCTAGGGAAACACAACCTAGTAGATGTTGTGTGCTCCAGCCCCATGGTAGGGCAATGGGAGGGGGAGGGGGTTGGAGGGCCATTGTAGAGTCCTTAATGCTGGGGGCGGGAGCTCTGAGCCTTGGGGGCGGGATCCAAATAAGCTGGGGGCTGAATCCAGCCCCTGGACCTGAGGTTCCCCACTCCTGGTCTAGAGGATTGTTTTCTTTTTTTGTTTTTTTTTGTTTTTTTTTTCACTACAAAATGAATTGCTTAAGAAGTATTTTAAAATCAAACAATTTATTCAGTGTTTGACTAGAACAAACAGTTAATTGGAACAAGTGTTCATGTTGATGAACAGTGCTTGGAATAAAGAGAAAAATCAAATAAGTGTAAACAGCTAAAAGCTGTTCTTTTGTTCTATGTGAATAATGATCCTTGGTCTTTGCTTTATGATAAATTTGTTTAGAACACTACATTACTGGAAAATATCCTTCAAACAAATACGCAATTGTGATGTTGACTCAGAAGCTGGCAGAGAACATACATCTTTTCTTTTAAATATTTTACAACTCCAAAATGTCTTGCCATAGAGAATATGTCTACACTGCAATTCGACACCTTTGGCTGGCCCATTCCACTGACTCAGGCTCATGGGGCTACAGAGCTGTAGATGGTCAGGCTAGGGTTAGGGTTTGGGCTTAAGGACCTTGAGAAGAGGGAAAGTCCCATACCTTGGGCTGCAGCATGAACTCAAGCATTTATATAGTAATTAAACTGTCCTTTATCCCAAGCCCTATGAACCTGAATCAGCAGGTATAGACCTGCTATGGGTGTTTGATTACACTACAGACATATCCAAAGGGTCTTCGATTTCAATTTTGAAAATATACCTAATTTATGCCAAGGGAATCTACTGAGCTGCAACACAAGGTCTCATTTCCAGCCATTGGCCTGCAGTACTAGCCACAGTCTCCCTGTGGAATTCTTCACTATTAAATCATGTACTTCCAGCAGCCAGGAGAGCATGACTGCTCTCCAGGTGACTCTACTTTGGAGTTCAAATGCTGTGGTGGATGCAGGTGAATATCACCCTTTTGAAAGTCAGTTCATCAGTTTCATTCTTTATATGTCCTTATTTAGAATTGCAAATCTTGCTTCCTTGCCTTATCACTTAGTTACCACAGTGATTTGGCGCTCTCTAAGTGCATGGACCGCATAATGCTTTCGTGATTGGGGAATGTTTTTATTGTCTTTTGGGAAGGAAAAAAATCTATTTTAGTTGACTTTTCAAAAATCATTAAAATGTATAAAACCTAACTTTGAGACTTAGAAACTCAGCTGGTAATGAGTAAAGTTTGCTCATTTGAGAAAAATCAGGATCAAATCTTTTGGAAGGGATTTTTCCAAAACAACCAGCAACAGCTCACAAATGGCCAGGAGGAGAATTGCTCTAGAGCAAGGGTTTCACTGTGCTGATGTTGGTCAATGTGTTCTATCCCCTGTCCACTCTAGGGGATTGATCAGAGGCCGTGCTTACAGCTGGACCATACTGCACACTGCTAAAGCCATGACAGCTGTTCCACAAGCCTTCAGCAGTATAAGGAAACTGCTGCAACTCAGAATCCTGTGTTACCTACATTATGTTAGAGGCCATATTGGCTCACAAAACTCTTCAAAACCAAGAAGCCACAAAGGTGGTTTACAGCCGCTTTTTGCTATTCTCTCAACCCCCACATTGAACTGTGCATTCTATGGACCACCTCCAGAAGGTGCAGCACAGAATCTGACTCTTCAGTTCAAATTTCTAAATGCTGTGGCACTTATCTCTTTCTCTTTCAGAGAAGCAATATTATAACTGCCCTTCCGCACTACAAAGCAATAATCTGATTCCCAGATGGCTAAACTAAGACAGCAAATCTAAGTATGAAAGAAGCTGATTATTGCTGGGAACAACTGTGGGACAATGGTATTATAGCTGTTATAACACAGATTTAATTATTCCAAGATAAATAAGCCATGCATTCATTTCCCGACACAAAAAATGCAAACTACTGGCCATTCCAACTGCAGTAGAAATAAAGTCACTTGAAATGTTTAGTAAATGAGTGTCATGGGATTGCGTTTAGAACTTTTATTACAGATTGCACTGAAACAAATTGTCTGGTTGCCAGAGTGCAGGATGTTGTACAGTTATTGACCTATCACTTTGCTTATTTATTAGTTACACATATTCTTGTACTCCAATTGCCAGAGTGTACTTTGCATATGGTCTGTAAGTATTTCTCAATTGTGCAATATGCAAATCCATATGCTCTCATTTGCCACTGGCCATTAGCCAATGTGAATGCAGGGATTTGCAAAAGGGTTACCTGGGATGTTTTTTAGTAATTACATTGTGCAGTTCCAGTCCCTTTAATTAGCTATTGTTGTGAAATTCCATATCTAGATACACACAAGAATGCATTTCTCACCTAGTCATCACCCTTTAGGGAGGCTGAGGCCTGCTACACATGAGTATTTTTGTAATAGTATTATTACTGTAAAACTCCCCTTCCTCCTCATTTAGTTTCAGCAATAACGGTGCCAGTGGAGTGAGAAGCCTTTTTTCCCTGTGTTCCCCTTCTCCCCCACCCTTGCACCTTAGGGATACTACTGTACATTTATCTCTTAAATAAATGTTGGGGAGATGTTTGTTTTTGTGGGGAAAGAGAAACACAGGGGAAAGTTATAAGAGGACTGAGGTGAGGAATATTTAATAATAAACTTAGTGCAAAGTAATGGCTCATTGTGGCATTTCAGCTAATCCTCATTAATGTTTGCAAAGGAGTTTATATATCCTCCAATGGAAGGTGGCATAGAAGAGTAAAGTATTTTTTACTGGTATTGAGAGAGATGATATGTTCAGGAAGGAGAAGAAAAGCCTATTTCAGGATAATAATAATTTGATTTGTTTCCTGTTCCTTGATGATGATATGTCCTAGACTATTAAATACCTCAGCCTTTGGACTTTGAATGTATCAGCCCAGAATACCGCTATTAGTTTTTAAAGCAGGAACTTCCTCAAGTTTCATTTGTATACTGAGTTGAAAGGAAAGTTCATTTGTAATGAAAGTTATAATCCTGAGTGGAGAGGAAGCGTAATTGGATATGGTGTTCTTTTACATTTCTCAATTAGTTCCAAGGCAATTTGGAGGGAGCAAGAGCTCTTTGCACGGGGAATGTTCCAGTGAATGCTGTAAATCTAAGAGAGGGGATGAGCTCATGCAGGAAAAAAAAAAGGCATGGAGAGTGTTTTTAAAATCTATGTGAGAATTCATTAATCAGTAATCCTTAGATGGAGCAAGACAGAGCACTTAATGATGAATGTGCTAGGAAAGAGTCCAAAGGAAAGTTAAATATAGAAAATTTTTATATTTTCTCATTGTTGCTTAAATATTTTGAATTTGAGTGCATGATTTGTTCAGTGGTTCCCACCATCTCAACAGTACTAGAGCCTTATTTGAAAAGGAGTGTTGTATCTGAGATTAAGTGCAAGTCTAAGAATGTGTCTACACTGCACCCAGAGCTCAAAACTGTGTAGCTTATTTTGAGTTAATTTTGAAATAATTTATTTTGAAATTTGGTGCTGTCTACATAGCACTTATTTCTAAATGAATCGCTATTCTGAAACATCCCTTACTCCTCATGGAAGGGACATCGGAATAGCGAGCCTGTTATATTTTGAAATAATGGGCATGCTCAAAAGACGTGGGATAGCTATTTTGGGAGACCTCCAGTCTCCCAAAATAGCATGGCAGTGTGGATGTAGCCTAACTGTCCCATCCAACTTTATAATCCAGCAAATCCACATATTTGCATTTGTTTAGATTTGATCACTGTTAGAAAAAAGGAGTATAATGATTAGAATAGAGAGCACCTCCACTAGTAGGTGATACCATATCCTTTTTTTATGTGTCATGTTGTTGATCTAACTGGCAGGGGCATGGGGAGGTGGTAATAGGAAGTTCAATTCTGCCTATGTGAACTGCAGTTCGTACTTGCAATATCTCAATAAATCTCTGCAAGTTTATAAGCAAATAATACAACTGGTGGCAGAGGCTTCAAGATAGAAAGACTTTATCTTCAGAAGAAATTTGCTTGGCCCATGAGCAATTGACACACATTGAGCTATTGCTCTCTATGAACGAGTGGATTGAGGAGAAAGCACCACACAAGGATGCAGCAGGGAGACATGGGGCTTGTCTAGACTACACCGAAGTGCCGAAAGAGGATATGCAAATTCCGTGGGAATTTGCATATCTTCTTCCAATCTCACTTTTGAAAGCTCTGCTTTCGAAAGTAAAAGTAGTCGGGATACATTTTTTTTTTTTTGGCAATTCCCCCTTTTTCAAAAAGCTGCATAAACTCATTTTTTTAAAGAAGAGCAACTTTTTGAGAAAGGGGGGAGGTTGCTGAAAAAAACACGTCCTGACTACTTTCACTTTGAAATCTGAGCTTTCTAAAGTGAGAATGGAAGAAGAAATGCAAATTCCCACTGAATTTGCACATCCTCTTTCTGCACTTCAGCATAATCTAGACATAGCCATAGTTACTAGTGTTGTGACAGACAGTGGCCACAAGATGGGCTGTTCCCCTTGGTGCTGATTATGTCACTGACACTTGCCTTCTTGCTCTCTGGGGTTTCCCACCATCCTATCCTGCTGGGCTAGATTCTCTGGTCTCCCCAGACCAGGCACAGAGTGGTGGTTACTGTCCCCCCTGAAGAGCAATGCAGACACTGAGCTACTTCAGCTCTAGGAGAATGCAGTTTCAGGGCACAGCACTCAGGAAACCAACTCCCCAAAGGAATAAAACCCCCAAATAAATCTGTCTGTAAGAGTTCTACACAAAGAAAACTCATGAGGGTATTCATTATTAATGAAAGAGAGAATATGCACACTGATCGCTGCTCCCAGGTAATAATTATTTACACTGGGCTTGAGAATAAACAAAACATGATTTTATTAAGTGCAAATAGTAGGATTTAAGAGATTGCAAGTGAAAACAGACAGGTCAAAATAAGCTACAGAATTAAAATAAAAAGGCATGCATAGCTAGTTCTAATTCATTAAAAAATGTTTTGCAAGCCATTTCATATCCTAAATTACTGTTCTGATTTCAGGCAGGTCTTCAAGTGGAAGATAATCCCTTACTCTGCCTTGGGTCTCCAGTTCTTTGTATCTTAGTGTCACAGGCTATTCTCCAGGCCAGCCAAAGACAAAGGGATTAGTTTCTCATTGTTTTTAAAGATTCTACCGGGGCCAGAATATTTTTTTCTCTATTGCCACCTTTCATGGAAAATTACCTGGTCAAACTGGTATCCTACTACCAAATAGTAGGGTCACATGTCTTTCTGGGGCCAACCACTTCTTAGACTTAAAGGACAAACAAAGCTGTTCTCAAGTCCTTAAGTTGATCAATCAGTTATTAAGGCTTCCAGGGGTGAGCATATCATGTATGGCTCACATTTGCATTTGTTTTAAACCATAAACAATATCATACCTAACTTCATACATAAGAATGATACATGTACCCAAATAAGATATACAGATGAAGCAGATTGTAACATTAAAATGGATAGGTTACATGAGTTATTTTGTCCAAAGCATCTTTGAGTTATGCATATTTATATTCATAAGTCAATTTCATAAAGTATGGGGGGCACCATCACAAGTGTACATCAAGAAAAGTATCTGATAGCATTTCCCTGCACAGCATAGATCAGGAAACAGCTTAAGTGAAGCAGAAACAGATAGGGATGTATTCCCAGTGGGAAACCAAGAGAGAAACATAAGTGAATAGTCAGTTTATGAATGGCTTAGCAGGGCAATTTCGTAACTTGCTGGCCGAGAAGGATAACATACTGGATAAACCTATGAAAAAGAAAGATTATATGCAGAATTTAAAATGTGGAAACAGAAACTGAGCTTTCCTTAAAGATATCAGCTTTTAATTCCCTGCTTCAGGGTGACACTTTTATGTCTTATGCAGCATTTAAAAAAAAATATTGCTAGTGCAGTGACTAAATTGGAGTAAACCCAAGTATAAGCTATTTGCAGGCAACCTGTGGATTAACAGAGAGAGAGAGACTGCTTTTGAGGCTGGATGGTATTTGCCAGGGATGAGGAGGCAAAGGACATTGCAAATTGAATTGCCCCACCAAAGGGAAGACACACTATGGAAACTTAAGTTGTTGATGGAGGACAACCACTGTCAACAACTGTTGGAATGGCTGCCCAGAAACTACCCATCAACAGCAGGAGAACCAAAATGCTGTTTGACTGAGGTGCTGAAATAAGTCTGATTTGTGGTGAACACTCTGTGTTGAAGAGGTTGAAAATCTGGTACTGCATGAGTTAAAAATTAATGACTGTTACCCATCTGCTACTGCAGACAACAGGAGAAATCCAGTTCCCTCTGAACTTGGGGTCTCTGCATACTAAATAGAATTGTGTTGGGGTGACCAGTATTTCTAGTGTTATTGTATTGGGACTGGATTTCATCTGAGTGCATGATGAGACTTCTTGGGATGTTAATAGCATACACTTGTCCTTGGACAATATTGAGATACTTCTAATGTATGTGGTTGGGAGAACAACTCCTGGGCCTTTAGAGGTGCCACTAACATTCTGGATAAGAGCAATTAATATGCCTGACCAGGAAGTAGAGCTAGTTAAAAATCCTACCATGAGGACAGTATCTAATATAGCTGATATCTCAAAGCCTTTGTCAGAGGCAGAGGTCAAATGCTATGAAGCATTCCAGTCAATAAAATGACCTAGGGCTGACTTGACAGAAGCAGCCATAAAAGGCAGTGAAAGAAAGTGATTAAAACAACTGGGCTTACAATAGCCTAGTGTATTCTCCAGGGATATTGAAGAGATTGGGAGATATGATCAGATGGAACAGCAGATTGTGTTAGGGACTGTTCATGTGAAGCAACTCACATTTAGGATTCCCTTGGCATATCAGGTCACAGCAAAAGAGAAACTAAATTGCTGACACTTGTTGGGAAGCCTCCAGAAACTCACTCAACTCACTCTTCCTTTTCTAGGCCCATGATCTTTTAATGATTTAGTAGGGATGAACTGGACTGCCGACGAGGGACATAGACAGTGTAGTAGCCGAAATATTTCTTTGGCAGACTGTATTTTCCAACAGACAGCTTACTCCTCATACTGATCGACTAAGAGACAATCTCCACTAATTAACGTATTTGCTTTTCTCAACTAACTCTCTGTAAAACTTGCATGAGTGATGTATCCAAATGCTTGTCCACTAATACCTAAACTGGACTGTTAAACTTGCACACCTACATCTAGGTTAATGCTGATTATCTACTGGGATGTATTAGCAGGAGTGTTGTGAGCAACGTATGAGAAGCGATTCTTCTATTCTACTCTGCACTGATTAGGCCTCATTTAGAGTATTGTGTCCAGTTCTGGGCACCACATTCCAAGAAAGACATGGAGCAATTGTAGAGGGTCCAAAGAAGAGCAACAAACATGATGAAAGATCTAGAAAACATGAGCTATGGGGGAAGACTGAAATAAATGGTTTTGTTTAGTTTAAAAAAGAGAAGACTGAGAGGGACGTGATAGCAGTTTTCAAGTACAGGTTTCACCTCTGAAAAATGGCACTCTCTGTCATGCAACATCTGTCATCTGGCAGCACCACAGATGCTCCTGGACCAGAGAGCCTAGGAGCCTAAGGGCAGGATGGCCAGCTGGCTGGGGCAAGAGGGTTTGCAGCCCAGTTGGGGGCAGCGTGAGACTATGCGTACAGCCCCGCAGCAGCCTCCAGCAGCCTGCAGCAGCACGGGGATGTGATGAAGTCCCCTGGCACCAAAGGTCAGCACTGGGCTAGAGCTCCATGGCAGCCCCAGAACCCCATGGCAGCCCCGGGGAGGTTGGGACTGAAGTCAGAGCCCCGTGGCAGCATGGGACCAAAGTCCTCCAGCAGCTTTTTGTAGCATGGGGCTAGGGCCAGAGCCAGAGCCCCACAGTGATTCCTAGGTGCTCAGGCCCAAGGCAACATGGCAGTCCCCAGGAGAATGGGACTGGAGTTGAGCCCTGCAGCAGTGCAGGGCCAGAGCCCAGCAACAGCCTACTGAAATGAACGGCTGGGACTGGAACTCCACAGCAGTCCTGGGGCCAGAGCCTTGCAGTGGTCTCCTGGAGCATGGGGCCAGGGTTGGAGCCTGGTGGCTGTCCCCAGGTGCACAGGGCTAGAGCCTTGCTGCAGGATTCAGAGCCTCTGTTGCCCAGAGAGTTGGCAGCAGCTGGGTAAGCAACACAGCCAGGTTGGGAGGCGGGAGGAGATGAGGCAAGGTGCCTGCTGGGGCAGTCTTGGGAGCTGGTGGTAGGAGACCTAACCTGGTCCATCAAATTCTCTTTCCGGTCAGGTCCCAAAGGAGCTGGATCAAGGAGTTCCAACCTGTATCTAAAAGGGTGTTATAAGGAGGAGGGAGAAAAATTGTTCTTGGCCTCTGAGGATAGGACAAGAAGCAAGGGGCATAAACTGCAGCAAAGGAGGTTTAGGTTGCACTCCATACCTAAGGTCTCGACTCCCTCAGAGACCTGATGGGCAGAATCCCCTTGGATGCTAACATGAAGGGGAAAGGAGCCTAGGAAAGCTGGCAGTGTTTTAAAGAAGCCTTATTGAAGGCACAGAAAGAAACCATCCCGATGCGTAGTAAGAGAAGAAAATCCGGTAGGAAACCTGATTGGCTTACCGGGAAAATCCTTGGTGAACTTAAGCACAAAAAGGGAGCTTACGAAAAGTGGAAACTTGGACAGATGACTATGGAGGGATACAAATGTATAGCTCAAGAATGCAGGGGAGTTATCAGGAAGGTGAAAGCTCAATTGGAATTGCAACTCGCAAGGGATGTGAAGGATAACAAGAAAGGTTTCTACAGGCATGTTAGCAAGAAGAAGGTGATCAGAGAAGGTATGGGGCCCCTACTGGATGAGGGCGGTAACCTAGTGACAGATGATGCAGGGAAAGCTGAAGTACTTAATGCTTTCTTTGCCTCAGTCCTCACGGACAAGGTCAGCTCCCAGACTAATGCGCTAAGTGATGCAATATGAGACAAAGGTGGACAGTCCTTGATGGGGAAATAACAGGTCAGGAACTATTTAAAAAAGCTAAATGTACATAAATCCATTGGTCTGGACTTAATACATCCGAGTGTACTGAGGGAGTTGGCAAATGTCATTGAGGAGCCTTTGGCCATTATCTTTGAAAAGTCGTGGAGATTGGGAGAGATCCTGGATGATTGGAAAAAGGCAAATGTAGTGCCAATCTATAAGAAAGGGAAGAAGGATGATCCAGAGAACTATCGGCCAGTCAGTCTTACCTCAGTCCCTGGAAAAATCATGGAGGGGATCCTCAAGGAATCCATTTTGAAGCACTTAGAATAGCGGAAGGTGATCAGGAATAGTCAGCATGGATTCATGAAGGGCAAGTCATGCCTGACCAGTCTGATTAGCTTCTATGATGAGTTAACTGGCTCTGTGGATATGGGAAAGTCAGTGGATGTGATATACCTTGACTTTAGCAAGGCTTTTGATACGGTCTCCCACAATATTCTAGCCAGCAAGTTAAGTGAATGTGGATTGGATAAATGGATGGTAAGCTGGCTGGAAGGTCAGGCCCAGCAGGTAGTGATTAACGGCTTGATGTCAGGATGGCAGTCGCTTTCTAGCAGAGTGCCCCAAGGTTTGGTTCTGGGACTGGTTTTGTTCAACATCTTTATTAATGACCTGGATGAGGGGATGGATTGCACCCTCAGCAAGTTTATGGATGACCCTAAGCTAGGGAGAGAGGTAGATAGGTTGGAGGGAAGGAATAGGATCCAGAGTGACCTAGACAGATTAAAAGATTGGACCAAAAGAAATGTGGCGAGGTTCAACAAGGACAAGTGTAGAATCCTGCACTTCGGACGGAAGAATCCCAAGCATTGTTACAGGCTGGGGACTGAATGGCTAAGTAGCAGTTCTGCAGAAAAGGACCTGGGGATTACAGTGGATGAGAAGCTGGATATGAGTCAACAGTGTGCCCTTGTAGCCAAGAAGGCTAATGGCATATTAGGTTGCATTAAGAGGAGCATTGCCAGTAGATCCAGAGATGTGATTATTCCTCTTTATTCAGCTCTAGCGAGGCCACATCTGGAGTATTGTGTCCAGTTCTGCGCCCCCAATTACAGGAAAGATATGGATGCATTGGAGAGGGTCCAGCGGAGGACGACCAAAATAATTAGGGGGCTGGAGCATATGACCTACGAGGAGAGGTCTATTTAGTCTGCAGAAGAGAAGAGTGAGGGGAGATTTGATAGCAGCCTTCAACTTCCTGAAGGGAGATTCCAAAGAGGCTGGAGAAAGGCTGTTCTCAGTAGTGATGGATGGCAGAACAAGGAACAACGTTGCAGTGGGAGAGGTCCAGGTTGGATATTAGGAAAAACTATTTCACTAGGAGGGTAGTGAAGCACTGGAATGGGTTACCTAGGGAAGTAGTGGAATCTCCATCTCTAGAGGAGTTTAAGTCTCAGCTTGACAAAGCCCTGGCAGGGTTAATTTAATTGGGATTGGTTCTGCTTTGGGCTGAGGGTTGGACTTGATGGCCTTCTGAGGTCTGTTCCAGCTCTATGGTTCTATGATTCAATGATTCTATGATTAGTAAAACCTTCCAACCTGTCAAGGTGGTTAAATACTAGAATAAATTGCCTAGAGAGATTGTGGAATCTCCATCGCCGGAGATATTTAAGAACAGGTTAGATAGACATCCATCAGGGATGGTCTAGATGATACTTGTTCCTTCTGTGAGGGCAGGGGACTGGACATGAGGATCTCTCAAGATCCCTTCCAGTTCTATTATTCTATGATTTTATGATTCTATGTATCATATGACTTATTAAGCAAAACTTTTAATTTTAGATAATCCAGGCAAGACATCCAATGCCTTTTTTCTTTACTTGTGTACCATGTCAATCTTTATTTCAAACATTAGCTTTAATGATCACTTTTACTTTGATCATAGACCTACATTTGGGGGCAGGAATCCTTGCTAGCCTGGTTAGAATTACCCAGGGGCATTTCCCAATTAATAGCTCCCTCATTGTTCCCTTAAGGAGTCTGATCTCTGTCACTATTTTTTTTCCTGGTAATCTCCTCCACTCTTTTCCTCCCTTCCACACACAGCCTGCTTTGATTTAACTCTGTGCAATCAAATAGGATAATATCACACAGGTAAGCTGAGGTATGCATAATAATTATAACAAATAATACATGTAACTCTCTTTCTCCATAGCAATTAAATCTAGATTTGCTATGCTTTAGATAAGCTGCACAAACAGAACCACAATCAACTCCACAGAAGAAAGTTTGGGAAGGAGGTGATGAATGTGGAAGGAAATAGGGATTGCTCCTAAAGGGAAAAGTTGGTGTGTGGGTTTTTTTGTGCAATTCTTTTTTAAATTTACCCAGAAAGTCATTCTATTAAATAAATACTGAAAGTAACAGGCAAATAATATGAAATTATTTAACAAAAGTGTTAGGTATTATTTTGATAAAATATTGAATATATGAACTACATTATTAAATAAATGGATAATAAGAAAAGTTAGATCTATATGGCTAGTTCACTCTTCCTGCTTTATAAAATTCATAAATTTCTTGTGTTCCTCACGATACCTGCCAGTATATACACCAGGTTTGTGAAACTACATCTGTTTTCAGTGCCAGATAAAATGGAAAACATAAGTTTACGAAGAAAATCTCCAGGATGTCAGCAATGATGCTCATGGGAGCAATGTAATTTATAAGGGAATTAAGGTTAATAACCTCTTGGCAAGTCACAGTTTTAAATCTCTCCCTATCTTTAACTATAATAGAGAAAATTGTGGCAAGGTATTGTTATTTGACGAGCACAGACACAAGCTAGTATCTCATATTCATTCTCAGACATGCACACTAGAATGCAAGTTTTGTAACCAGGCATTGCCTTTCTATTAATTTAAGCCTCTAGACAAAACTCACACATGTCTTTGTCACCTGGCTTCTCATAATAGCAGTGGGCAGATGCTTAAGTTTTCTATCTATCATAGTATAGAGCTATCTCCATGAATCACCTTTTGATGTCAATGAGTGCTTATTTTATGGAAGAGACAAATCAAAGAATTGGCTAGTTTTTGCAAGGTAGAATTTTATTAACAACTTATCTTCTGCACATCCAGGCTGTTTTCAGGACTCTAAGAAATGATAGACATGAGAGTGAAACAGATATTTTGTTTCAAAATGTGTAGCATTTTCCTTGTCTAAATATGTGATGGCTTTCAATGTTTCACTGATTTTGAGCTTTTAATATAGTTCTTTATTATATTAAAAATGATTTACATTACAGATATTTATTGCTTGTGAAATAGAAAGCTGTACTGTTTAACAGTCCCAAATATTTAGGCATTACCCTACAATAATTGTGAACAATTATTTTTGTTTCAAGTATTAGTTCATTAGGCTCATATGTCCCCAATTAGGGGATCAAAGTCATGTTGAATATAATATATGGTTTTGTGGGTATTGGAAGTATTATGCATTGCATTGCATTGCATTCTAATGCAAAACTATAGAATATTCATTGCAATAACACCCGAAATCTCCAACTCAATATTAGGATCCTGTTAGGGACTGTTCAAATATAAAGATGATGACGATCTCTCGAGGTCCCTTCCAGTTCTAGAATTCTATGATTCTATGAAAGAGCCTGCACTCAAAATAGACTCAAAGGCATTGTGAGTGGAAAGGAGAGAATAAATGAATTGAGGGATCTGGATGATGGATGGCAAATATGACGTTAGTGCCTTGTGTTTTAGTTTATTTGTTTTATTTTCCTATTTAAAATAGATACGTGTAAAGTGGGAAATGGTGTGATCCAGAGAGAAGGCAATGGGGTAAATTAACAGGACAATGAGAATGAGAAAAGAAAGGATACAACGGAGAAGAGAGTATGGGAGGAAAGAATAGAGGGGATGACAGAATGTGATATTGCAGCAAAAAACAGTGTGAGGTGGTGGTGGAGAAAAAAAAGGAAAGTCCAGAATCAAAAGACAGGGGGGCAAAAATAATTACTCATAATGTTCAGAAGGTATCCCTGCTGATGATGATGCTTTCTCGGCTCTCATCTCAGGTTGTGTTACTTAAAGGAACTAGGTGTCAACATTTTCCAAATCAGATTTTTGCAGGTAGTATGTTCTTATTAAGGCTCAAATATTTCATTTAACATATAATTATTTGTATTTAGTCATTACATAACTCTGGTCCTGAATTCAGCCTGCTTCTCCCAGCAGTCCAGAAAACTGCATTCCAAAAAGGAGCATGACCTTTGTAGATGAACATGAGGTCTTCAGACCACTCAAATATTGTGTCCTGTTCTGGAATCTGAACGTTGAATCATAGAATCATAGAACACTAGAACTAGAAGGGGCCTCGAGAGGTCATCGAGTCCAGTCCCCTGCCCTCACAGCAATACCCAGTACCATCTAGACCAACCTTGATAGATGTCTATCTAACCTGCTCTTAAATATATCCAGAGATGGAGATTCCACAACCTCCCTAGATGGGCTGGCCCACAACAGTTTGGCTCCTGAGGCAGGGAGCTCAAATGATGCCCCCATACTCTCTCACTTGGGCCAAAACTTTGAAAGGTCTCAATTCTGACTTCTTCCTGTTCTTCTCCTCTCATGGTTCTACTCTGCTACCTACCCCAATAAAGGAGAACTAACAACTTAAAATGTCTTGTTCAA
>JANRFK010001234.1:68443514-68463537 GCA_030068395.1 Apalone spinifera
TCTAACCATCCTGATTTAAATGTATTGACCTGTACCTCAAATGTTGGTGAGTGCTCCTATAAAAGTCTGGATAGATACATGTTGATTCCATTTTATTGTAGTTAAATTTATGTGTGTTCCTCCCATTTCTAATAGTGTAGCAGTGTTTGTCAAAAGTGCTCTCAAGTTTAGTTAATGTTTGTGAGTTCTTTGAGTTCTCAGGTGAAACTTGCTATAAATCTACACATTGTTGCTCCTCTGCCATGCAGTAGCAATTGTCAGGTCATTGTAGATCAGCCTCTTGGGGAAGATATGTGGATGTACTCTTTGTGCAACTGGGTTTTTACAGTGTATATATTCTATATTCCTTGAGCATTCATAATACTAATTGATTTCTATGAAAAAGCTGGAGTTTATTGATTTGTAATGGGTATTCTGGGTGCTTAAGGAATTAGGAGAAAGCTTAACATTATAAGTGACTTGAATGCTAACATTTTCTTTGTTTGTTTGAGTTGCATGAATGCACGTGTGCTTGCAGTATAAATCAGCTTTGTCCAGTTTATCTTCATCTGTCCCTCCATGAGTGCAAATCAAAGCCACACTCATCCCTTTCTCATAAGTAACTTCTGAAATATTTAATTAGTAGACTCTGTTCAGTTGCATAGTAGTATATGAATTTCCCAATCTTCACTAGGCTTATGGACTTCCTTAAATAGTTACTCTGCAGACATGGAAAATGCTCATGTAGAGACTAGCATCTTGGTGCTTCATTAAGGTCTTTAATGCTGCACAATATTGGCAGTGGGTTGAGAGAGAGATGCTTTCATCCTGCTGAGGACTCATCTGAACTGCCTGAGCTACCAGACATGCCTGATGTTGAGACATGTGTAACCCCCTTTTTCCTCCCTGGGTTACTCGGGAGCATGACACACTCACAGGTGGGCCGGGGCACCTGATGGTCTTGACATAAAAGGAGATCCTGAGTACTTCAGTGGTGGTGATGTTTGGTTGGGGAAAACCTATCCACCCCCTTGCTGTAGTCCCTTTCTCATAAAGAATGTACAAGGGTGGTGCCTCCACCTGGCTGGCCCTGTATACACTGGTGTGCCTTGGGAGCCTCTAGGAATAAACATTCCAGCAATAAATTGGATCTAACTCCAGAACAACAATTACAAATCATAAATAATATACATCTAATAGATTGCATTAGAATGAACAACCTTTACTTAACTTAAAGAAACAGGCTTTAACAAATTAACAGTGAATAACATCAATTAACAAAGTACACAAGTAAAAGGAACTTATCTAGCTGCCAATATTTATCCCATCCCCGTGTGCACACCCCTGGACTCAGAGTCCCAGACTTTTGCTTGCGTGGGCACGCTTGAAGAACTTCAGCTGTAATGGAGAGTGTCTATAGGCAGTTTGTATGTGGGTCCAAGCTATGCAGCAGCTCTGGTTCACTGGGTTGGCCTCTGCCTCTCTTTGAACCCAGAGTTAGTCTGTATCTCTGAGGTCTGTCCCAGGCAGCGTTTCCCCGAAGATGCCCAGTTACTCACAGTCTCCTTCTGTGTGCTGGATGCAGAGTAGCTTCTAGATACAAGTACAGACAAAGGGCCTCCCCTCTAGGGCAATCAGAAGCAGATCCCAGTTCTAAAGGCTAGCTGTCCCAGTGTGTAACTGCCACGTAACAGCTCCCGAACTGGATCAAACTCCTCCACAGCAGCCTAGCTCCCTTTCTGCTCCAAAAACAGAGGGATGAGTCCACAGACTGCTGAGTCTTCCTCCACACACGTGGAGAGACTAAGATCTTCCACACAAGAGTGACTTCTTTCCTGTTTTTCCCAAGGGCTAATGGCAACTGTAGTCTGTGAGGCTGGATTGCAGCACACAGGGTCTTCCCAGAAAATAAGCAGAGGCACATGGATGGGATTACAGCTTGCAGTCTAATTAAGGGAAATGGAGGACAATCCAATGTTCTAGGTACAGCCTGTGGGAAAGGTAGGAAGTAGCCAAGAAACAGCCTCTATGGTCTGGCTGGATTGCTACCTGATCATGGGTCAATGTGTTGGGGTTAGCTTCCTGCTGACTCAGTGGAAAACATTCTGCTACTGTTAGGGCCCTGGCTTGGGACATGTGGAATCAGGTAGGCCTGCATCCTTCTACCCCTACCATCTTATCACTGGGGTGGCCTCACTTTCCAGCCTCAGGCCAGGAGTAAGCACTCAGCACACTCATGTGGGAGTTTACTTTCTACCTGAACCCCTAGTCTTCTGGCTGGAGTCCTAGACTGCTGGTACCATACCTTGCATGCAGACTTGGATCCCCTCATTATTTAATGGTCAGCCCTGCCTGAGGGTTGGGGCCCTACATTGTGCTCGGTACTCCATCTTGTCTTGGGTTGTACCTACACTGACAGGAGAAGCTCTCCTGTTGATACACTGAAAAATGTTTGTGGTGCCCTGAAATAGCTTGCCTTCAGTCCCCTTAATCTGTCCTTCCAGAGGTATGGATCTCCAGTGTAGTCAACAAAACACTTGAAGGACATGGATATAACTTTCTAATAAAGTGATGGACACAAGCAGTGTTCTTCCCAAAACGGTGTGGGTTTTTTTAATTAATGTAACTACATTTCTCATATGATGTCATATAAAAAGCAGAGAGAAGAGCAAACATAAGTCCCCTCTGTGTGCTCTTTAATTTATAAGTTGAATGTAAATGATACTAGCCATGTGTGGCACGGTGGATGTGACAGATGGCTGACACCAGTTCTTACCTTGTAATTCAAATTATGTATTGGAAAATTATACTTTGTCCTTTTCATCATATGGAGGAAATGTAGAAGATATGTATCGAAACTTTATTGTATCTCACTGTATTAGTGTTTATAGAAGATATGTATTGAGGCTTTATTGTACTGCACTCTTAATGTTTTTTTTTATTTTCATTTCTGCAAGCTGTAATGTAAGAGCCACAAACATATGTAAATACACAAACTGAAAGGATGAAAGAGTGCATACTGTTTGTATTCTGCTTTTCTCTGTATAATTTATTCTATATAATTAAATGTCTGAACAATGAAAGTATAAAGATGTATCACAATACTTCTACTTATCTATAATGTTTTGTATATTAAATAGCACATTTATTTTTTTTAAATTTCATTTATTTTTTACACATTTCTAATGTTGTTTCTTTGGAAACCTTTAAAGGAATAGTGTTACAGACAAATGTTTTACACAATTTATTTCTAAAGGAAGAAGACAAATATCTTCATCAACATATACAGTAGAAACCGCAGATCAGAAAGTTTTGTTACTGCAGTAAGACCTCCCTGATCTTACCTCCTTGACACCAGTCAGGTCACAAAGGAGAGAATTTGCCAGAGGAGGGGAGGTCCCTTGCCATAAGCCTCCAAGCCCTTACATGCTGTCAGCTAGCTACTGTCCCAGCATTCACCTTGCCTCCCGCCACTATGCACTGTCACAGGGCGCTGGCCCCAACCCCACCCTGCTCTGGCCGGGCTGCCACAGGGTCCAGCTGGCTCTCTTGTCCAGGGGCATCTGTTGCCAGACCAGAGAGTGCTGTTTTTTTTAGGTGCAACCTCTAGTTTAGCATCCAGTTAATCATTCCAAGTGTGTAGAATGACAAAGGGTACAATTAGCTAAATAAGTGATTAAGATCAAGATGCTTAAAATGTAAATCTTGTTGAGTTTATGCATATTTTTACAAAATCATGCTTATATTGAGAGTTTGGTAGTATTTTATTGTCCCAGAACTTGAATAGTTGTCTGGTGGTCTTATGGATAGAACCAATTCATGTGAGTCACTGTATTTGTTATGTTGATTATATTTCACTGGAGGAAAAATAACCAATTAGAGTACAACAAGACCTCAGGAGGTCAGTGCAAACCCCCTGCTCAAAGCTAGACCAATCCTAATTAAATTAGGGATATTTGTTGGAATTGTTGGTACTTAATGAATCTGAAGCAAGGGTCAAGTCAAGGATAGTAGTAAGTAAATAATAGTTCTGGGATACAATCATGCTGTAAGCAAAAGTTTCTGTTGAATGGGATGTTGTTCATAATGAGTAGTGAGACTTGTTCTGTGGAACTTCTTCAATTTTGTTTTGAACAAGAACTACTATAAGGTAATGTAGTGATAGAGATGCAGTTAGTCTGGTGTAGCTGAAACAAAAGACAGAACTATGTAGCACTGAAATCAGCCAGACTGATCATTCCCTCAATGGCCTTAAAACATGCATACTGCTTCAAAGAGACTTTATCTCCAGACTTCAACGTGAAGCTTCAGAATTGTCCCACATCGGGAGATGACTTCTTAAATCTTTTCAAGATTTGTTCAAATGTGTGGCTGACTCCCTCAATGCCATAAGTTGACTGACATTCTCCATATTTCACCTACTGCTATAGTTGAATTGCTTAGCAATGCTGCTATAGTGGACCTGGAAAAAATTGTTTTGTAAACACCAGCTACAGTGCCACCTTCTTGAAAAAAATCATACAAGTACTCAGTTAAGGGAGCAGAGTTTCTGTTCACCTACCGTACTTCAAATTCATTAGTGGTGGAAGCCCTCAGTAAAGGAGAATGTAACATCTGTCCCTGACCACCTCTACAATAATGACTGAAAGGCCTATTTCTCTATGACCCTCCAGTTTTGCACTGCTAACTACTCTGCATTACTGGTCAAGTATACATACAACATCTTTGTACAAACATCTTTGCCTTTATTGAACATCGTCCAGGGGATCAAAAAGACAAATACAAAGCCAACATAATTAAGATATCCCTCATGGCCAGATTAGAAATGCAGGCTTTCTTAGATTCTATCATCAGGGTGGCCCACTCCATCACCACATCTGTAGTCCGGGAGAGGGTCCCATGGTTCTGTCAGGAGACACTGACAAGTTCCAGAGCAGTCATTGAAGTCTCAACCAGCCACTTTCAGGCAAGTATTTTGAAATGTTGGTTGACAGCACAAGAGCCCCACATACATCCATTGCTGCAGTCGCTTCTCAATTCCAGCCATTTAGGGACCACCTACCATTTTTCTACCTAGTCTGGGGAATCATTACATCTGACAAGCAGGCTATGGAAACCATACACAAGGGCTATTCCATCTCCTTCACCAAACTACTCCCATTCCCTTCAGGGACCCATCTCACAAGCACTTGTTAGAGCAGGAAATAAACTTCTGCAATTTCATGCTGTAGAAAACATACCTGTCATGCCCAGATTTTACTCACACAGGACAAAAAATAGGTGAATGGAGGCCTATCTTGGACTTATATCTGTTTTAACTTATGCATCAGAATACAATGCTTCAAGGTATAATTTAAACCTTTTAAATTATAATTCCAGCACTGGAGAATCATAGAATATTATAACTAGAAAGGACCTCTAGAGGTCATCAAGTGCAGTCCCCTGCCCTCATGGCAGGACCCAGTACTGTCTAGACCATCCCCGATAGACATTTATCTAACCTGCTCTTAAATATCTCCAGAGATGGAGATTCTACAACCTTCCTAGGCAACTTATTCCAGTATTTAACCACCCTGACATTTAGGAACTTTTTCCTAATGTCCATCCTAAACCTTCCTTGCTGCAGTTTCAGTCCATTGCTTCTTGTTCTATCCTCAGAGGCCAAGGAGAACAATTTTTCTCCCTCCCCCTTTTAACACCCTTTTAGATACCTGGAAACTGCTATCAGGTCCCCTCTCAGTCTTCTCTTTTCCAAACTAAACAAGCCCAATTCTTTCAGTCTTCCTTCATAGGTCATGTTCTTTAGACCTTTAATCATTGTTGCTCTTCTCTGGACCTTCTCCAATTTCTCCACATCTTTCTTGAAATGCGGTGCCCAGAACTAGACACAATACTCCAACCGAGGCCTAATCAGCACAGGTTAGAGTGGAAGAATGACTTCTTGTGCTTTGCTCACAACACACCTGTTAATGCATCCTAGAACCATGTCTGCTTTTTTTTTTTTTTTTTTTTTGCAACAGTGTCACACTGACTCATATTTAGCTTGTGGTCCACTATAACCCCTAGATCCCTTTTCTGCTGTACTCCTTCCTAGACAGTCGCTTCAGTCACTGTTGGATATTGTATGTGTGAAACTGATTGTTCCTTCCTAAGTGGAGTACTTTGCATTTTGTCTTTATTAATCTTCATCCTGTTTACCTCAGACCATTTCTCCAATTGAGCCCCAAGATCCTGAAGATTTCCAGAATATGTATTTCCATGTTGCTATTCATCACTCATTCGCCCAGAAGGTTCACACATACACTTCGCCCTTCCCCCCACCCCACCCCCACACACAAGAAGTGTCCACTATCAATACAAAATTCTCCTCTTTAGAATATCCATTGCCCCATCATTATTTTCCAAGGTTCTTTCTGTAGTCACAGCACATCTTCACAGGCAAGCAGTATTTATATTTTCTACCTGAAAGCTTCAACACACTGGGAGGCAGCAGATGCCCTCTTTACAAGACTAGTTCTACAAACCAGCTTTTTAAAATCCACCCTAATATTAACCCAATATTTGGAGTTCACAGGTGCATACCTTGACTGCATCATGGAATCAGAATGTTACCTTAACTAATGTTACTACAACAGTAAGAATTAGTCCAGAACAAGCTTCCAAATGTCCACCAGAATGAGCTTTCAACTCGGAAGTCACATGTCTGCAACTGTGTTCTTTGTGCCACATGCCGGACTCATATGAGGTGTATTAAAAACCTGGATCCATTTTATTTATTTGCTTCATTGGCACTCCATCCACTGAAGACGGGCAATGCCCAGCAGGATAAAGAACTCAGTCCCCTAGTGGACAAATCAAACAAATATTTGCATGGGTGTTCCATTCCAACAACACATCCCATTAGTAACTATCACCACAGATGCCTCTAATGGGATGGTGAGCACACCTGGCCCAACTCCCCATCCAGAACTGATAGTAACCGACGGAGTCCATGCTCCATATAAATCTGCTGGAGCTTTGGACTGTCCAAAATCCATGCCTACATTTTCTGCCTCTCATGTACAACAACTGTACATATCCTTATAGACAACTTGGCCACTACGTTTTACATAAATCACCAGGGCAGGGTCCAATCTCAGCAGGCAACCTCAGCAGAAACTTCTTCCAGGCATATAGATGCACCTGGGCCCAGCAGTCCTCACCACTGTATTCCAGCAGAGGGGTGTAGATCTTTCTTTGATGTCCCACAATACCAAATATCCACAACACAGTTCCTGGGAAGACCCTGGACAAAATTTCCTGGGGAACAACTTCCTCATGAAATGGGGAATCCTTCTGATGTGTGCCTTCTCTCAGGCTATGTCTAGACTGCTGGCTTCTTTTGGAAGAAGCTTTTCCAGAAGATATTTTCAGGGGGAAAAAAATTCTTCCAACAGAGAGCGTCCACAGTACCAAAGCGCACCGAAAAAGCGATCTGCTTTTTTGAAAGATAGCATCCATTCAGTGTGGATGCTAACTCACATTTAAGCTGTGATTACTATGGATGGAGTGGCTACCAGGGCACCTGTGCTTTTTCCTCTTTCCTCTTCTTCTTTTGAAAGAACTCCCTCTTACCACACATGCCTTTTTCCAAAAGAGCTCTTTTGGAAAAAGGCTTCTTCCTCATAGAAAGAGGTTTACCAATGTCGGAAAAACCCCTCTGTTCTTTTGATTTTTTTTTGAAAGTACAAGTCTACAGTAATCCTAATTGCATTAACTTGGCCCATAAAACCTGGTGTCACACCACCACAAACCCTTCCCTTTGTGCCTCACCTGCCCACATAAGATGCCCCCAACATTCCAATTCTCAATTTCAAGGCATGGCTCATGACATTGGAGGCATGCTGTTCCAAGAAAGCACAGGACATTTTTTGGAACATTTCTCTACATGGTGCCAGGACAAACTGGTTCCTACACAATTGGCTCCACTACCCACATTGCTCAAATACATGCTGATGCTCAAAAAATCAGGCCTTTTCATAGCTCATTCAGAGTGCACCTATCTGCCATTACCACTTTTCACTACACGGTAGATGGATTTACTATGTTTGCCCACCCTCTCACTAAAAATGTTCTCAAAGCCAATCAGAATACTTACCCACCCTCGATATGGAAACTTAACCTAATCTTCTGTACCTTCAAGGGAAAACCCTTCTGATAACTAGCCACCTGCTTGCTTTTACACTTGTGTGATCACCACCAAGAAGGTGACTTTCATGAACCTCAGCATGGAGGGCATGTGAGCTGGGTCCCTTGATTGTGAATAGATCTTATACCACATTATTCAAAGACCAGGTAATTCTTCACCCACACCCTGAGTTCATACCAAAATATTCGTTTCCACAATGGAATGTTCTTGCAGTGAGACCATCTCCAAACCAGTAACTCTCAAAATGGATTTCTAACTGTATCTGACAATGCTACCAGGAACATGGCTGAAAGCAGGATCCAAGTCTTCATACGTACTCTACCAGAGCTATATCTACAGCAATATCCTTTCTCAAAAATGTACTTATCATTGATGTGTAAAACAGTTACCTTGGCCATAGTCCAAACACTATGCATTGGAGAAACCATCAAATATTGATGCTCACTTGGGTTGATTGTTACTCGTGATCTATTAAGCAACTCTGAAACCTCTTCTCTTTATGAAGGGGCACTGCTCTACAGTCCTCAAAAGTGGAGTTTTCATCTGTGCAATAACAGAGGTTTTTCAAGATGGCCGTCCTTGTGAGTGCTCAACTATCACTCTCTTCCCCTCTGCTTTGGAGTGTCTCCTTTTATCCTCTGGGGCAGAAATGGAACTGGGGATAGTTTGCTGTGCATACAGGATATCCACTCAGAGCAGGATGAGATAGCTGCTGCATGTGAGTGATCAACCAGGACACTGTTGCAGAAGTACAGAGGCACTGAGACATTTAAATTGGAATTTCACCCTATTTGAGATGGTTGTCACTGTTGGATATTGAAATAATGAAGTTGCAGCCTGTAACTTAATTCCATCCCCTTTTCCATTTTTCTTAGACCTAAATGTTCCAATCAATGTACATTTTTGCCATTGCATATTTCTTACTACAGATTTTTATCTACATACTTCATAGATAAAATAAGTTTCATTTGTTTTCAATATAATTTTGTATAAGGACACACATCAAATCACCAAATTGTTTTCAATACAAAAGTGATGAATAAAACTAAGCCTTCAATATGTTCAATAGAAAATGTTATATACCCATTATAAAGGTATGTCCATACTTGAGGGTAGATGCAAATGCTTTGGTTTATAGGATTTTAAAACATCAGCTGATGAAACAGAAGGATATACTAAATTCAAGAAGCTTAGTATAATCACAAGAAGAGATGGTGGAGTTTGCAAGTGTAATAAACTACTTACCAATATCTCTGGGCTTAAGAGCTTAGCACAGCTTCACAAACTTATGCAGAATGTGAATTCACTGCAAGGAAAAAAAAAACCCTCCTCATATCTTAGTGCCTTAAAAACCTGAAAGAAACAATCTGCAGAAGTGAGGATCTCACAACCATAAACTAATATTGAATTAGGAACTCAAATGGCCTTCGAACAAATTCAGACTTCTGTAATATTTTCAAAGACCTTTTACAGAATTGTCTATTGACTTCAGGGTAAACTTTGGTGTTTAGTGACCATTGTGACTACTCTAATATTGTTGGGAAAATTTTCACCACTGGAATTTCCTGACTTTAAATGTTTGGTGACATAATATAAAAGTTGCTAATGTGTGTATTTTAATCATTATCTAGGGCATATTATATGCATGCTCCAAAAGGGAAGACAGGTTATATATAAAACAAATTTAGTGAGAGCTAGGGCCACCAAAATTTGGTATGCAACTTCCTTTTACCATAACTTGAAAGCAAGGCCAAGCTTTGGTTGTGCTAGAAAAATCAGAAGTACCTGGAATGGGATTATTTTCCAGAATATCAAAAGGGAGGGGGCAGAGAGGAGGGATACAATACTGCAAAGTAGCCACGAGAGGCAGCAAGCACAGGTTACAGCTATATTGCAGAATGACCACATTGGATAGACACACCTGCAGCAGAGTGCTCAGCTGTGGACGGGGCTCTGCGTGTCACTGGCCACTGGAGAGGCTAAGTGGCCCCCTTCCTCAAACAGTGCAAGATGGGGGGAGCCCTCCACCCACTGGCCCCCCAGTCCTTCCACCTCTAATCCCTTGTGACCATCCTGGGGGTCTGGAAGCATAGGCAGGCAAACCCTAGAAGACTCCCTCCTCCCCTCCCGCAGAGGACAGGCTACATCCCAGGGGGGAAGAGGAGCTGCAGGCCAGGGCCAACTTCCTGACCCTTTCCCCTCCCCCAGACAGGTTGCAGGATGATTCCCACGAAGAATCAGTAGCTGGGCAATGCAGCCTTAGGGAGGAGCCACCATCAGATCAGTGCCATCCTCGCTGCAACTGGTGTCCTTGGTAAGTCCGTCCCCCCCTCCCCCCCATCTCTCATCTCCCAGCCACCTGCCCTGATTCTGGAATCTTGCAGCCCACTACCCTAAGCCCCTGACACACTCAACTGCCTGCCCTGAGTCCCATCATTTAAATAAATCATGTATCCTTTTAATTAAAAAAAATTGCTATAGTTAAGAAATGGAGCAATGCCGAGTACATCTGCTAGTTAAACAGAAACGGCTTGAAATGACATAATGATCTCACATTAAAGACTTTTGTCGTGACCCTCTATTTTGAACAAAATGATTATAGCATAATTTTACCCATAGAATTATACTTGAGAACTCTGATTACTTTATGGCAATTTGCAGATTTTGCTTTCTATTTCCATATTGACTTTTTTATATTATTCATCCCCTTCTTAACTTGTTTAGAGTGTACATCCACTTGAATTCTTTCTTTGATTTTCTTCCAACCATGGAAGATTGATAGCATACCCAAGAAAAGAATAAATCTACTAAACTTCATATTTTGTATATTTACAATTAACATAATTCCTCTAAAAAGGAAATTTTGGTAATCTAAAATAAATATTTCCTGGATATCCTTGATCAGTGTAAAATTGTACTAGTTCCAATATAATCTTCCCCTGAAAGATAGGAAATAATTTGTATATTTCAGTAGGTAATGCATGTCAGCAGATTTAGCATATGTAAAGTTCTGAGTACCTAAGCATTCCCAACAAGGAGATGTACAAATTGAATGAGCTCAGCTCAGACTATTGACTCATAGCTCAGACATATAATATGGATATTAGTTTATTAGCAATGGTGATTGGGGTAATTTTTTTGTCAGTAATAAAGGCAATACAAAAGCATATTTAAATTAAGACTTTGAAACACTTACATGATATGAAAACACCAATAGATGTAGGGTGGCCAGCAGTGTTCCCACTTAGGTTTCCATCCATGAGTGGAGTTATTTTTGTCATGTGCACCAATAATGAAGTCATGTATGGATGTATGATACCCCAGTGCCTGCCAGTTACTAACCAAAATCAGCAATATTTTATATATCATGGAGAATTCTAAAGCAAGGTATAATAAACAAGGTGCATGACTTTAAATATTTAATGTGAAATCAAATAAAAATAAAATTAATAATGCACACTTTTTGGGAGCCATTTGTTATCTTATTAAAAAGGGGTCTGATCTTGTCTTTGTCAAGAATGTGGAATTGAAAGCACTGGGGTCTGAGCTGGCAAGGATTGGATTGGGGTGTTGGGATAGATGTTTTCAGCCACTGGCTAAATATTATTTTGTATGCACATATTGCTCCCTATTACCCAAAAAACAGGATTTAAAAAATATATATTTTAGTTTTGTTTACCTATCTCAAATCTTTCAGACAATTTGCTTTGCCATTCATCAAAGTGGGTGTGATTTGACTCGGGGAATGGACTGAGGAATGATACCCTGCATATTTTATTCATTGATTTTTATTTCTGCATAACATGGGTGGATAGCAACCTTCAGCATTTTAGCACCAAGTTTGTACAGTCTCATTCTTAGGTCTGAATTGCTCTCTCTGTTCTATGGGTGCTTCCTGCCTGGTACTCTGAAGAGAGCCAGGCAGCTGAAGTTACCTGGGGGAAAGGGGTGGAGGAGATAGGGAGGTGCCACTTTTACCCAAAGAAGCCCAGGACCTAGGAGGGCTACCTTTCAGAGGAGGGAATTGAGGGGACAGGGAGCTTCTCCCACTCTTATTCAAAGAAGCATAGCACGTGGGGTTGCCTGGGAAGAGAAGAGAGGATAGGGAGACAAAAGCATCCCAGCATATGGGGTTGCCTGTGAGGGGAATGGAACTGGTGTAATGCTTGAATTTGCAGGCACACTCACTGCTGACAGCCTAGCTGCCTGTACTGGCTGAGAAGGAGGTGGTACCACTTCTACAGGCACAGTTATGGCAGCTGGAGCTGCCTGAGAAACTGCACTTTAACCTCTGCCTTCCCTGTTGACCCCTCACTCCTATTCCCCTCACCAAGCCCATCCGCTTACCTTTTCCCACTTTCTCCATCTACAAGGTCAGGAGGAGGTAGCTAATTAGTGCAGACATACCGCATGACTCCACTAATGAAGTAGGCAGGTCTTAATTTCTTCCTGTGTAGGTGCTCAGTCACCTACTTTATAGGGAACTAATGGTGGCAAGGAATCAGTTTTCAACTGGAATGCCTGGTCAAAAAGGGATCCTGGAAGCTTTGATTGGCAATGCCGACTGAGCTGTTAAAGTCCTGTTGCCAGTGCAGCAAGGCTGAGGAAGCAAGGCTGAATCCCTGCCCTGATTCAATGTGGCTCCTAGGAAGTGGCTAGCAGGTCCATGGGCTCCTAGGCATATGGGTAACCTGGGAGGCTCCACACATCATCCCAACCCCAAACACTGGTCCCATAGCTCTCACTGGCTGGGAAACACAACCAGTGGAAGTTACAGCAGTGCCTTTGGGTACTGAGTGGAGCCTCCCTGCCCACCCCAAGAGCTTTAGGGACCTTCTGGCCAGTTCCCAGGAGTTGCTGAGGCTAAGTACCCCTTGGACCGCTTCCTGCACCTCAAACTCCTCAGCACTGGCTCTGCCCCCAGCCCTGTGCCCTCTCCCACACCCAAATTTCCTCCCATAGCCTGCATCTTCAATCCCTTGTTTCCAGCCCAGAGCCTGGACTCCAAACCTCTCATTCCCAATCTCACCCCAGAGCCATCATCCCCCTGCCTGGTAAAAGTGAAAGAGAGGGGATGGAGGAAAGGGTCAGGACAAAGGCATTTGATTCTGGGCCATTAGAAAGCTGATAACCCTAAATAGAAGTGAGGACTGCTTGCTTAAGTTTTAAGAAGTCTTCCCGTGAAAACGTTCCTCCTCATTTAGGGCTTCATTCTGCCATGTTAGTACATCACAACTACTTAATCTGAAAGGGGTCCCACTGGAATCAATGGGGCTGTTTTGAAAAGTACAGTTCTGTTTAGTGTGAATAAGTAGCAGAATCAACTCCCTTCTCTAAAGCTTAATTGGCATGACAATCTACACAGTTGTTCCTAAAATGAAAGGAAACACATCATCGGCAAGAATGATGCACCCAGGATGATGTTATTTGCTGTGTTTGAGAATTTGATCTTAAAGGCCAATTTATCATTCCTGAGCCAATTGCAAGTTCTTGTATAATGTGATGCCATCTTGACTATCTCTCCTCTCTCCCAGGGGCAGGTACATTTTTCTTTATGCATGTATGCGTGTCACTTGAAAGCTCAGTAATGTTGCTAGGCCCTACTTGTAACATTCTCTTGACAAAATAACCAGCTGCCTCCTTTAAAAGGAAAAGTGCATCTGTTCTGTCAGTCATTTCCTCTCCTTTCTTCCCAATCAGTCAGTCCTCCACCATAGTGATGGCTTCAGTCTCCTTGCCATTATCAGCTCTTCAAATTCAGAGCTGGGAAGAGTTCCAGGCTGAAGCCTCTCACAAGCCCCCTGCAGCTCATCAGTTATATTGCCCCTCAGACGAAGGCCTTTCCAAAGTATAGCTGCCAAGTTTTGTGCACCAGCATGTCTGACATTTAATGAGAACCTTTTAATTAATTAGTTTGCATAATTGCAAAACGTGCATACAACCATAAACTTCAACTTTATGATCATTGTGCCCTGTCTCAAGCAGTGACAGTGGATAGTCAGCTACTCCAAATTTTCAATTCTGGTGTGTTTGGATGCTGGCAGGCATATGGGGCCTTTGGCTAGAGAGATGAGTGCAAGAGCGAAGGGAGTGGGTGGATGCTGAAGGGTGCTGAGAACAGGGTTCTGGCATCTGTGGTTGATGGCTATCTGGAATATCATGAGATGGGCAGCGAAGTCAGAATTGGAACTGAGGGGTATCTAGAAGAATAGGTGCTGGAGCAGCTGAGGTATTAGGGTAGCTGGAGTTGCGTGTTGGTGTGAGTCAGGGGTAGGGATCCTTTTTTAAGTCAGGGCCACTGACCCACAGAAAAAGTCAGGAGCCACACACATGAAGAGCAAAACAAAAATAACCCCACACCCTTCACTGATGTGGCCCCTGACTGAGAAGGAGAAAGACCCACTCCCCACATTCCCCTCACAGACCAGAGCTTTGGGGTGGCCTAAGCTAGCTAGCCTCATGGGCTGGATCTGAAGTACCAGTGCCAGCTCCTAATGCTTGTGGGGATGCTGAGCCTCAGAGGCCAGATTCAGACAAGCCGGAGCTACATTGGACCCCTTGGAGTTAGATTCCCCACCACTGGTGTAGGTGATATTGCTGGGATACTTGGCTTTTTGCAGGTACTGGATGGTGTGGGGGTGTATACCACTGCTGAAGGGATAGAGCTACAGAGATGGGGTAGGTAGATATGGAGGTGTATGGGTTCTCAACTTGTGCTACTGACTTCCCCACCCCTTCTTCCTGCATGATATCTTGCAAGCAGAGCAGTGAGAGAAGAGCTGGATAGCTGCCTGTTCATCAGGCACTAGAGTAGCCCTAAATAGATGAAAAGTGGAATTGAATGCAGATGCCTGCTTGCCCCTTAGCTGGATGGATGAGAACCCTGCTGAGACCTGGACATGCAGATATGTTAAACTGATTACACTTGGCAGCCCTGCTTAAACCACGATTATTTTAAACAGGGAAGGCATTTCAGTTAGGTCAGCAACAGCTATGAATCTGGCAGTGTTCACAGGTGCTTTATAGGAAACAATATCCTGACTTCTTATTTTTCCTTTACTACTTATGCTAAAAACTAAAAATGAAATTCTTGATCTTCCATGGAAGGCCACCTAAAATGGGGAATAAATGAAGTGTAGCCTTGGAGAAAGATGCAGAGCCAACACAGTGTAAAATAAACTACCAGCTAACTTGGTTGGTTTTGAACTTTGTCCTCAGCCATCTTATACCTCTGAAGATCTCTTGCCACTATATATTCTTCCTTCAATCCCTTTAAAAATCACTGATGCTGGCATTCTTACATTGGCAATATCCATATCTCCTGCAACTGCTGCTAATAGTACTCACTCTTATTACCCTGACACTCTTATTATGCTGCCTCCTGAACTTTCTTGTTTGCTCTCATTACCTTTTGTATTGCATCATATTGTTTCTTTGGGGCATGGCCTTCCTTTTTGTTACCTGTGTATACAATGCATGCCACAACTGGGCCCTTTTCTTTAGTTAGAGCGTCTTGGTGATTGTATCATGAAAATAATTAACTTCTAATGACTACAAACAGCTCAACTTGATCTACAACAGAAATCGTGTTGACTGTAATAGGGTAGCTCAGTTTGTAGTGCAACTGGAGAGCTGAACTCAGTCCAGGTGCTCACAGTTTGGTCAATTAAGAGGGCAGCGATGCACCTGGTGGCTATAAACAATCAATCAGGAGAGGTGCAAGAGAGCTGCTAGAGATAGAAGATGGTTCCTGGTGGAAGTGAAGGCAGGAGAGCACCAAGAGGGACTGGTGGTTGGTATCATGAAGACAGGGCCAAAGGGCTGGAGGAGCAGCAGAGGGAGATGTATGGTGGCTCAGGGTTGCAGCCAAGTTCCAGTGAGCTGAAGGAAGGGGCTAGTATGGATATCTCCTCACCTAAAAGAACACTGAATCAGAGATGTGTGAAAGTGGCATGGGGGCAGGGAAGAAAGTTTCCTATTAGTAAGAACAGTTTGCAGTCTAGGTGGTCTGGCTGGCCAGGCATAGGGATGGAGGTGTGGCAAAAGAAACTGGCATATGATGAAACTGGGTTTTAAGGCTTATATTGCACTGAGCAAGCTTTGGATTGTGTTTTAGGGGTTTTGTTAAGGATCATTTAGACTGTTCTGTTAATAAACCATACTGATGGGCTCGAGGAAAAAATTGCATGATATTACTGGGGAATGAAAAAGGAAACTGAGGTGTTGAACAACTTGCTGGGCTACCAAGAGAGAGTGCCAGGGAGAGAGCTGTATGGTTATATTGATCATGAGCCAAATTATTTTTTTTTCATATCAGTGAACTAATGCCACTTCTTACAATAGGACCCACTTGTGAGGATAATTGTACTTATTCAGTGTTCCATTGACTCCAGTTGAATTGTATTGGTACAGCTAAGGCCCTTTATCCTCTAAAGAATTATGCATGTTCTGTGTAACCCCACTGATATCATTAGCACTACATGTGCATAAAACTAAGCACATCTCAGTCTTTGCAACATCAGAGACTAATGACTAGAATTTGGCCTAATTTCTTATGGGTCTTTAGTTATTAGATGCTGTTAAGCTAAAATATAATATAAACCCATTCTAACACAGGATTGAATTAAAATCAGTCTTAATGTTCATACTATTTTTCATAAAATGCAATAATATATGCTTTTAATGATCTTTGAAATTTTGGTTAGTGGTTAAATTTGCTCTCTTTAAATACAATCTGTTTCAGTTATTCCACTGGCAAATAAAAAAGGGAGTTTAACAAATCTATTTATTACAATTTATACTAAACTATAACTTTGGTGTATGAAATATTACATGGTGTGGTGGTTACAATGAAGTGGCATTGAATAGGGTACAGGATGCTTATATAAAAAAGAAATAACAGTATTTTCAATGGAAAAGTGTCAAAAGGTAAGACACATGATCTTTAATTTGTAAATATTTACATTACTTTAGCCCACTAAAGCAATTTACTTTTGAATAAGATGGCAGGATTAATCAAAATAAATCTAAGTGCCCAGGCCTGGATGTAGTATATTTCACACATAGTAACTCCTCACTTCAGGAACATAACTGCAACATTAACAGTTTTCCTTAAAGTAGACATTTAAACAACCCCAATTTCTCATTGGAATTCATGTACATGGCGGGGGTAGGTTCCAGGGGTTATTTTTCAGCATATAGTGAACAAAGCTGGCAACGAAAGTTATAAGGGATCATTGCACAACTTTAAAGAGCATGTGTTCTAGTAAATAAGCAAAATAACAATGAAACAATGTTAACTGGGACAATGTTCAGTAAGGAGTTACCTTACCTAACTTCAAGCTTGGGAAAAGTCTCATTGTTTTCAGCAGGCCTCATGTTCTGGAAAGTAACCCTGTACTCAACTGCTTTGTGGACTAGGGCCTAAGGCCCTGATTTTGAAAATGCCATGCTGGAAGTATTGCTTACTACTGTATAAACTAGTCAGTGAAGAACATGGTAAAAGTCTGTAATCTGGGGCCTAAGGATAGATGAAAAAACCCTCCCCATTCCCAACATAAAATCTTGTCCATTTTTTTAAAGTATAAAAATAACTTACAAGCAATGAAATATTTATTTTTCTTTCACATTTAAACCCGTCCTTGCCAAAAATGGACAGCTAAAGTACTAAAAGAAAATTTGTTCTTGTGTTTATTGCTGGGAAATGTGACTACTAAAATCTGCTTTCACAACACTTCTGTCCCATTTTTGTGGATCAAAGAGGTGAGCTCCTTGACTGATAGTCAGTGGTCCCAACCCCATTGATATCAGCTGAGAATCTGGCCCTAGACTAAGGGTTTTTTTCCCCTCATGAATGGTGTTTATAAGAAGTTATGTGTGTTGTCCACATTATAAGAGGCAATGCTTTCTCGCTGATGCTTCTTGAAAGGCTTAAGGGTTTGTGTGGGGTTTTTTTGCTTTTGTTTGTTTCATTTTATTGAGTGTTTTTATTTGGGCAGTAGCTGAAAATATTTCCATGATCCCTATGTGATACATTTCAGCTTTTTCTAAGACAGTATCTGTATTGAGGCATAATTTTCATTTGCCCTGCACTTATGGTTCTTGATTCATGAAAAGAAACTAAAATGGGGACGTTATGGTGTTATATTTCTTATTTATGGGTATGAGATGATTCTTATTAGCTGTTACAATAAACTTTGAATTGCATTTTAAATTAACATATTCATGTTTTTGTGATTTCTTAACAGGCACTAACTTCAAGCTGCCATTGTGAATATAGTATCTTCTGCAAGCAAATAACAGTAAGTAGTTGTGTATATTATAACTTAAAAAGATGTTCTCTCTGTTTTGATTCCCTTATGTAAATGTGGTGTGTGTTAAACTTAATGATTATACATTGATCATCTTTGATTAAATATTTCCATTTGTGCTTCTTATATGACAATCTGAAATTAGTTCAGCAATGTATGGAATACAAAAAGAATAGATGCATAAAGTGAAGAGCTGGCCTATCTGTCTCTACTATAGCTAGTGGGATACCAGCAGTTTGCATTCCCTGACCTAATCTTGAACCCTGTCTTTTATAGGGTGTTACTATATAAAGATCCCCCTTTTGAAGGGAAGAATACTTCCTCATGGTTAAATTTTCAGTGTGTTCTCTTTCTAATTACTTGTGCAATTTCTTTTGTGGTTCTCCACTTATCTGAATTGAAAAAGGCATGTCTAATCTGGTTATTACCAACAACTGAAAACCAACAGTTCCTAATGAGTTAAAAACATCTTTCATATTCAGTGGGTCACTATTTCCTCCATTACAGAACCCCTCTATAATAGCAATTGTTCCTTATTGATCACCCAATTAAACACTGTATTGTTTGTAACCTGCTTCTGTAGAAAGTTTAGTACTTTGAAGGGATATTTTCCGTAGATATGTGGAGTCTCATAGTATCGGATATGCTGAAGATAACCAGTCTCCTAACACACAATCTCATTTAAAAAAAAATCCCAAATACAAAGTTAATCCTGAAGGTTAAGAAGCACTCTAATCCTGAGAATTCAAATACATTTATTGCCAACATCATGAGGATTCTGTAGGAGTATTTAATATATTTAATATTTCCACAAAAAGAGGTCTTAAAATGTTACTGTTGACTGACTAAAATGCATTCTTAAAGCCTATTATGACTACCTTGTTATGGCCAACCTTTTAACTACTCAAAGGGTTTTTTTTTGTTTGTGACCTTCAGCTGATCCACTAAACTTACACAGTGATGAGGGTAAAGTAAGTCAGAAATAAAGATTGTCCTTTGCATACGTTGTTTTGATTTTAAAAGCACTGTGTAAATATCCCTGAATCTGTTTTGAGCAGGAAAGAGAAATTGTGCAGGCAATCTCTTCAAATGGGGGTTCTCTCATAACCTGCTGTGTGTGAATATAGTCAGCTTCAGACTGTTGCATATCCATGACAAGTTCCTGCTGAGTAAGTCTTGTGAAAGATCACCAGCTCTGCACATGGAAGATGATGATGCTATCAAATGGGAGGGCTCTTGTGCTGAGAGAGAAGTTTCAAAGGAGTTTGAGAGATGTTCTTCTATAGGCTTCTCCACTGACTTGCTAAGTAATTTTTTGAGTGGTTGTGTGTGGGTGGTGGAAAATGGAAGCCTTTGTTTCTTCATCTGCAAACTGGGAAAATAACTACATCACACATGGATGCATTTCCTTCATAGTTTTTAGTAACTTGAATATATGTTGATTAAAGGTGAATAAATAGTATGGAATTAACTTTCTCATGGCTGACTATATAGTGGATATAAGCTGTTAAATTGTGGGCTTCAGTAAGGAGGGGTTCTTCTCTTC
>JANRFK010001234.1:68469950-68482578 GCA_030068395.1 Apalone spinifera
GGAAAAGCAGATGATTTTCCGCAAAAACTGGCCAGTCTAGACACAGCCCTAGTCATGCCCATTTGTGTGTACGGACCCTTATAAGATCTTGCTACACCCCCCCTTCAACCTACAGTCCACCTTGACTGGTGTATGTCAGAGAATGGGGATGCCCTGAAAAAGTGGGTTCCCCGATTGCATGGGACCGCTGTGCACAGACCCCATTGGCTCAGCAGCTAATTCACTACTGCCTGCTGAAATATCTTAATGTACCTGAGCATCTCTCTCATTGCAGACTGGATGAATGGCAATGTACATGTCCCCACCATGAGTCTGATTATGTAGCAACTTCAGTGAAATCAAGTGTTTGGTATTTTTAAAGTTGGTGGCATCAAAACCAAACCCAAAGTCATGTTAAGTCTCCTATGTGTGTTGATTTATCAAGTACTAAACTAAAAACTTCAGCAGAAGTGATTTAAAAAAATATTATTTTTAGTTAGCTAATCACATTTTCTGAAAATTGAGTTCTGCCAACATACTGTCATGGTTTTAAAAAAAATGCAGTGAAAGATTCTTATAATTTCATTTTTGTTTCTCAAATCATTTGACAGTTGGCAGATTCTAAAAAAATACTTGCTTTACTAGCTCCACATCATTAATAGATCCTATGTTTGGCAAGCATACACAAAATTGTATAAGATGCAAGTGTCATAGTTGCTGTTCCAGTAAATGTGGCACACGACTTTCTGCTTACCGTTTTAGCAGTTTCTGAAGATTAATTTTCAACTATCTTCAGATTTTTCAGACTAAAATATCAAATTAGCTTTATGTTGCACTTCATTATGATGCACGCTTTTATTTGGACCCATGGTCAAGAAACACTGGACACATTCAACAGAGATTTTAACAACCTACACCCCTACCATCAATCTCAGCCTGGACCATTCAACACTGATGGCAAAATGAATATCACTCTCTACAGGAAGCCCACTGACTGCTACACTTACCTACATGCCTCCGGCTTCCATCCAGGGGACACCATATGATCCGTCGTCTATAGTCAAGCTCTTGGATACAATCACATATGCTCCAATCCCATTGACAAATACCAAAAACTTCAAAATCTCTACCAAGCATTTGTAAAACTTAATTACCCACCAGGGGAAATAAAAAAACAAATTGAAAGAGCCAGACAAATACCCAGAAAGCATCTACTTCTAAATCGGCCCAAGAAAACCAACAATAGAACACCACTTGTCATCAACTATAGCCCCCAACTTAAATCCCTCCAACACATTATCAATAACCTACAACCTGTACTGGAACAGGATACTACACTCTGAGAGGCTCTGGGCGACTGACCTATACTGTCCTATACACAACCACCTACCCTCAGGAAGATTCTTACTAACAATCGTACATGTTTTAAAGTTCTGAGTAGGGAAAACCGTGCTTACCAGTAAACCTCTGGTTCTATTTACAATAAGGAAAACAGAAAGTAAGATGGACGGGTAGGTTTTAATCATGGCAGTGTATTTAACTTCTGATTCTTCACTGGTGAAATAAACTAAGATTAGCAATTAGCTTTCAAAAGAGAACTTTGAATTTGCTTTACACAAGATAGATTAAATGTAGTCAGACTACATTTAATTTCCAACGTTTAATTTCATCAGGCAAACTTGTTCCAACGTTTAATTTCATCAGACAAAACTATTATTCATTAATGTTTTTTCCCACAAACATTGTGCAATTTGTTAAAAATTAAATAATTTAAATGGCATTGGTATCTACAAGGAGAATGTGAATATTGCATACTTTTGTAGAGCTTCCAAAAAAGCAGCTTTCCAAAAAAGCCTCCCCCCCCCCTTTTTTTTTTTTTTTTTAACCTGCAGTCATTCATGGAGGAGTAGCAGTTTCATATACATATATTACTGGTCCCTGGACCAGCCAAGAAAAGAACCCAAACAAAGGGTGAGATAAAGTAGCACTAAAGCTAACTTATTAATACAGATTCTTAAGGGTAAGCTGATACTCCCACACACCTTGCATTTATACTGGCAGTTGAAGGTAGGCTGCAGATGTGGCATAGATAACTTCCAATTTCACAGGTGGCTTGGACTGGCCAGGCATCAGCTTTCTGAGACAGATTATGAGGCTCAGGGCTATCCCTGGGGTCCCTTGGATCTGCAAGAGGGCTACTGCCTGTGATTCAGTCCCAGGTTTCACATGCTGTTACATCCCTTCTGAAAGGAGATGATATTCCTGGCTGCTTGTCAGTTAATTTATCTACTTTCCAGGGTCTTTGTCTGCCTTAAAAGGTCACAGATCCTAAATTGCCTTTGATTAGGAAATTCTCATTCATACCTCACACACATTCCATAGGTTATATACATATTCATAAGAACGCATTAAACAATATGGTTTCCAGGTAAAATTCAGCCTTATGGCCTTAAGTAACCAGAGACCCATCATAAATTGGATTACTTGACATATTAAAAGGACCTAATGTAAATAATATATGTTAATATACCAAAGGTATGACAAAGGATTTAGCATAAATCATGACTAAGAGAACCGGGATCAAGGAAAAGGGGAAAGCAGAGGGGTATAGTCAGCGAGCTAGATGCCAGTGGACAGGAAAAAGGAGGGGGTAGAGTTCGACTAGTTACAGTATCTAGCCTTCTGCCTGAACAGGACTAACTCTTTCATAGGCTTCACTTCATATATCTATCTACACAAACAGATGAAGGAACAGGTAGTCTCCTCACACTGGATTACTCTTGAGGCACAAAGTTCTCCTCTTAGTGCATATGAAATAGCTTTGACTACACTCCCTCTATGGGTAAGAGTTGACTCAATGAGGGGGCAAGTATGTTAAAGGAACTTTTTAAGTAATGTTTCAATATTGGATACTTGCAGGGCTGCCAGGTGATTGTCAATGCATGCATTTATGACTCATTAGTGCAGCATCCAAGCCAATGCAAACTATCATTTGGTGAAAGTGGTGTTAAGTGTGTTAGGGTGTGTAATAGGGGGTGAGCCACAGGTCCTTAGGAGGCTCCCTCCCTTTGGTTCTGCATGCTGCCAGCTCCCTTCCCCCTGTGGGTCCCTTCCTCCTTTTCAAAGTCTCTTTTCACTCTGTCCATAGTTTGGTTGTGGAGGAGAAACCCTCCGCACCTTTAATTATGTTAACAACTTTACAGACAATTTATCAATTGTTTTCCCTCTTCTCCCTTCTGTGCCTTATCCAACAACAGGATGGGGATGTGGAGTTAGGGGGACTCAGGCCCGCCCTCACCACCGGGTCCCAACCCAGGGCCCTGAGGGGTCAGAGAATTCTCTCACTGCACCCCTATATGGTCGGTGGGGACACCGCCATAACACGCTGACCCACAGGCCTCTGAAGGTCCTGCCCTGGGTCCCTTTCTACCATTGGTGCAGTGCACCTCTCTGCCAGCCTCACCTCCCCCACAGGCCAGCAGCTCTGGGGGAACCTTCCCCCTTCTGCTGAGATGCTTCCCTGGTCTCGGCACTCTCAGGGAAGGAACTGGTTACCTCTCCTCCCCAGCATCTCCGTGCCATACCTCCTCCCTCTTCACTCAGTGACAAGCCCCCTTTTGAAAGTGGCACCGCACTGCCACGTGACCCACCCCTACCAGTCGGCAGCGTGGCCTGATCTCGCCCCTCCTTTGCGGGGGGAGGGGCATAGGCCCCTCTGGCCCGCACAGCACGCCGGTGCCAGCACACTCCGGCTTGGCCAGCGTGAGAGCCCCCAAGGCTCCATCACAGGGTGCATATCCTGGATTTGCTTCTTGAAGCATATTCTATGATAACTAACAGCTATTGATGATGATAGATTTCTTTGGTGTATTGGGTGATGAGGAAGAAATCTCTGCATTTCTTTTATATGGTTAAGTTGATACTCATGTCCCAGAAGTTAATGCTAGTGTGAATATTCTAGAGAGTTATGGATGGATAATTGTTTGAAGTGGTAGTGAAAATCTGAGTGTAGTTAGTCTGTCCAGAGGAATATAGATGTTCTGTGAGGCATTCTTCCTTGAGGTGACCCATAAAGAGGTTATCCATTGTATTCATTGATTGTAAAATAGTTACGGGCCAGGATTAAATGGATGAGTTTGGCATTGTTGGGTGTGTAGATACCTGAAGGTTTTCCAGTGTCCTAAGGTATTTAGCGATGCCATTGTGGTAAGGGCTGGTGTAGATTGTGGCTAGAATAATATTCTGGGGACACTGTATTATGGAGTTTCTGGAGGAAGTAGCTAGTCTCTTGGACAAGTGGATCTTTTGAATGATGATGTTTGGATGGTTTCTGAAAGTCCTGATATTCCTTAATTGGGTGTGTCACGGCCAGATATGATTCTGTATCTTGGGATACATGTAGTAAGTACACAGGGAGTGAGTGCTGTAGATTTTTTTTTTTTCCTTGGGATTGTTTAGGGAAGTATTTTATTACATTCATTTGTTCCTGTGTGAGCAGTGAGGGTTTGTTTTTTATAGTAGGCATTATCGGAGAGTTGTTTGATCTCACTAAGTCTGACGACCGCAGTGGTGCCATCTTTGTCTGCTGGTTTCATTGCTATTGAGCAGTTGGATTTCAGGGATGGTATAACTGTCATCTCTGAAAAGCTCATGACTTGTGTGCGTGGAGAGGCTATTGTAGGTCATTTTTGGAGGTGATAAATAGTTGTTGTTTTCCTCTTCCCATGAGTCTTCCACTTTTGAATTTGTGGCAACTATGGCAGATAGCTCTGGTGGTGGAAAGATCCAAGATCTAAATCAAAATGTGTTAAACTCAAATGCAGTGGTAAAATAGGTTTAGTGTTGTAAGATATGTGCCCTGTAAAGCATAGGTGAACGTGTAGTACAATTATTACATCAATTTTTTTTACTTGAATAACAAACCCCAGTAGTTTTGCAACCATATTGATTAAAACTTGCATGCTATTTTAGATCATTAGATGTTCATAATAAATACGCTATAATACAATTTATTATTATATTATAGGGATGTCAAGGAGTAATTGACTAGATGATTAACTGATAAGCTTAAGCAAATTCCTCCCTCCCCCTGTCTCCCCCTTTCCCCGTGTCTCCATCAGAGGCAGCAAATGGGGAAGCAGGAGCTAGTGCTTAGGAGAGCTGGCTAAAAAGCCAGTTCCCTCCAGCACCAGCTCTATGGTGCCACCTGTCCTGTCCCCCAATCCCTGCAACAGCCTGACTGCAGGGTGCTCAGATCCCCCGCAGACAGAGGCTCTTGCAATCCCGTGCTGCTACCTCTGTATTGGAGACTGTAGTGGGGGTGGCAGACAACTGATCTGCAAGGGGAACAGGTTTTTAAACTCTGATACAGAGGTAGCAGCATGGAGGCTTCCAGGGAATGGGGGCCAGAGTGCACTGCCTGCCAGCCTCACCCCTGGGGATTATAAAATAAGCAGCTAACCAGTAAGAATTCATGCTGTTAGTAGACTATTCTATTACCCACCATCTAACATCTCTAATTTATATGCATATGTCTTTAGTTGCACACAAATGAGTTGCCCTTTAAGTCACATGCTCACTTACCATACTGGGTCCTTGTTCATATGAAATTTTAGAAATTAACAGAGACCTAAAAGTCTGTAGGATACTGCATTATTAATGAAGTAGTGGGAAATAGTAGTTTTCAAATCTCAGCCATGCTTTGTATGATATGGCTGGTATTTTTCTTGCCACTTACATGTTACTTTGGGAATTTACTGTGTTGCAGAATAGAAAGTGACTACCAGTTTCAGGTATGAGAATGTAGTTAGCCCTTAAGAGGATAACATTTCTCTTTTTCATATTCAAATTCTGTATGGAAATACATTTATCTGCCTCCAAATCCCTTAAACAGCTACATAATGTGGACTTTTTTTTTAAACTGGTGGATCAGTAAACCAGTATATCAGTTTGTCTCTTTTTAAAATATCAACAGGACAAATTCTCCAACATTGACATAATGAATTGAACTGTAAGATTCTAGTTACCTTTTTTCTTTTGAAGTCATGTCTTAGTTATATGAGAGAAACAGTTTAATTTAATTTGAAAATTTGTATGTGAAAAAACTAATCATTACATTTTTTCATGATGAAAGTGAAAATGAGTAAAATGTTTGATATTAACCCAATATCTCAAAATGAATTTTTAAGGATATGATTTCCTTGAAAAGTAAAACTTTTAATAGTATTTATTGTTTAGATTTCTTCTATGAAAATATTTATCAATATGTAACAAATGTTTTATAAACAAACTGTTCATAAATAATGCACAGATCTTACACAAAAGGCCAATGGTCATGGATCCCTTGTGATTATGATTTCATTTTTATATTTTAACACTTCACATGCAGAACTATCTTTACAAACAAGTGTTGAGAGTTCATTGAATTTCCCTCACTTACCCTTAAAAGAAAATGAGAATTTTTTTAAACATTTCACTTTTCTGGAATTTTGAGTGGTAAGAGAGGATTCTTTCTGACAAATAATTTCACAGACCAGCCACCAAAACATTAACACTTTTGGTGGTGTTGAAGCTGTGTCTTCTGCACAGACAAGTTTGGCTGAAAAATTCCTCCCAACTTTAAGTGTGATCATCTTTGCTTTTAGTGATAGACATTAATCATTCCAAGCTACTTTAAGTCATCTGCTTTCATCCTAAATATCCCTTCATCAGTTACTCAATCTTTCATACAGGAACAAAAAAATAATAATGATTATTTAATGGTGGCCAAGTACTCTGCCAAAAACAAACACACACACACATACACACACCTCATCAGAAGCTCCTATATCTATTATTTGGCCATATGTTTTGAAAACTAATCTTTTTTTTTTTTTCCAATATTGGCAGCTGTGTAAACTGCAAGTAGAAGGATGCTACTTCTATAACATGAAATTGGGAGGAATCTAAAGAGCTCCATCCCTTCCTTTAGCCCATCCAACATTTTGCCTATAGAATACATAAAATAAGTTTGTTATATTTAGGTGTATCCCGAGTGATCATCTCATAAGACATGTCTAAAATTGTATGTGTATGACCTCTTTGTGGTATGTGGTATTGTATGTGTATGACCTCACAATGCACAGGATTTGGAAATGTTGTGTGAAGAGGAAATATTGTTTTATAAACTAAACTGAAAAGGTTAATATTGGCTTCATGCATCTGAGAAGACATGAAGATGATCCAGAAAACTAACTAGAGTAAACAAAGTGCTTGTTAATAATGGTCTCCATTTTCATTTAGGGTAATAGAATCCAATTATATTTTAATTCAGAGGTGAAAGGCTAACATTTTTACATAACATTATTTCCCTTGAGTATTTATTTTGCAAAGGAAGAACTCTGAGAATTCCATATAATTTTCATAATTAGGATTGCATGAGCTAACCTTGGAACAGAAATGCAACCAAATTCTGTGTTATGTGGTTTATTATGAAGAATAAAATAGAAGCCTTTTATAGGGTTGTATTGAAACCTGACTAAATTTTTCTCCTTTGCTTGATTAATTGTACATGGCTGATTTATCACTTACAGTGGGAGACTAAAAATTGAACAAGAATTATTTTGTATATAAAGAAGAGAGCCACATATTAGACTTCCTTTGTGTTATATCTCTGAAAATAGAGGTTTTTTTTGTTTTTCATGGGTTTCTTGTAGAAAATGAAGCAAATGTAGTTTTTCAGTGATAAACTTCAAACTGTATTAAAAGTTGGGATTTCAATTCTGTTTCTGTTTTTGCACACATTTTCCATGTTAGGGAGACAATTATTTTTATTGCAATATTGGTTTTTAGTAAAATTCCCCATGCATTCAATGGCTTGCTTATTTTAGTCTTGCAGCTTATGCAAGGCCCCCATATTAACAAGTTAATCTATTAAAGTGCCATTAGAACAGCTGTGATGTTTCTTTTACAGCAGGAAAAGAGGAAAACACTGTTGTCTATGATGATTTTGTTGCAAATAACTTGGAAACTAATGTGGGCACTTTTAAGGAAACAAAAGAGATAATGTTTGTATCTGACTTATTTGGACACAGAGAAGGCTAATAATACCACACACAACAGATAGCTGTGTTGCTAGCTTTATTAACCTGATAGAAAAACTGAAACTACGAGATAAGTGACGTTTGCAATTGGGAGAGAAGTTCTCAAGCATTATATTGGGGGATGGAGGGGAAATAAAATCAGTAAGGCTAAGGAATTAATTTTAACAGAGACGGTGTCAAATGACAGCCAGGGACTCCTATGTTCCATGATTCTACTCTTTAAAAAAATTATTTGTATAAAATATCACAATCTAATTAGACGCCGGTGAAAAGTTAAAATGTCCTAAATGGATTAATTTAAGAGTGGATCTTTAAAAATTCTAAGAATCAAGATGTTTTCGACTAGAAATAGTTGCCATGTTTCTGTTTGCATGCAAACCATACTTGCAATACAAACATCTTTTGTTTCCTAGATTAAGGAAAACAACAAAACATTACAAAAAACCCACATGCAAACTTTGCAGTTCTATAAGAGTTACCTGCTTGCACTGAAACTACTTTCTAAACTGGAGGTCTTTCCAGCAGTTGGCAGACATAGAAACATAAAGGTTCAGTGCTTCACAAAGAGATCATGGTTATGTAGCTAAATGCAGCAGTCACGGTTTTCTGTGTTACAGAAGTGCATATGTTAGAAGTATGAGTTTTGTATAATCTTTGTAACCTTACCCGTTAGCCAAGTACAAATAATTAGCTTTATTAGTTGCTCTTTTAACACTTGCCATAAGAGAGAATGTAGAAAACAAGACAATTAATAATCTTTGTTATGGAACATATACAACTTTAAACCAGTTTTGGGCAACCTGCAGGCAGCATGTCGCCCATCAGAGGTCTGTGTGGCCCATGCAGCATTTTGTTTACCATTGGCCACATGCCTGGTTGCCAGATTCTGCTGGTTTCCATCTGTCATTTTTTTTCTACTACTATTATTATTACTGTTAATTATGAAGTTTCATAGGTGCAGCCATGTAATTTTAAAAACGCGTGGCAGTTCTGTGGTAACTTAGAGCCTAACAAAAATTCATAATATGAGCTTTTGTGGGTAAGAACCACGTCATTAGATGAGTAAGAATGGAAAAAAGACGCCAAGAGATATAGAACAGTTTCTGGGTACTTGTCTGGCTCTGTCATTCTATTTTCTCACTTACCTTGGTTTTGGGTTTAAGTTTTAAGAGAGCCTGATAAAGATCTTGTAGGTGTTTGTCTCTGTGGGATGGGAGCAGATACAGTTGTATCTTAGGGCTTGGCTATAGACAATGGATTGTGAGATGTGTCCTGCATGGAAGCTAGAGGCATATAGGTAAGAATAGGGGTCAGTAGGTTTCTGGTATAGGGTGGTGTTTATGTGACTGTCATTAATTTGAACAGTAGTGTTAAGGAAGTGAATCTCGTGTGTGGACTGGTTCAAGGTGAGGATAATAGTGGAATGGAAGTTGTTGAAATCCCTGTGGAATGCAAGGATTTCCTTCCTGTGGGCCCATATGATGTCATCAACATAGAGGAAGGGTGCGAGGGGGTGAGAGCTAAGGAAACATTGTTCAAGATCAGTCCTAAAAATGTTGGCATATTGTGAGGCCATGTAGGTACCCATACTAGTGTTGCTAACTTGAAAGTATAAATTGTCTACATTGGAAATGGGGGTGAGGACTACCATAATTCAGTGAATATAACCCATGGGTTATATTTGTTTTTACAAACCCCGCACCTCCCCCCATGGGGCATACTTGGGTGCAGGGTATACAGAATTTTTTTACTCATCTGGTGGTGAGTCGCCTCTTCCTGTGGCTGCGCAGCTGCCAGCCTCCAGATGGGGAAGCACTCGCTCCCCAGTTCCTGCGCAGCCGCAGGAAGGGGCGGGGGATGGCTCATCCCCCAGTTCCTGGCCTCCAGCCTCCAAGTGGGGGAGCACTCACAGCCCAGTTCCTGCGCAGCCGCAGAAAGAGGCGGGGGAGCACTCATCCCCCTGCCCCTTCCTGTGGCTGCATAAGAACCGGGCAGTGAGCACTCCCCTGCCCGGAAAACGGTGGGTCCTGCTCCCCCTGCCCGTTCCTGCAGCTGCAGAAGAACCTGTGCGATGAGTGCTCCCCTGCCTGGAGGCTGGCAGCTGCACTGGAACCTGGGGTGGTGAGTGGCTAATTTCCCTCCCCCCCACCCCGGCCGCACCGTAAATATACCCCCAGCAAATGTACACCCGGCATAGAAAAGTCTTGAATACCCCGCGGGTTATATTCGTGCATGGGGTATACAAGAATTTTTTTTTTTTTTTTTTTTTTACTCAAACAGAAAAAAATGCGGAGTATATTCGGGTGTGGGGTATATTCACTAAATTACGGTAAGTCACCTAGCACAGCCACCAGGTGTGCTGTGGCATCAAAGTAGATAGTATTCCTGTCACTTTATAGTCGATCCTCATGTGGAATATTGGTGTCAAGAGCTTGTATATCCTTGGTGGCCAGGAAGGTGTTTTCAGGAAATATACTGATGCTTTGTAGTTTCCTCAGGAAGTCAGTGGTGTCTCAAAGATAGCTAGGAGTGCTGGTAGCATTGGGTCTAAGGAGAGAGTCCCCATAGCTAAATAATTCTGCTGTAAGGGGGCTGATGCCTGAGATGATGGAAGATCTGGGATTTCTAGGCTTATGGATTTTGGGTAGCAGATAAAATGCTCCTGGGTCAGAGCTTTGGGGCTGTGTTTGGATAGACTGGGGTGACTTGAGCAGGTGGTGTAGTTTCTTTTGATATTCCTCAATGGGCTCACAGGAAAGAGACCTGTGGAAATGTGGTGTTGGTGAGTTATCTGGCAGCCTCCTGTTCATAATCTGACCTATTCATGATAAGTACAGTGCCCCCTTTGTCAGTCTCTTTGATTATAATGTCAGAGTTGTTTTTGAGGCTATAGATAGTGTTGCATTCTACATGATTATTAAAGTGAAAGGCAATGCAAGCTGATTGCACGCAACACTGACCATGAGAGATGTGCATTCCCTCTGCATCCAATCAGAGTGCTGCTACAGTTCAATCAATACCCCTCAAAATTATGGGTTCTCAAGTACAGTTAGCAAAACTACCCTATGCCAGAGTTTCAGGGGGTAGTCGTGTTAGTCTGTAACTGGAAAAACTTAAAAAACAATAGTCTAGAAGCATCTTAGACTAACAAAATGAAGCTGATAAGAATACTTAGTACCTACTCTAAGTACCATTTGGTTTTTTTTTTTTTAATGTCATTAGGATATGAAATGTAGCGGGCCGTCCAGCCAATATCTTTGTTTAGATGTCTGTTGTACGAATCAAACTTGTAAATTAAATTAAGTTCTATAGCTTCCTAGTCAAGCTGTTTTTTTAACATTGGTTTGAAATACTACAAGAATAATTACAGCGACTTTGAGATCCATTCTTATTCGCTTCATTTAGCATGGACACTGACAATTTCTTTCCTTCTTTTTCCTCCCCCTCCTCCCCACCCCGCCTCCATCCCTTCTCTGTGTTGTTTATTTGAATGTTGGACCCCTTAAACACCATTCATCTGAAGAAGTGGGTTGTGCCCATGAAAGCTCATGATACCATCTACATTTTTTGCAGCTGCTGGAGACCAGAAGGGCAGGTTGGTGGCCAGCCAGGAGGGGAGCTAGCCAGAAGACCAGCACTCCTGGGACAGCCCTGACCTCCTTGGGTCTGGCAAACTACATTGTCCAGAACCTGTCAGGTCCTGAGGGTGCCAGATCAGGGAATACAAACCTGTAGTGGCACAAGACTCTTTACAGCCCTAAAACTATAGAAATTCTCTACAGTTTTTGTAGGGACTGGAGGCCAACCTCCTGCATTTGGTATAGTAAAGTTTTCTACATAATACGGGAGTTAGGACTTTTTTAAATTAATGAACCAAGCCATCTTTATGAACGATTGTCCAGGAAAAAGAGTTACTTAGGGCCTTCTAAAATTACATGTACCCAAAGGTGTGAATAGGTTTCAAAGGGGATAGTTTCTACTAATATAGCTGCGTGTGTAGTGAAATAGTATATTTGGCAAGTCCAAAAATGAGTACCCAAATGTTCCCACTGAAGTCAGTGGAACTACTATTTTCCCTTTAAATATAAGCTTCAGTAATTCTTTAAATGGGAACTCTGATAGCTGTCTGGCCTTTTACGGAAGATTGGGCTCAGCTTTGCTTGTGACCTAACAATCCTTCAGCTGGTCCTAATATGGCAATTTAATTATAAATACCCCCGCTCTGAAAGGATAATGAAAGACACTAGGAAGAGGAAAGTGACCCAACAGGGAAGCACAAGGGGTATTTTCCTCTTCCTTGGGAAAGGCCTAGAGACAGGCTCGAAAAAAAATAGAAATAAGTTAGGCTCCTGCAGCAGGCCGTGAGATAAGGTCTTTACCATATTGCATCAACATTCCTGCTTCTTAATCTGCTGAGAAGAAACAACATAAACATTTGCAGGGCACCAGAATAAAGATATGTGAATCATAGAATCAGAGAATACTAGTACTGGAAGGGACCTCAAGAGGTCATTGAATCCAGTCCCTTGCCCCCATGGCAGGACCAAATACTGTCTAGACCATCCCTG
>JANRFK010001234.1:68490701-68509465 GCA_030068395.1 Apalone spinifera
GCTCCAACACTTCGGTTAGTCTATAAAGTGCCACAGGACTCCTCGCCACTTTTACTGAAGTAGTTTCCTGAGTTCATGCAAATAGTACAGTTTCAGCCCTGATTTGGGAAAATCTGTTGAAGGCAGATTCTGAAAGGAAGTTAAGAGCTCATACTTCACTGGAATTCACCAGTGGTTTAGCATCTAGCTGAAAATCTCAGCCTCAAACATACGAGCCATAATTATATGAAAATAAAATGGTAAATAACAGAGATGAAAATAGTGTGTAGTTTGCAGCTATTTTTAGGGCAAAAAAGTTCCTGAAAGCTGTCACAGCCTCTCCCGTGTGCATGCAGAAAAATGGATATCCCAGGAGTCAAGCAGAGTGGGATTATAGACCTGTTTGTACAAGGAATGTACAAAGTTCGCACTGCTGTCAGTGATACCTTGTTCAGAGAAAGGTAGAGCCTTTTAATTTTTTAATCAATAGTGACCAACAGAGCTGACTGGGGATATATTGGAGCTCTTCGAGAACAATGCACTTTCACTTGCAAATAGCTCTGAGATGCATTGGTTATGTCTACAACACGGCTATGTAATGGTCAATACCGCTCTGAGTTAGCCCACAGTACTTATTTCTGTTTTGAAAAATTTCAGTGTAGCTTCTTAAAAAAAAAAAAAAGGCTTTGAGATGAGGGATATAATTTATTTTTTAACCCCTCATATCAAAGCACGTCCCCCCCCCCCTTTTTTTTAAATCATCCCACTTTGTATTTGTCTGCTCACTACAGTCAAAAAGCAAAGTGTAAGTAATTGTTCAATGGTGCATCTGCTGCTCTCTCCATCTGCACTGAAGGATGAGAGCTCAGCCATGGTTCTTGGGCAGTTAGGAAAATGGTTAGTGACAAATGGGTGTCTCAGGCTAGCTGTCAGTGCACTGGTAGCAGGACAGTTGGAGGTTACTGAGGAGTGTGTATTAGTACCCATTGTAGCAGGTTCGACTCACTTTGTGCAAAACTCTTCCCTCAGGGTGGCTTTTGGGGAAGTAACCCGCTGCTCCGACACTGACATGCCCCCTTTGGGTGAGGTGTTTGCTTCAGGGCACTGCCCTCCAGCAGTGACCACTCCGAGCTTGGTCTTCCGGGGGGGGGTCATTGTTCTTCCTCTGCTCCTCCTCCAGGGTCCTCCCTACTCCCTAGGACCCCTAGTTGTTCTCCCACTCTGCCTGCCCGGTTGCCTCCTGCAACCCTGCCTGGCGGACTTATGGCCTGGGGCTTCCCTGGCTCAAACTCCCCCAGCCTACTGCAGCTGCCTCCTTGTGAACCGCAGCTGCCTCCTTGCAGCCTGGCCTTTTAGGGCTGCCTCCATGCAAGCCCCACCCTCCATGACTGCCTCTTTGCAGCCCTGGGTCTCAGGCCGGGTAGCCTGGGTTTGCTAGGCCAAAGCCTCTCTCATTGCTGGCAGGTCCCTCTCCTCCTTCCAGGAGTTGCTTTATATGGCCTCTAGCTGGGCCCTAGTTAGCTGCCTCAGCTGGGTTTCCCCCTGACTCCAGGTTTTAGCCCATTAAAGGGCCAATGCAGGGCAACACCCTGCCACACCACCCATTGGTAGTACCTGGAGACCCACCATTTGAAGCACTCCAAAAGCTTCCTTCTATACTTGTACATTTGTTGCTGTGCCAGAGTTGATGAGCACAGTATTTCTGTGATCCCACAAGTAGGTGGGATGGTCTTTAAGGAATAAAGGTGAGCTAGAAGAATGCTGTGTAAAGACTTATTCATACATGTACAATAATGACCTCTCATACTTGAGACTAACAACTTCCTGAATCCATGTGGAAGCTGATTTTCAGTAATGTGCCAGGGCAAGATAGTATCTGTTTCTTCTTTCTGTCAGCTAAGATGGTGGGCCGAGATTCTGTTCTGCTTCTTCTGTACAGCCAAGCTCACCTTTCATGGGCCATATCCTCTCAGGTGACTGAGTGTAGCCTGAAGATTGTATATGCCACTTGATGAAATCTTTGTAGCACAATTTCATATAACAAGCCATCCTCGTGCCTTTTTAAAATGTACTGTACAGAGCTCTTTTAGGCAGTCAATTGCAACGTATGAGATGGCTGACCCAGAACATTTGCCTCCACGATAGTGTGGCTTTCATGCTTAGTATGGCAATGGAGCATAATAGCTCTGTAAACTTGGGATTTCCTGGACACACTGCCAACCCCACCTCTATCTGGTCCATAGTCTTTCTTTTTTGTTTTGTAGATGACTGAAAGATTAGGCAACTGATTTCAGTGTGCTTGAAGTTCTTGCCAATGATGGTGTCGTTGATAACTGTGCTACCTACGTAGCAGAAGGACTTGACATTTTTCATTGGCAGCCATTCAATTTTATTTCTGGCAATGATGGAGGTGATGGATTTCTGCCAGGAGACAGTTGGTGCAAGATCTCTGTTTTCTGCAAATTAACACAGATGCCAGACAGAGATATAGTGTGGGCAAAGGAATTCAGCAAATGTTGTAGGTCATTCTCAGGAAGGATGACAAATGCTGAGTCTGACAGACTTTTTCTTACAAAAGCAAACCAAACTTTTGCTTCATGGCAAAATGAATTAAATTGAGAAATGACTGAACTTCAATTTCTCGTTTAATTCTGAATGTATTTTCTCCCATGGAAAATACTGTCTTTAAAAGCAAATTACAACTTTGCACTTTCTCTTTTTATGTAGTGGCTGTTAATTTTAATCTCATTTGAAAGAAATACCATTAGTACACTTCACTGAGACTGGGTCCCATTGTGTTACTTGGCATCTAGGTGCTACTATAATGGGTGTTAGAAATGCCTACAATAGACCATTAAGTGTGGTAATACATTACCACATTCTCTCCTCGCTGTCTCTGGCAGTGTACAAAAGGTTGAGTTGTTGATCAGCGGAGGATTGTCCTGGTATGCATAAGTTCTAACTTGGCATAAAACCTGGCAAAGCAGCTTACACCCAGTGTCAGAAGCTTGCTGGGAATTTGAAGGGACATGGTCAAAAGGCTATACTCAACAACTGCGTCTAGACTGGCATGATTTTCCGCAAATGCTTTTAACGGAAAAGTTTTTCCGTTAAAAGTATTTGCGGAAAAGAGCATCTAGATTGGCACGGATGCTTTTACACTTTTTGCGGAAAAGCGTCCATGCCAGTCTAGACGCGCTTTTGTGCAAGAAAGCCCTGATCACCGTTTTAGCCATCGGGGCTTTTTTGCGCAAAACAAATCTCAGCTGTCTACACTGGCCCTTTTGCGCAAAAGAGACTTTTGCCTGAATGGGAGCAGCATAGTATTTCCGCAGAAAGCACTGGTTTCATACAGTAGGAAGTCAATGCTTTTGCGGAAATTCAAGCGCCCAGTGTAGACAGCTGGCAAGTTTTTGCGGAAAAACTTGCCAGTCTAGACACAGCCAACATACGGATGGTTCTTTTGGTATTGTTGCCTAGCCATCCTCATTTAGCTTGGTTGGATACACGTGCTTGCTTACCCATTTCTCTACGAGAAGCCAACTTGGTGAGTAGCTTGTATGGAGAGAGCTGCAGGCTATGGAGGGTTAAGGAAGCCAGTAAAATTCTTGTGATTTATAGACATTGCCAAAATCTGTTTAGCCAAAATATTTTGGGAATTTCTGAAACCGTCACATATGTAAGAATCATAGAATACTAGTACTGGAAGGGACCTCAAGAGGTCATCGAGTCCAGTCCCCTGCACTCATGGCAGGACAAAATACTGTCTAGACCATCCCAGTAAGACATTTATCTAACCTACTCTTAAATATCTCCAGAGATGGAGATTCTACAACCTCGCTGGGCAATTTATTCCAGTGTCTGACCACCCTGACAGTTAGGAACTTTTTCCTAATGTCCAGCCTAAACCTCCCTTGCTGCAGTTTAAGCCCATTGCTGCTTGTTCTATCCTCAGAGGCCAAGATGAACAAGTTCTCTCCCTCCTCCTTATGACATCCTTTTAGATATCTAAAAACTGCTATCATGTCCCCCTCAATCTTTTCTTTTCTAAACTAAACAAACCCAATTCCTTCAGTCTTCCCTCATAGGTCATGTTCTCTAGACCTTTAATCATTCTCGTTGCTCTTCTCTGGACCCTCTCCAATTTCTCTACATCTTTCTTGAAATGCGGTGCCCAGACCTTTCAAGAGAAAGGGGGAGGAAGGGGGAGATTACTGCCCTTCTAATTAGCCGGAATTTAATGTTGCTCTGCCTGTCATGTTATGTAAGTTTCCTGCCTTGTGTGGTTTCACACAAAGAATGCTTTCCTTTTGGTCAGCAACACTAAGCAGATCTACTCTTTGAAGTTGATCATTTCAACTTCTAGATGAGTTGGCAGGAGATGCTACCAGAAGCTCTTGCTCTCCTGTCAGTTGGCAGGATGGAAGAGGAGAGCCCAAGATCAGAATTTGAGTTTCCTGCTTGCTGCTGCACTAATGACTACAGAGTGAGCTGAATATCATTTTTTTTAATGCTGTCCCCAGGAGCACTCCTTGGTTGCTTATGCCCTCCTTTTAAGAAAATGTACTATGCTTGCTTATCTTGTAATTCTGATACAGTTAAATATGAAGAGAGAACGTTTTGTTTTTCTGTGATATGTCGAGAAAAATATCAGGGTTTATGAAGTACTTGTTTAATTATATTCACAATTTCTTATAGACTGCAGGCAGATTTCTGAATGATTTAAGATTGAAGTTCTCCCATATATATATATATATATATATATATATATATATATATTTATTTATTTTTGGTAGCTCAGCAAATATCATTCATGCTTGTGCATGTGGTATGATTTTTTTTTTTTAAGTGGGGTTGGGGTTTTCTTTTTATTTTCTTTTTTTTTTTTTTTTTTTTTGGTTCTCTCTCCCCTCAGAGTTTTTTTTTGAATAGTTCCTGGAATTCGAATGAAGCAGATATAATGTGCCCTCTGAAACATTAAGACGGATGTACACTCTGCAAATGAATTAGTTTCTGAATACCAAGATACTTTAATTGCTTATTAACAGCATTTTAAACTCTATCTAATGAATGCTCATTATATTCTCCCCAATCATTTTTCATAGTACAAAAATGAAATAATTGTCCACTGCAGACCATTAAGAAGCCATTAGATATAGGTTTTAAATAGACATCTCCTTCTGGAAAATGATTCAATTATCATTCTTTATGCAATATTTTTTAAAAATGTAAGTTCTTAAGCTTGAGATTGGCCTTACTGAAGCTTTGCCTTTTATTTAATAAAGACCATATTGTTCTGTGGCCTAGCCAGGTGCATTCAATAAGGGAAAGTGGAAAAGCCTTTAACTGAGAGGTGACTCTAAAGATAGTCCATAGTTTGCTCTGAGTGCAGGGTCTGTTCTCTTAGTATCTGTAGCACCACAAGTCTTGTTTCCACTATTCTATCACACCTGCCACCCGAACAAAGAAGGGAACACAATGAGCCATCCTTAGAAGAGTGTGCATATTTGCTTAATGCAAGGTGTTCTGCTAACAGCAGAATCTGGCATTCGTTTAAAAACAAAACAAAAAAATTAATGCACCTAAGTTTTTACCTGAATTGGAAGATAGCCTCCTTCTACTATATATTTTGGAGCATTTGTCTCTTGGATAAAGAACTCCTCCTAAATGGTAAGAGGTAGGACCACCAAATTTGGCAGACCGCTTCCTCTTACCTTGCTTCAAGTTATGATAAGGGTTTGGTTGTGCCAGGTAAATGGGATAAGTCTGGAATGGGATTGCTTCTACTACCAATCAGAAAAGAAACAATCACCAAATTGTGTACAAACCTCAAAAATGAGCAAATGTTTGAAGACACGAAACCAAGATAAGCCTGAAAAGTAGGATGATCCTGAAGTAGGATGGCTTCTCAATAAACCTTACAGACAAGAGATAAAACAGATAAATGTAAAGTAATGCTCTTTTTTGGCACAGCTAAATCAACGTGTAAGGTTGGAAAAATAGAAGACAATGTTATTGGCCACCAAATTGACACTAGCCCTTTTTTGTTAAACCTAGCAAATAGAAGTTTATAGGGATGAAGACAAAAATATATTTGATGGAATTCCCATTTAAAAATTATTAAAATTAACTCAGTAAAAATCATTCCACTAAAGCATGTTCATTTTCCTTTATTTAAAAAAAAGTTAAGGACCCATGTAAATATGCTAGCAAGGTAATAAAATAAAAGGAAATGGTAATTGTCAGACTGAACATTGATGTGGTTTATCTAGTCCAGCGTCTTTCTCCAACAGTGGCCAGCAGCTGATGCTGTAGAGTGGGATACACACAAGGTGCCACAGGACTCCTTGTCACTTTTGAAGAAACATACAATAAGCAAGGTGATGCTCTATAAGATAACATCCTCCTTTGTTGCAGCAGTTGAAAGTTGTAGAGTAAATGAGCCAGGCAACACCTGACAAGATTTGAGAATTAAAGTTAATCCTTTAGAGATTGATTGTACATACCCAATCAAAACACTGGCAAAGAGAGAGCAATTAAAATGAGGAGTTACATTGTAAATTGTCAAGTAGTGAGCTACCCTTACTAAAATGAAGAAATTGTCAGGATTAAAAAGCTTTGACCTTACGGATTGGTGTTGGCATCCATGGCAGGTGGCAGCTATATGATGTTGTGGTTGGTGTCTGCTATAGACCACCAGATCAGGCGGATGAGATAGACAAGGCTTTCTTCAGTCAACTAAGAGAAGTTCCCAGATCACAGGCCCTGGTTCTCATGGGGACTTTAATCACCCTGACATCTGTTTTGTTTTTGGAGAAGTTGGATAACTTTATGATACGAGTGCTGAAGGAACTGACCGGGGCCATGAACATCTTGACCTGCTGCTCACAAACAGAGAGGAACTAGTAGGGGAAGTAGAGGTAGGTGGCAACCTGGGAAGCAGTGATCATGAGATAGTAGATTTCAGGATCCTGACGAAAGGAGAGTAGCAAAACACACACCCTGGACTTCAGAAAAGCAGACTTTGACTCCCTCAATGAACTGATGGGCAGGATTCCCTGGGATGCTAAAATGAAGGGGAAAGGAGTCCAGGAGAGCTGGCAGTATTTTAAAGCAGCCTTACTAAAGGCACAGGAAGAAACCATCCCAATGTGCAGTAATAAAAGCAGGCAACCAGATTGGCTTACCAGAAAATTCTTGGTGAGCTTAAACACAAAAAGAAGCTTGCAAGAAGTGGAATCTTGGATAGATGACTAGGAAGGAGTATAAATATATTGCTCGAGAATGCAGGGGAGCTATCAGGAAGGCGAAAGCACAATTAGAATTGCAGCTAGCAAGGAATGTGAAGGGTAACAGGAAAGGCTTCTACAGGCATGTTAGCAGTAAGAGAGTGATCAGAGACGGTGTGGGGTTAGGTTAGGGTGAGGCAGGTAACTGGATGAGGCAGGTAACTGGATGAGGCAGGTAACCTAGTGACAGAGGATGTGGGAAAAGCTGAAGTACTCAATGCTTTCTTTGCCTCTGTCTTCACAGACAAGATCAGCTCCGAGACTACTGCACTAGGCAATACAGTATGGGAAGGAACTGGGCAGCCCCCGGTGAAGAAAGAACAAGTTAAGAGGACTATTGAGAAAAGTTAGATATTCACAAATCCATTGGTACGGAGTTAATGCATCCTATAGTACTGAGGGAGTTGGCAAATGTCATTGCAGAGCCTTTGTCCATTATCTTTGAAAACTCGTGGAGATTGGGAGAGATCCTGGATGATTCAAAAAAAGGCAAATCTAGTGCCCATCTTTTAAAAAGGGAAGAAGGACAAATTAGGGAACTACAGACCACTCAGCCTTGGACCTCAGTCCCCGGAAAAGTCATGGAGGGGATCCTCAAGGAATCCATTTTGAAGCAATTGGAAGAGGGGAAAAGTCATCAAGAATAGTCAACATGGATTCACCCAGGGCAAGTCATGCCTGACCAATCTGATTAGCTTCTATGGTGAGGTAACTGGCTGTGTCAACATGGGGAAGTCAGTGGGTGTGATATACTTTAAGTTTAGCAAAGTTTTTGATATGGTCACCCACAATATTCTTGCCAGCAAGTTAAGGAAGTATGGATTGGATAAATGGACTGTACGATGGATAGAAAGGTGGCAGAACTGTTGGGCCCAATGGGTAACGATTAATGGCTCGATGTCAGGTTGGTGGTCCTTTTCTAGCACAATGCCCCAAGGATCGGTTCTAGGACCGGTTTTGTTCATCTTTATTAATGACCTGGATGAGAGGATGGATTGCACTCTTGTCACGTTATTGGGTTTTATAATGAGCAGACAAATCACTGCTGTGCCCGCCGGGGGGAGGGGGATTTGCCCCCAAGTCTATACAAAGGTTGCCATGTGAGGTGTCAAATGAAAGCTTATGTTCTACTGATTTTATATATGATACTCATGTACTTGTGTGATGTTTGTATGTGGAGTTACAAATATGGACTCTGCTAGTACTGCGAATGTTCTCTGTCTGAGACAGAGCAATGGACTGCCTGCTGTAAGGAGGGAATGACGAATGAATGACTATGCTAACTAGCATGGCTTGAGGACAGTGGCTCTCAGGGTGGCCAATACCCACATGAGGAATGTGTCTGGAAACCTGCAAACCAGTCAGGGTACAATGGCTGCCAGCATGTGAAACACAGACAGGTCACTTGACCGTGTGACCCACTCCAGCTTGGGAGACACCAGGAATGGGTATATCTAAGGTATAAATTGACTATGGCTTTGAGGTTGGTTCTTTGGGCCTGGGAGGATCAGTTTGGGGTAGGTGAGATTGGGTTGTATAACCCCTCACCTGTGTGTAGGCCCAGGGCTGATTGTGGCACAGGGAGAGCTGGGGTGTCTGAGGGGTTTTGTTCGTGAGGCTTCCTGCTGGCTGGAGTGGTAGCAGAAGTGATCTGTATGGCTGGTTTGTGGCCTATCTGGGAAAGGTCTCCAGTCGAGGTCTGTAAGCAGTCCTGGTTTTGAGCAATTCGCCCTGAGCTGATGCGCTCAGCAGTGCCCAGATCCAGCCCGGTCCGTCACAACCCTCAGCAAGTTTATGGATGACCCTAAGCTAGGGAGAGAGGTAGATAGGTTGGAGGGAAGGGATAGGATCCAGAGTGACCTAGACAGATTAAAAGATTGGACCAAAAGAAATGTGGCGAAGTTCAACAAGGACAAGTGTAGAATCCTGCACTTCGGACGGAAGAATCCCATGCGTTGTACAGGCTGGGGATCGAATGGCTAAGTAGCAGTTCTGCAGAAAAGGACCTGGGGATTACAGTGGATGAGAAGCTGGATATGAGTCAACTGTGTGCCCTTGTAGCCAAGAAGGCTAATAGTATATTAAGGTGCATTAGAAGGACCGTTGCCAGCAGATCTAAAGAAGTGATTATTCCCCTTTATTCGGCTCTCGTGAGGCCACATCTGGAGTATTGCGTCCAGTTCTGGACACCTCCCCCCCCCCACTATGGAAAGGATGTGGACATATTGGAGAGGGTCTAGCGGAGGGCAATCAAAATGATTAGGGAGGCTGGAGCACATGACCTATCAGGAGAAGCTTGAGGGATTTGGACTTATTTAGTCCACAGAAGAGAAGAGTGAGGGGGGATTTGATAGCAGCCCTCAACTTCCTGAAGGGAGGTTCCAAAGAGGATGGAGAGAGGCTGTTCTCAGTAGCGATGGATAGCAGAACAAGGAGCAATGGTCACAAGTTACAATGGGGGAGGTCTAGGTTGGATATTAGGAAAAACTATTTCACTAGGAGGGTGGTGAAGCACTGGAAAGGGTTACCTAGGGAGGTGGTAGAATCCCCATCCCTAGAGGTTAAGTCTTGGCTTGACAAAGCCCTGGCTGGGTTGACTTAGTTGGGATTGGTCCTGCTTTGGGAAGGGGGCTAAACTTGATGACCTCATGAATTCTTGTCTAACCATATGATTCTTTGTGGATGGAAGAAGTTCTCTCATCATCATAATCCCAGGTATAGACAGTGCTTGGCAGGCATGACTGTGTCACTCAGGGGTATGAATTTTTCACCTCCCTGAGTGTCATAGTTATACCGATAAAAGTTTATAGTGTAGAGCTGGCCTAGTAATTGGCTACTAGTGTATTCTTTTTGCCAGTCTAAAATTATGGTATCACAAAGTTGTTGGAAAACTTTGATGGACGAGGCTTAAAGGATTAAGAGGCTTCCTTAATTTAAATTCCTGTAAGGAAAGGACTTTCTTTTGTTGACTAGTTTTTTACTGGGCTGTGGGGAGGCTGGATATGTTAGTCATTCTTCTAGATCAATGAAATGCTACTCCATTATCCACATGAAGCCCTGTTAACTTGTTATACCTTTCAAAGTCTTAGAGGGGGAAGCCATTTTCGTCTGTATCTGCAAAATCAATGAGGAGTCCTGTGGCATGTAAGAGACTAACAGGTTTATTAGAGCATAAGCTTTCATGGGTAAGACCCACTTCATCAGAGGCTCTGAGAGTTTTCACCATGCAAGGCACTGCATTTAGCCGTATGAAGTGGAAATCCTTCAACCCCTTTCATAATAATTTGTAGTTTATGCTTATTACATTAACATGTAATCCTTCTGGTTCATTCCATAATTTACAAACTCATAGTATGGTTTACTCTGTCCCAGAAATAGAAGATGCTGAGGCTTTATATACGTACATAGGTTTGGAGAATGGCAGAAATACAATATGATTGTATTTTAGGCATTGATCCTTCTCTTTCCAATGCATCCTTCTCCTCACTTCAGAGGTGCGCACTATGGATTTTAGGTAGGTTTGGAAAAATTAGATTTTTTTTTAATTGGTAAATGTTAGTAAACATTGATGTCGCCATTTACACACAAACTGACAATGTTTTCATTGATTGAAATATATGAGTAGTGAAAGTAAGAAAAAGCTACTTACTAGAGGTTGAGGGATTTTTCTTTGTTTATTTTTATATGTAACTAATTTGTTTTACTGATGGAAGTAGTTTAAACTTTTACAATCTCAGTGTCTACTGTCATTAAATAATTTTCAGACCTCCCAAAGTTTAGTGCAGTGGTGAACATTTAAATGGATAAAACCATTAAAAGCTTAAAACAAAACTTGGATATTTTTCTAAATTGTAAAATATGCATACGTAAATGAAAATTAAGTTTTACTAAACCTAATGATAGGGTTGATTTTTTTTGATTTAAGAATTGTGGAAATGTACTTTCCTATAGCTGTGAGTAACTGTGCTCACAATTAATATAAGTTGATACTGTATTTTGCCGCTTAAAAGCATAAACATTAGAACATTATTTGACTAAATGTTATTCACGAAATAGTTTGTCCACACACAAACCGAACAACCCCACTGTAAATCATTTAAATAAGGAACTGATACAATTATTTGACAGGAGGGATTGATGTATAATGCTGCAAGAGATCATGTGGTATTTATTTGTAATGTACCGTGAATCCTAAAGCGTGTACCTTACCTACATTCAAGATATAGATCTTCAAGATAGGGTTTTTTTTTTTCAGATGACGTTTAATACTTTGGATTAGCAGGTATTTCGTATTCTGGTGAATTTCTTTTGAACTCATTGGAGAAATGTAAGTATAATAGGGATAATATAATATTTCACAAGAAATGTTCCTATTAACCGTGGGTGCTAATGTCAATAGAGAGCTTATTTTGTTCAAGTTTTTAAGCAACTCAGAATTATTTTTTTTCTCATTCTGTTTATCCATAGTAATTTTGATATGGTATATGTACACACAGGAGGGATTCTCCTTCATGTGTAAAAATATGATGTGGGCAGGTGTATTTTGAAAATCCTATTTAAATTAGTATAGAAGACAAAAATAAGTGTGTAGGTCATCAGTATCATGATCCCAAGTGGTTTATCTTTTAAAATGATGCCCTTTTATGTTTCTCCTACAGCAAAAGTACAAAAAGTCCAAGAAGGAAGTGTGCAAATCACTTAACACAGGATGCCCCATTTTCTCATAGCAACTTCATTTCACTTTGATATTCTCCCTCAGGGAGCTCAAAGCCAAACATCACTCTGTTACCTCTACCTCATCAAAAGAGAGTATTACTGCAATTTTAAACTGAGAGAGCTCCCTACTAAACCAGTTTGCCTTGAGACACACCAAATGTAAACTTCATTTCACAGCTAATGTACAATGACTCCCTCACCTGGAATCCCTAGAATTCATAGTACCTCCTCAAAATTAACCAAGTTTGGATAGGGCAAAGAGACAGAGTATGTACTAGCCTGTTTCAGCTAGAAGTGTACACCTTACTTTAATGTACTGTAATAGAACTGAAATTATTTAAGTAAAACTTAGATAATTATATTAATAAAGAACATAGATTTGTCATACTAAGCAAGAGAAAAAGTATAGGTATGGCTAATATATTTTTAAAATGTGCTTTCTTGCCAATAAAACTTAATTTCAGCAAGTTAGTCTTTGCCTAAGTAGCTTTCTCTCTCATTCCAAGCACTAGCATCTCTGGGAGGATTTACCCATTTACAGAATCCAAGGACACTGATGCCTTTCTGACCTAAGTGATTTATATCTAAGAGAGTTTTTTTTTTAATAACTCAGTAAATATTTGAAATATATCCCCAGATAATTTTTCTCCTTTGCTGCTTGTGCTCCAAGAATTTGATTCTGTTGTCTTGTACTCTGAGTTGAGTACGTGCTATTACTTTTTTCAGCTTTCTGAGCTGGACCTATGCAGACTGGTAAATCCATGCAATGATGCTCATGACCAGCTTTCATGGAAGATCTTACTTGATGCCACACAATAATACTGTATACAATCAATTGATTGAATTGGTAACTATTTTGTGTTCAGATCTGCTGTTCTCCCAGGGGTGGGGGGAAAGGAGAGAGAGGCTGATTGTCAGAGTGATGATAGATGAACTATTAAAGTTACAATGGTCTCAGCATTGTAACATTTTTAATATGCCTGAGTTGTAACATTTTAATATGTTTGAGTCATTCCTTGTTTTTTTTTCTTTTTGAATAAATTCTAATAAGTGTTTGTAACCCTAATACTCTGTCAGGCTTTCAAAGTGAAAACAAAACAAAAATCCAACCCAATAGCTACTTAGGATGTAACCAGACAGACCCTGTGATATTTTGCAGTGCCCCCCATGAAATAAGTAGACATATACGGTGCCATATAACTGTCAAACCATTATAATTTATCACTAAACAGTTTCAAATTTGATACCTCAAGAAGCTTAAGCATTGACAGACCTAATTTGTCTAAACCAATTGTTCTGTTCTCATTACTGTAGTCTGAGAAGCCTAATTTACCTTAGTTGAAAGATGAGCCAATTCTTTTTAAAACAGCAGCATTTGTTATGACCATTTTCAGCTACACAATGAAAGTTCTTCTATGTCCATACTTTATCCTAACGTGACTCAACTGTCCTTTCAAAGAACTTCAGCCTTGGCATAAATTTGTTTTCATGAATGAGAAGCTTTCATATTACAACAGCTTTCAGATGATTCATAGAAACTATACATAAATATTAGATTAAATATGTTAAAGATCCCATCCATGTATTTTTTTATCATTATAGATATAATAAATACGGACTGCCAAATTAAATGAATATTTGCATGTATGCAGTCTGGGCTTTAATACACACAGATATTAAATCACTTTTAGTATAGTTTGTACTTGACAGATTCTCCCAACTTCACAATGAAACCATTCAGTTAGTTGTGTGCTAGTCACAAGCTTTTCTTACTTCCAAGCTATTACTCATCCCCTATCTAATTCCCTCCTCTTTCTTTTATTTTATAATGCAATAATCTTTTTAAACGGGCATTCAGACTCTAACATTATTTCATACACAAACATACCTTCAGATACTCTCTTAAATATACTACAAAAAGGGTGTTTAATTTAAAAAATGAAATTGTGGTGGTATATGTTCACTTGTCAGTTGAGTAAATTAGATATTGATTCTGAGTGGCTTTATAAGTGAGTTTAACTTTTTTGTATCTTCCAACACTACAAATGGAAAAGCGTGTCTGTTCTTTCCGGTTGGTACATTGCCACCAGTACAACAGATTCAAGTTAGGGTCACCAGATTTGAAAGTGTGAGGGACAGATAGGTATAGCTGAATAATATAAGAATTTAAAAAAATAAAAATGGAAAGTCCAGATAGGACTTCCTAGTACTGTAAATCACACAGCCTTCCATTTCCAATGCCATCTGTCTCATATTTGTTGGATGATGTGGTCCTGTATATAAAGTCTCTTTGGCTGATTGATGCAAGTCCTTGAAGCTCATGCTGAAATTAATTTTATCTGGATGTCTGATCTCCTTAACTGAACTGCTAGAATTTAGTCTGTGACTTGTTTAGGATCCATGTCTTGCTTAGGTAAACTAATGTTGCAACACTGAATCAGTTATTAGAGTAGATGATAGATAACTTCAGAACACTATAACAATGCTGGTTAGACCTATACAAAAGTAACTAATTGTGGATGCTGATCACAGTTCCTTCTCAGAAAGCATAATTTATTCTTAAGGTTAAAAAATTACAGGGAAAGTGCATAAAAGAACCTATATGCATGCTAATAAGTTTACCAAAGTTAATTCTGAGTCCAACATGGTTTCTGGCAAGAAGCAGTCTTTCTGTATCTACCTTAGGGGTTTCCTTATGATTAAAAGTTCTTTGTGGCTTCAGCTCAGCCCAAGCACACCCATGACAACTTTATTCTACCTTTTTATACAAATCACAGGTCTTTTATCCAGAGTTTCCAGAAGCAGATTAGTATACAATAGTCTTCTCTCTTTCCCAGGACTTATCTTCGAATGGTTTAATCATAGAGAAGAACTTGCATTACCCTCACTTGAAGGTACTGGATAAGAAATCCATTTCACGTTATTCCAAAAAGACATTTGAATTTTGTTATACCTTCCAGAGACTGAATTAATGTCTTCCTGCTAAAGAAGTTCTATGCCATCTCATAATAGTACATAATCATTTGTATTTCTAATACAATGTACCCCGAAGATATTAACCCTAATTCAATAAGGTTTAACTTAATTTAGTCCATTGCCAATATCTTCAACATGACGCACACTCAAGTCAGTAACAAAAATTCCTTCTATATTGAAACAGCCTTCTAGGTCTGACCTGCATTATTCATGAGGGGAAAAAAGCAAAACAATAAAAATCCCATCAAGTGTAGCTTTATCTTAAAAATGTTTGAGACACTATGCACTACGAGCTTGCATATTTACCTCATATGAATACACCAGTAAACCTTGATATTTCAGACAACCTGGTCCCTGTTTGTTTTTGAAACAGCAGCAGCATGCAACAGTGAAACAAAAAGTGGTCTTTGGAGGGAGTGAGATTTTCTATATTTGTTTTTGTACTCCCAGTAGTGGTGGTGCTATGTGCTTCCATAACATGGATATACTTGTCTCATAAGGGATGTGCAGCTTTATTCATAGTTTTTAAAGAAATTTTGTCGGCTGGAATTCACTAAGCGTGAAGTGGGAAACCTTCCAAAAGGGCCAACTACAAGTGCAGTCTCTGCTGCAGAGGTGGGGGAGGAAGGGCTGGAGAAACTGCTTGCTTTCTTAGCATGCTGTGGATGCAAATCACCCTGGTTCTCCAGTCTTGCTACTATTACAGTTTGGCTTGTTAAGCTGGTGTGCCATGGAATAGAAGTCAACAAATGAACTCGCTTTGAATGCTGGGGTAACTATGGGCAGAAATGTGCTTCCTGAGGAATAAGCTCTTTAGTCTGCCCCATGAGACCATGTTCCCCAACATGGTGGCTTACTCAGGGTTACACCTTAACTGTATAATTGAACCTTGAGGTTTGAAGGGCTAATTGGGTAAAAAGTGTTTACCTGCTAATCCACCAACTGAACATCAAACTTCCATTACAAAATAAGGTTAGGGTGTAGACAGCGGTCGTAAAGGGGATTGAAAGTTGACATTTCTAAAAGGGCTGGTTTGGGGATGTCAACCTTAAATATCACCCAATTGTGCTTCCTATATATTATATAAAAATGTTATAAGAACAGTGACCATGCAAAGTCAATCACTCTGCTAAATACGGGGGAGGGGGGAGAGGGGAGAGAGAGAATATATATACTGAATAGTACATGCATTAACACACATCTTGTGTAAGTATGAAATTAAGGCCTTGTCTATACTTCTGGCATTGTGTAGAGTATGGGTAGCTATGTTGTTCTCTATCGTCACTTTTCATTGGGGCGAGGAAAGCTTCCAGCAGCAGGTTGTTATGTTGCTAAAAGTACTACTGTAAATCTGGGACATACTTCTCTAAGTGAATTGTGCAAAAGTTTGTGAAACAATTTCATGGACAGTGTGTGGTTTTAAACTTACAATGTATCTATTGACTGCATGGGTTTATTAGCAGTATTTTTTAATTTCCTGTGCTCTGTAGTATAAGTAGTAAAAACAACCCTAAACCTCCTCATGTTCAGTGATTTCCTACACTCACTGTAGCTGATATGCTTCATTAAGGTATATTTAGTGTTTAACGCCTCCATTTTACATTAGTGATTCAAACTAGTGCTTTTAAAATGCTTTGAGGTTTTTAGAACTTGCTCTATAATTTCTGGCTGCTCACTGAAGACAAGTGGAGTGATATTGCCCCCAACAGGGAAATCACAGAACATAATTCCACATTTTCAACAGAAATGCTATACTTCAGCAATTTCTAGGTTATCTTTAAAAAAAAAAAAAAGTTCTTCATGTCTACATGGAGAATTCTGAGCATCTCAGTTGGACAGAAAACTACACAGAGAGAGTAGGAGCAAGAACATCTAAAATGTTATTACAGAAAAAGTCAGTAAGTGAAGTGCTGTCGGGGGGGAGGGGAGTTAGATCCTCTTCATAAACTTATAAACTTGTAATTTTACAAGAATTTATACTGTCTAATGTAAGCCAAAAATAAACTGTAGTATTATACTTGTCCTAAAATTACTCTAAAGTAATTGACTGTGAATAGGAATGGCATTACAACATATAGAATTGAAAAGTTATATCTAGAATTGTTAAAGCTTTGGGGTTTTATTCCTTCTCTGTGCTTAGAAAACTTGGCATATAAATGATAAACATGTTTAAAAACCCTCTGACTTTATCAGTGCTTTGCATTATGAGTAAAAGAAAAGGACAATGTTTATATATGTGGTGTCTATTTCTGATACATGAAACATAAGTATATACGTATATTTTGGATTTCCATGAGATTTAAAGTTTTAAAGGTATAAAAATTCTGTATGAGCTGGGAGGGGAAATAGTGCTTTATGGGTGGGAGTGGGGGAAGAGGAACTCAAAGGCTACTGCAGAAGAGGGAGCGGATCAGCGTGGCAACATTGCTTTGTCACCAGGAACTGGAACGTCTGGGGCATTCAAAAAGGGCAAGCATGATGGGAGAAGCCTCTTTTCCCCAAATCAGGTGATGCAACATCCTCCATCCCTTCCACTGAGATGACAAAATACTAGGTTTGGTCAGGACCTGGTTTTGACCTCTCATAGTTGCTCCCTTTCTGAAGGGGAGGGTGAGGGTGCTGAGGGTGACTACTTTTTTTTTTTCCTCATAAGAGTGATTTAGATGGAGTGGAGCTTTTTTCACCTTCCTCACAATGGGTTGACGTGGGAGGGGCTTTGTTCAGTGAGCAGGGAAGGTTAAGTTATGATATAAGTTTGGGGTGCATGTCCAGTGTAGTTATTCCATAGGGCAGGCATAAAGTGACCAGATAAATGGCTTGTTAAAAGACCTATAAAGGAGGTGTTGGTTAAAGGAAGAGAAATAGGAGGTGGCGCACCTATGATAGGTGAAATAGGAGGAAGTCAACCCTCATTTCTTCTAGCCCACCTTAAACCTTCATTCACAGTTGGAGGTTGTAAGATCCTAGCAATGGTTTTGCTCTCACAAGAAGAGGGCAAGTGACCCTTTTTAATGGAGATATCTTTGTTGATGTGTTTTCTTGATAACTCACTCAATAACTATTCTTCTTGATTTGCAATGACTTAAATGTTTGTAAAATGTGCAAAACATTTTATGGCAAATCAGGCCCTGATTCAGACCCTTTTAAATCTTTTTATTGACTTTAAGGATTCAAGCTTCAAATGAATCCTTACCAAATTACAATCATAGAAACATAGAATACTAGGACTGGAAGGGACCTCGAGAGGTCATCGAGTCCAGTCCCCTGCCCTCATGGCAGGACCAAATACTGTCTAGACCATCCCTGATAGACATTTATCTAACCTATTCTTAAATATATCCAGAGATAGAGATTCTACAACCTCCCTGGGCAATTTATTCCAGTGTCTGACTACCCTGACAGTTAGGAACTTTTTCCCTAATGTCCAACCTAAACCTCCCTTGCTGCAGTTTAAACCCACTGCTTCTTGTTCTATCCTCAGAGGCCAAGATGAACAAGTTTTCTCTCTCCTCCTTATGACATCCTTTTAGATATCTAAAAACTGCTATCATGTCCCCCCTCAATCTTTTCTTTTCTAAACTAAACAAACCCAATTCCTTCAGCCTTCCCTCATCGGTTATGTTCTCTAAACCTTTAATGATTCTTGTTGCTCTTCTCTGGACCCTCTCCAATTTCTCCATCTTTCTTGAAATGCGGTGCCCAGAACTGGACACAATACTCCAAGGCTGTGTCTAGACTGGCGCGTTTTTACGCAAAATCAGCCGCTTTTGCTCAAAAACTAGCCAGCTGTCTACACTGGCCGCT
>JANRFK010001234.1:68514976-68572248 GCA_030068395.1 Apalone spinifera
CCCCCCCCCCCCCCCCTTCTGAGCCTCCGGCGATGTGTGGTTTACACACCCTAACATGGAAGGTGATCTTTATGTTGGCAATAACTTCATCGAAGGGTTGGGGAATTGTCCACCCTCTCGGCGTCACCTCCCTACACGATATTTACCACTCGAGGAATAATACTCGGCCTGCCTTTTTACCGAAAGTGAGTTCGGAATTCCACATAAACAAACCAATAGTTCATTCCACATTCTATCCCAAACCCCATTTCTCAGCCTAGCAGGCACGCTTCCATATCTTGGATGTCCGTCAAGCACTAGCATTCTACATTGATAGGAAAAAATGCTTTCGGAAATCTCAGAGCCTCCTAGTGTCCACTGTGGAATGTTCTAAGGGCCATCCCCTTTCAGCATAAAGCATTTCCAGAATCATCGTCTCGTGTATAAAACGAAGTTACTCCTTACAAAATAAGCCCCTTCCGCACACACCGAAGGCTCACTCAGAGCGATGATGGCAACGTCAACTGCCTTCCTCAACAGGGTTCCCTTACGAGACATTTGCAGGGCAGTTACATGGTCTTCCGTCTTCACATTTGCTAAACATTACGCTATACCCAATCTCCTTATAGCCGACGCAGTGGTTATAGTTCAAGACAACATTCTTTAATAACTTTTTTGACTTTCTCTACAAATACGCACTTTCAAGATTATGGAACCTTGAAAAGTTTGTAGGGCAAGTAAAAAGTGTTTGAACTAACATAACAGAAATATTAGATCCAAATTTTAACTGGGATATTTTTGATAACTGTGTTGCAAATATCTTTACTAATAGTACAGTGTATAGCTAACGCATGACCATATGGAGGACACAGTTGGGTAGACTGCATGTAAAAGATCACACACACACAAAATGGGGCATTTGTGGCAAGAATGCTCATTAGGCATGAAAGACATGTAACTTGTATACTATCTTAAAAAAGCTGATGTAAACATCACAACCTGAGAAGACCAAGCCACCAGCTGACCCCAATGGCACCATATTCTCCATCAGGCAGTCCACTTTAAGGAGAGTGCCTTGCCCTCAAAGTTGGGGAGAGGGAGAAGGAAGGAAAAAGAGAACTTTCTCCCAGCAGGCAGCTGTACTTCCACAAAATTTATGTCTACTGCAGGTGGAGTTACAGTGCTAAAATTGGACTGATGAGTCACCTCAGGGCCCATATGTAAAACCATGGTAGGGATCATACATGAATTCAGTGATTGCCAGTGACTGAGATTTTTAAGATCTTACCAGGTATTTGATATAGTATCCAAATGTATATTCGTTATGAGGCACACAACACACAATGTACAATGAGCAGACAGATTAGCAAATGCTATCTCTTATGAGATCCACTGAAATATGTTACACGCTGGTGCCCTCTCTTAACTTTCATAGCTTAAGAACATAATTTTCAGTGTAGATAACATATGTTTATTCAGATGTTCATTTTGCAGTGACTGATGACCAGTGTGAGTATCCAGATGCTGGGTCAAGGTAAGATAACCATCCCGCAAATAGGAAGAAAAAACAAAATATAGAAACTAGAGCGAATAGATTGAGTGTGCTAAAATATTGACCTAATTAAGAAACCCTAACAATTAAACTTAGTCCGAAAATGCCCATTTGTTAGATAGAAAAAGGTTTGCAAAAACACTTCAAATTTGAGAATTTTCATTGAATGCAATGCAGGGTTCAGCTAGAAACCTTCCTGATTCCCTGCTAACTCACCTGCTGTGTTCCTAGCAAGCTTGGGCTTCCAGGGTCTGCAGCGCCAGGGCTTTCAGGCTCCCTGCCATGGATCTGGGCATTCAAATCCCTGGCTCTGATCTCTGGGGTATCTTTCACACAAAGGGCTCTGGAGCTGGGAGCTCAGCAGTCCTGACTGGAGTTTGGATTTCTAGGTCTAAATACTTCAAGCTCTAGCAGCAGCAAGCCTGGAAGTCATGGCTGAGCTAGAAGCTGAGGTTTGTAGCTGGTCTCTCACTTCCAGAGCAGCCAGTTCCCTCAGCTGCAGAAGTTGGGAAGTTTGAAAGCTGGGAGTGTCCAGGTCAGTCTACCTGAGAGATCCTGGAGCAGGTGGACACAAGGAGTTCCTACAACTGCTGATGTGAAGTGTTATTGTAATGGTGTTGGTCCCAGGGTACTCGAGGGACAAGGTGGAGGAGGTGGTATTAGAGATGTTAAATTTCAATTAATCAGCCAACCGAATCGTCGATGGAATTTTTATTGACTACTCAATTAGTTGATAAGGGGGGTTCTCACTATCCCACTGCTCCTCTCCCTTTGAAATGTACAACAGCTGCCTGTGGCTCTTGTACATTTCAAAGGGAGAGAGGCACTGGGGACCTGTGCCAGCAGGTACTGAAGCAGTCCCCGTTGGCATGGTTCCCCTCCATGCCTCTTCCTTGGAAATGTATAAGAGCCTCAGGTGGCTCTTGTGCATTTAAAAGGCAGAGGAGCAGCAATTGGGACTGGGGTGAGCAGGACTGTTTAATCCTTGCTCACGCTGTTTCCCCACTGCCCTCTGCTGCCTCCTGTTCCTATAGAGATGGTGCTGAGAGGCACTGCCTTTTAAGCTGGCTCCCCTCAGCACCAGTTCCTGCTCTCTCCCTCCCCCAAACCTTGCTGCCTTTCTCTGATAGAGGCATCAAGAGTGGGGAAGTGACTACTCAGGTTCCTACTCAACTACCCGATATGCATTTGCTTATCATGTAGTTGACTAGTTGCATACATCCCTAAGTGGTGTGGTGTTGCACCAACTTCTGCTGGCAAGAGAGAGAAACTTTTGAGCTTTCATAGAGTGCTTCAGTTATGATTTATGTCAGTTTCACTGCCTAGGAGGCTGAATAGCAGCAGTGCAACTGACCAGTAAGGTCTACTGAGCAGCTGCTAGGGATTTGAGGAGCATATTTTTGTTTGGGATCATTGAGTTTTTGGTGTTTTCCAAAGTTAATTTTTTGGACTCATTGGCTGATGGAAAATTTGAAAAAATGATTCTGGTAAAATTTGATCTTTATCAACATATAATTGAAGAATTCAGTAGATCTTATATAAGCGGTTACCTAAGTCACTCCTGGTAAGGCTATTTTTTTAAACAATTTAAAAAAAATTGATCTACAGTGGGGATTCAAGAAATGCCCGAGTATCTTAAAAGTATAAGTCTTGGAAGTTGTGCTCCTACCACACCTTTTGAAAATCCCCTCTTTAAACATATTTTAGTGAGATCTTTGCTTCCAACTGTGATGAAGACAACTCTCTTTGCTTTCACTTTGGTTCTTGTAAACATGTTTGCTCAGAGTTGGATAGCCTAAGTAGCGGTGTAACAAACTTGTGGCAGGTGTCTGGAAGTGTTTCACAGAGAGATCCTCAGAGCTTTTTAGTTGCCAAGAATGAGGCTTGGTTATAATTAATAGCTATTGCAGAAAAAATAGATTTGAGAGATTCTCAGAAGCTGTGTAATTACAGTACCCATTTGTTCATTGCTCTTACTTACAGAACTGGATGAATTTTTCTGCTTTCTTCCTTACTCACTATCTGTTCCCAGTGTGATTCCTGCTGTGGAGATTGCTTATATTTCAATGTTAAGGCTGTAGAAGTTCATGCTTAAACCAGGAGTAGGGATCTATGCTAATTACTTACCTTCACAGAAGAAGAAGAATAGTTTAAATTTCTTCCCTAACTGTAATTGGTAATATGCTGATTAGTGAGGCTCTCATGCTTTTCCGTATTTTTCACAAGTAGTTGGGACTAGTTGTCTCTGGCAGTTCATTACAGCTGAAGAGGAAGAGATTCTTCTTTCCCCTCCAAAAATATACATAATTATTAAATCCTGACATAAATAACCAAACCTCATAATGTCCTGATGCCTATATTTGAAATGTGTCCATGGTGCAAACCAGTTATTTTTAAATGATTATCTAAACATGCTCATTAAAGTTGTTAAAGAGGACATAATTAGTCCACTTAGTTAACAAATTATAACTACAATCATAAATGTGATTTTCATCTAAAATATGTGCACACATTGCTGCCAGAGGGTATAAAGTTCTTTCAGAAGTGTTTTCTTTATATTAGCAGCAATTAGAACAAACAATCAAAGCAAAGCCAAAATTTATCTGCTGTTATCTGAGTACTGTGAATAGCATTTTGTATGAGGAAATTAACTTTTATTTGTTTTTCCCAAACTATATGGATCTCAAACTGAAAATGGCACAACATATATTTTTAATAGAATAAAGGGAGAAAATGTGCAGGTCAGATGTGGTGCACATAATGAATTAGACTCAACTATATCTTACCATACCTTTTCAATACAGTTTGGAAAACCAGTGTGCGTGCACGCGCGCACACACACACACACACACACACACACACACACACTTTATTTTTATACTGATCAGGGGAAATTTATTTTATTTATTGAAACGGCGTGCAGATACACTAAAGCCTTACAAGCATACTCATGAAAGAGGAAATGTATAAAAAATTATGGAAAGTTATTAGGCATGGAACTTAGACATGTAATTTGTATGGAAATTTGTCTCCATTTATTTTTGAAGATGTGCTATTCTGGGAGACATTAAACATGACTTTATGTAAATAAAAGCCATTCTTACTCTTAGTGCTTTTCAGATGTGTAGAAAAAAATCCCTATAAGTATTCTATTTTCATTACTAGTATTGTCTCTTATGGCTCCATAGAAGTGGAAATATAATTCCTATAAACAGCTAAATGTTAGCTTATTTCATACTATACATTTTATACTGCTCACTTTCAGATAAATAAAAATGTTTCCATAAACAATAGAGATGAATCTTTTTTTCACATGCCTGGACATTTCAGAAGTGTGTATTTAATTGTTTTTGTTTTTCTAGTTTTTTTGAAGTCCATGTGTAGTAGATGAATCCCTTTCCTCATTTTAGTCTGAAATTCACTTTTGTCCCCACCAAATCCTCCTCCTGTACTTTGATCATTGTGAGTTGTGGAATTGCTTTCATGGAAAATATTACTTCTGATGGTTTTGGTTTTTTTTTTAGATTGTAGTTAGTTGGAAATTTAGGTACTTTGAGGGGGATATAATGGAAACAATAGGGCTAAAACCAGAATTATTAATAGTAGGCATATGAGGGCAAGGGTCAGATTCAGCAGCAATGCCAAGAATATAGTCTGGTAACAATCAATAGTCTCCTAATTCAGGTAGTTAGAAGCTTGTGGTGACCTTCCATAGACTGCTGTATTCCATAGATGCATGACTTCTACTGGGCATCTAAGAAACAGTGCAGGTTGAACCTCTGAAATCTGGGAACATCCGTGGGCTGGCATGATTTTAGGTAGCTGGATGTCCACTTACCATGGGTGTGACTCAATTTCCCAGTCCCATAAAATTTGTTCACAGCCATCAGTCCTGGTTCTCAGTGTTCTGTGCTGTTACTTAGCTACTGTGGGCTGCTGTGGGGCTCGAGCCCCATGCCAACCCGTGCTGCTGGGGACTCTGGCCCAACCCCTGTGCACCACGGGCTGATAGACTGCCATGGGGCTCTGACCCCAGTCTCGTGTTCCCACAGCTGGGTTGTCACCCAGCCTGGGCTGGCGCTCTTGTCCTTTGCCTCCTGGGCACTCTGGTCCAGGAGTATCTATGGTCCTGCTTAGCTGACTGATGTTGCCAGACTAGAGAATGATAGGTTTTGGAGATACAACCTGTATGAACATATCAATGAAGGTAGTGTTTCTAGTGTGATACAGGCTTTTGTGCTGGAGTAATCAGATGGTAACAACATACATCACCTGCATGTCTTCCAAACAATCTTCACCAAAAAAAATTATATGCCACTTGCTTTCAAATACCTTCCATTGCTTTCTGAAATGAGATACATGCTGAAGGAATAACATGACAACATAGGTAACATTTTGTATCTAGTGGTCATTTTGAGCATATATGTGCTCAATATGACAACATATGTTTTTAAGGTGTAGGCTCTGTTATGCTATATAGTCATTTTCCTGGTATTCTTTCAAACTAAAATTTAAGTTCAGCTGAAACTTAAGTGAGTCCAGATACATTGTTGCCCATACAGAGGCTGAAATGCCAGCTGAGTAAAGGTTCGATCTCTCCTGCAGACCATCTAAATGTGGTGGTAATGTCAAAATTTGACAACTTAAATGCCAATGTGTTAGCAGAGAGATCTGCATATGTTGGGACTATTAGCTAGGTTTATATATAGCACCATACAATTGCTGCTGGAGTCTTCCTTTTGCTGTTTACAATTTTTGTTTTATCTGATCTGGGAGAGGGAGCCTCTTATAGATCAGGGTTCGTAAAGGGGACACAACTTTTGTTTTGTATTTTAAATTTGAGAACTTTTCCTGAATGTAGAGCAAATAAATGCAGAATATTTAGGGGCTGTGGTACTAAAGTGGCAGGGCCTTTAAACAGTAATAATCGGACTCCGACCTCATGGTGCTTAAGCTCAATTAAGTATGTTGGTTACATATAGTGATTTTTCTTCTCGCTTAAGCGTGCCTATTTAGTAATTCACTTTGTGTGTTCTCTATTGATAGCATTACTCACTTTCATATTTAATTCAATTATACCTGCCATTTTTCATTTTAGCTGAAAATCAATTTTGAGACATTTCACCTGAGTGCTTCAGAGAGAGGTCCAGACTGCATCATTTGACAGTTTCCTTCATCTAAAAAATAAAAGGAAAAGTAGAGGATAAGCAAAGGAAAATGTGGGCTGGGTATTACTTCTGCCTGCGTCTCTCATCAACCTCTATGTGGATGAGTGAGGAGGAGGTTGTTGGGGTAAGTCTAGGTAGGCAGTTGCTATTCTTCATTTGCTGAGCTCCTACAGTGCATATTGCTGTAGTCTTACCCTGCAAGAAGTCCTAAAGCACATGGATCTGCCCCGTGGCTATCTTCCTGCCCCCATCAATGTGTCCTCTTCCCATTACAAGTTCTAGGTATGACAGTCCTCTGGATCGTTCCTCCCAAATTAGCGCTCTACTCTCCTGATTCTCATCCTATCCTTCTCCAAGGATACTTTTGTTTTTTCTCTGACCTACATAAAACTTTACCTATATAGGGTATAATTGCACTTCCTCCTTACTCTGATTTGATTAATCTGAATGTACTATGGGAGATTTAGTACCTCCTCATTGGTAGTTTTTAAGGACAGGTTAGACAAATGTCAGTCAAGGATGGTCTAGGTATCCTGCCACAGTGCAGGAGGATGGACTTGATGACTTCTTGGTGTTCCTTCACCTCCTACCTTTCTGTGGTTCTGTGAAAAATCATTTCCTTGTATGTATGCTGGGCTCATCTAGCTTTTTTGATATTAATAGGAATAAGGCAGGCCTACAGCATGCTTCTACTATTGAAGGCTGTTTGAAAGCCCAACAAACTTTGCTGAAATGTTTATCAAGTTTTAAATACTCCTTTCACTAGCAACAATTATGCTTAAAATTGTATCTATCTCTGAAATCTAAGGGATGGCTTCGAAAATGTTTTTACATAACTCAAATGTACCTAGAGTTTAGCATACCATTCGGTTACTCATTTAATCATATAAATGAAAGATCCCAGATGGTTGAACAGTACCTTCTGTGTGTGTAAACTTTAACTTCTGTACTAACACCTTGTTGAAAATAGAAAACAAGACATAAGCTAACATTGAGAATTTTCTTACGTTTGCTGAGAAATTATTGCGGGGGCAATGCATCTATCCAATTCATAATTAGTCTCTAATGGAAAAGTAGGCCCTAATTAAGAATGCTCCTGTAATGTACTCTATGGATAGTTATAATCACATTACTGAGAGTGTTCAAAAAGCCCTCCTATTATAACTTGACTTGCTTTGGCTCATTCATCAAAGGGGTTCTGCAACCTTTCTTGCTGAGAAAATGTCTTTCACTGCCTTGCTTTTCTGTGTGAGTCTTAATACTTTAGCCAGTTGTGACAGATCACCCAGCAGGTGCAATTAAGGCTCAGTGCATTAGTTCTTCTACAGATAATAGAAGCTCTTAAATAGCTTTCTATAATGTCTGCATGGCATAGTTGATTTCTATATTTTTAAATGAGCTACTGCCTATCAACCTGAACATGCTGGAATAACAAAGAATAACTGAAAATCAAATACGTGTTGGGAGAGCATAACTGTACTTATCTATTAATTTCATACTCACTGTGTTAGTGCTGTACAATTCACAAAAATAGACAATCATTTCCATGAAAAGTCTGAGAGTAGACACATGAGACAATTCCTGGATTTTTCCAGGGTAAGAAGGTAACTTTTTCCCCCATAGTATGCACATTGCCCTTAGAGCTGAGCCCACTCTACTTAAACATGTCATGATACAAAAAGTGCACACACATAGTGAACATGTTGTAACTACTGTGAAATAATAGAGAATTTTTCTTAATCAGAAAATGCTGTCTTCATCAGATATCTTCATGGACTCGAGTACAGCTGACTAACTTAAAAACAATCTGAAGAAAATATTTGCTAATAAAATAAACTGCTCTTTGCTGCTATTCATGCAATCATATTATTCATTAAACACAAGAAGTAAAGAGTCTCTGGGCATTTTCTGGAAAAAAATGTTAAGCTGAATGTTCCACGGATTCAAGTATGAATGAGAAAATGCCATTTGTCAGAAAATGGATACCAACAATTGCCTTGTTGCTCACTGTTGAGCATTTCCTATATTGCACTGGTTGTTTCCTTGCTCTTCTTTGAGGGGTGACCTTATAGGTGCAGTAATGTCCCTGTCTCTGGAATTGAAGATGGTTGTTATTAGTATGATGGGGTGCAGTCACAGAGAACCTGTTGGGGGTACTTCCCAGTGTGTGACAAAGCCACTGACACGCTTCTTGTGACCCTGTCCTGCTGGGCCAAATCTCCTGGTCTTCCCCAGCCAAGACACAGAGCTGAGATGACGGCCCACCCGAAGAGTAATACAGACACTGAATCTTCTCAGGTCTGAGGAGAGTGTAGTTTTGAGTTCAGCTTCCAGGAAAATCACTCTCCAAATGGGATCACAACCCCAATAAATAAGTCAGGTAACCCCCCTTTAACAATGAAAGGAGGATGTACACACTGATTGCTCCCTCAGGTAACAATTATTTACATGGGGCTAGTTAGTAAATAAGTGACTTTATTAATTACAAACAGTAGAATTTAAGTGGTTGCAAGTGAAAACAGGCAGAGCTAAGTGAATTACAGATTTAAAATAACAAAAAATTCATGGCTAGTCCAAACACTGAAAGCTTATTACAAACTTACCCTAAAACTGTTCTTATTTCAGCTAAACTTCCAAGCCAGGGAAGAGCCTTTTTCCCAGAGGTCTCTGGCTCATTCTCTTGAAAGTGACATATCAGCCAAAGACAAAGGGACAGCTCGCCTCCCATTTTTTTTATAGATTCCACTTTGGGTGGGAATGTGGAGTTTTCTCCCTCACCTTCTATGGAAAATTATCTTGTCAGACCCTACCAGTTGGGCTGTGTGTGTCTCTCTCTCTCTCTCATATGCCTGCCCCAATGATGCTCCATGACAGTATTGCAAGAGTTCTGCTTTCTGAGAGACTTGATTTGCTTCTGACATCCCAGAATCGCTGTTTCTCCATTCTAAGCTCCTAGTGAACTATACACCTCTCCCAGAGAGATGCAGCATATACCACTCTGCTCTCCTTCACCATCTAGGACCCCATCTCGTTTCTCCAGGCAGAAGGAAGAGGAGTTGTTGACAACTGCCCACTGTGCTCCCCCATCATGTCAAATGGCTCCGCACACACAATTGTACTCCTGCACTTGATATTCGGATCAGACATGAACCAGGTCCTTAGTAGGAGAATCTGTGAATTCAGCCCATGTGTCTATTCCCCCTCGTATTGGTCCTGTTGAGTATAACCAGATAGAATTATAGGATTGTTGAACTGGAAAGAACATCAAGAAATCCTCATGACCCTGCTCCACATCTCTTCTTGTAGCATTTAAGCCAAATTTTCCATCTGAATTGTTTTGTTTTTTAAGTCAGTATTTGCGAACATGCTATACTTACTTATCTAAATCAAAAAGATTATGGCCTTAGTGTGATGCCATACTTGTCTGAGCAATGTGCACTCCTTTTCCACTCTTCCTGGATCACATCCTAGAGCTAAATAGATCAGGACTATCTACAAGCTCCATTTATCTGGACACAGTTACCTCATTCCACTCCAAGATAAAAGATCACTTGGTATTCACCCATCCAGTGACAAAAATTACTTAAGGGCCCTCAGCACTAAGCAAGCACTCACCATTTACCTTGACAAAACAAAATTATTCTGACAGTCACCACATTTATTTCTCTCTATTGCTGAAAGAGCAAAAGGATCAGTCATAGACAAAAGTCTGTCAAAATAGACCTTGGAGTGCATCCATCTTTGCTACCAACTACACTGTGTTCTTCACCTGGAATTTGTATGCATTCCAGTCCTCCATTGTCTACCTCAATAGCTTCTCTAAATAACATGCTGATTACCTACGTTTGTAAGGTAACTACATAGGAACATTATGCAACTTCCCATGATGTGGCATCATAACACAGGAAAATGGCTTTAACACTATTTTGTTTATAAATAGGTAACTGAATCCCTTGATCAACTGTAGCTATTATATTCTCAGACTCTTTACTGACTAGCAGGATTTTTAGCGATTTTTGGCATAATTGGATCACTGCAACCATATGGAGTCCCATGGATTCATGTAGACCTCACTGATAGTTCAGAGTGTCTGTTCCCTATCTTGCTTTTGAATAAATGCTATCCAATAAATGCTATATATGCTTTGGCTATATAGCTAAAGCATTTAGAATAAACTATCTATTTATAAAGAACTAAAATGAAAGTCCTGAATCTCCTCAGTGCGCTATACTGTGACAATTTGCAGTTCTAATGAATGTTTGCATCTAGTGAAATTGTTTTATGACTTTGCTATGAACAGGTTTGTGTGTGTATAGATATAAAAATAGAAATATTCATTTAGGAAATGTGTTCCTATATAAAATTAAGCAAGAAGTAGTTTTTAAAAACTAATTTGGTAATGTATTGTCTACAGACATTTTTAAGGAAATTCATAATATTTGTATAAAATTTAGGAAGAAAATGAACGGGTAATGTTCTTTCATACTTTTACAGCAAATCCTCTAGATTAAAGAAAAATCCCCTTCTTGCTAAATCCTCCATCCACTCTGTGTCCCTGAGTAGCAATGTTTATTGGAAAGCAACATGATTTTTTTCAGTTGTTAAATTAATTGTTTTGTATTTAAACTGAATTGTGGAATCTAAATCTTGGTTTAAACTACACTCATCTATTTGAGTCCCTGGGGGAGAAAAGGGCTCCATTTTCATGGAGACAGATTTGGAAGTTTGACAGATTACAAAATAAAATTCACAGATAAGATTTCATATTTTGTCCAATGTATCTTATAACTACAATTCTATAAAGGAAATTGACTAAAGGATAAAATATTACACAAAAATAAAAGATCACTCTCGGACACTTAACTCAAACGGTTGATTTAAAAATCTTATGGGCCTGATCTGTGTTTCATGCTGTTTTAAATCAGCAATAACTTCAGTACCATAATACCTTAGATTAGCTGCCTGTGGTCCTGTATTTTGTTTTCCCTTGTATTCCCCCAACACACTCAGGCATCATTTGATCCAGAATCTTGTTTTGTTGTCTTCTATATTTAGATTAGGGCAAAGAATATGTGTGCTTGTTTGTCATATAGTACACTTTTGGGTGCTTGAACCAAAGTACTGAGTATTCAAAGTGACTATATGAACATAAGAATTAGCTCTGAGCTATTTAAATAATTTTTTGAAACAATCCATTTGTTTAAAAGTGATTTGGGTGATTTAGTGATTTGGGTGGATCACTAAAACAGGAACTAGTTGGCTTTGTCAGTTTTATGGAGTTGGAAAAATTAAGTGTTTTTTCTTGATCTGGATTATGGTGGTGAATGAGATCAGGCACAGGTATGGATTTTTTTTTTAAAGCAGCAGGTTGTAACTTTATTAAATGAGATAGCAAGGGTGCTACCAGCCCATCATCTGTACTCTCATCTGCCAGATGATGATTTAAGTAGTTCCAGTGCAGGCAAAGCAACAGTACCACCATATAACCCATACACTGAAATTCATTCTTCTTAACCTATCACTGAGATTCATGTCACTCTTAAAAATTATCTTACAAAGGGGATAAAGGATAATAAAAAGGGGTCTCAACCCACCATGCCTTAGCCTTTTAATGGCACTAGACATTGGCTGCAACTTGCCTTATTTAAGATTCCTATCAACTATTACTACTAATTAGTAAGTGCATCTCTTATTTAACTCCGCCTACAACATGCAGTGAGAGAGGTGAAAAAAAACTCTTAGACCTCTGCCAGTTTGGCCCCATTGGGAGCCTTCCTGACCTCACCCGAGCATCTGCAGTATAGCAGACATATGGAAAAGTAGTATATCTTGTTTAAGGACTTGATAGTTCAAGGTGCTTGATACTTGAGTAGGAGGTGCTCAGCCACTAGTAGAATAGGTCCTTAAACTATAACTATTGGTACAGGTGGTCTGGTTTTGGGGGGGTTTGTTTTCTTTTGTTTTTACTGTTTTTTTGGTAAGGCAATATTTCTCTTTTCTACCCTGAAAGCTCTAAACTGCAGTTCAGCTTTTAGGTGTCTGCTCTTCTGCATCCTTGAAATTATAAATCTAAGCTATTTTCTATCAGATCTTTCCATATGGTTTTCATGCATTTTGCGCAGTACTTTAAATTGCTCATGTTGAATATCAATAAAAATACATAACTTTTATGCTAACCTCCTCCATTAGATATATTTCACAGCATTGGTGATTTGACTGATTAAGAGATCAGTTTCTGAGAAGATTATATTTGAATGTGAATGAACTAAAAATACTTAGTGGTACCAAGTGGATTATTTTCCACATGATGAAGGTGACTCTCTAATTATTTGCACTTACTTTGATTGCTGTATTGTGTTTTACCACTTGGATTGCCATCTTATCATAAAATGTGCTGCTATAGTGGCAAAAAATAAAATGTATACTATGCAGCAAAGAACATTTAGAGGAACACTTCTTTGTATGCATATTTTTGTTGATAGTATACAACAGTTGAAAAAGAAATGGAGAAACATCACAGGGATTTAGAAGGATCATATGAATATAGAGTCCTCTATTATCTCTAGAAATGAGAGAATATCCAAATTTAACATTGAGACTGCAACTCAGCTGTTGTGAATTTTACTCCAAAACTGAATGGAGTATTGTGATGAGTTTGTGTGACTTATAAATGGTATAATGCTGGTTTCCAGAATTATTTTCCATCACATTTCCTCCCCCAATGTTGTTAACATTTTTATCACTATTGAGCGTTGAGAAGATGTTTTCAATGAGCTGTCTCGGATGCCTTTTTTCTCAAGTTGTGATAGTTATTTTAATAATGAGTTCTGGATGTAAGCTTAGTCACTGCTCCAGGTTTGGTCACAACCTTTGGTGCAAACCTTTTGCCTTAGTCCGTCCTTGGAAAACTGAGATCCCCTCAGCCCAGCAGCATATCACCTTGAAACCAATCCCCTAGACCACAAAGCATGTAATCATTCCTGATTCAGATTTTCTTCTGCAGAAAAGCAGTGAAGACCTATCTGGTTGCACTAAAGTTCTTTTAGCAGCAATGATCACAGAATAACCTGTCACATGTTTCTTTTGCAAACAGGTAAGAAAAATACTTAAACCTCAAAATTAGTGGAAGTATGGGAGAGGGTCTTTTTTATTAATTGTATGTATGAGACCTAGGACCTACAGTTGTGGTCATATTGGAGTTAGGTGTATCTTTAATAGAAACAATGAGTTCTCCATTTTTTTCCAAATCCTCATTTATTCAAATCTGGGAGACACGGGTGAATGGATAACATGGCCAAGGGAAGGCATTGCCTTCCCAGTACTATCCACACTCCCATTGCCTGGGAGGGTTGGAGCTGCAGCCAGGATGCCCAGCCCACGGGCTGACAAGTGTTCTGGCTGGCTGGAAAGGATGGGTCCAGGCCACCTGCTTGGACAGTGAAACTAAGGGATGTGGGAATGTTCAGTGGTTGGGGGGCAGTAACCAGGAGTGGGGCCATCCCCTGCCAGGATGGCTGGAATTGGCTCTCGGTTGGTGTGACGGGGCGGGCCGCCTCCACCCTGCGGAGGCGGACGTGCCCCGCACTGACCCCCCGGTGGCCCTTATGTTGCTGGGGGTAACCCAGCACGAGGCGGCGGTCTGCGGTCTCTGCACCGCCGCCGCTCAGCTGAGAGGCGGGGGGCGGGGCTAGGACGGAGAGCGCACAAGCGTGCTCTATGGGAGGCGTGCGTGACGGCAGACGTCACGACGCCGGAATCCCGGCGGGGAATTCAAATACGCTGGAGGAGGCTGGGGGTGGGAGCACGGGCAAGGAACGGAGGGAGGGAAGGAGAGGAGAAGGAAGGCGAGGTGCACCCAAGGTACCAGGAGTTAAAGGAGGCAGTCGGGGAAGAGGACGCCGAGCGGGGGCCCCGAGAGCGGCAGGGCAGGAGGCGAAGGGAAGAGCGGCCCTTGCGAGGGGGACAAGAGGCCGGTCACCATCCTCTGGGCAGGAAGTGGCCCAGGGCAGGGCACGGAGTTGGCGGGCCGGTGAGCTGCGGACACCGTCCCCACTGGCCGGTTGGGTCGCCACCGACCTACCCTTAGGGCCCTGGGCTAAGGTCCGGAAGAGAGGGAGGGCCCGGACCCCCCTGACCCCATGGGGTTAAGAAGCATTTGAGCATCAAACCTCACGTCCGACCTCGGGCAGGGACTACGTGCACGGTGAGACTGGACCCAGGAGGGGAGAGCAAGGGGACAAGAGGGGGGGAGACCCTCGTACCCCCCTCGTACAGTTGGGGAAAGTTAGTGTAAGAGGTATGGTCTTGGACAGAATACGTAGGGGTGGGGCTTGCCTTCCCCTGCTCTGCATTCACCCACTGGCCATGGCGGGAGGAGGGGACTGTCCAAATTTAGAAACTAAAATATACATTTGCTGAATGTACCCTTAGATTAGTTCAGTGTGTTTCTCTATATGCAATAGAACAGGGTGAGACCATGGCTTAATTCCTTTGGGGTTGCTTACATCCCTGAAGGTGCTAGGAGTGAACATTCTTGCAGGATCAGAGTGTAAGTGTTTTGATCATGCATTCATGCTTGAGCCTTTCAAGAAGGAAAGGTTTATTACATCTTCCCTGACCGCTTTATGCACTCATGCCATAGTCAGAAAATGCTTGGCCCTTATATATAATGATGTGCTGTAGTGTGTATATATGAACTGAGTTTACCTGAAAATATTTGCATTCAATAATATCAGGTCACTCATATCTGGGGAAGTGTAAATATTGATCATAGGGATAATCATTCTGACCTCCTTAGTAAAGTGCTTTGAGATCTACAAATGAAAAGTGCAACATAAGAGCTAGACATTATTATAATTTCTTGAGCCAGTACCCTAAGATTCAGAAGTACAGTCTCTAATGCACAAACATGCGAGGAATTGTGTGAAACCTAGATTACCTCACTAGTGCTAATAGATAGTGTTGAATAACCAACTAAACAGAGTTTGATCATTTCAATTATGGTATTTTCCGATGATCATGGTTGGTGTTAGTAAAATGTTGTTATCTGTCTTAGGAAATATACTTATCAGTTCTCCCTATACACTGCTTCATACTTAATGATATAATCTCCAAGAAGCTATGCTATACAGCAGTGAGTTTGTAGTAGAATCGTTTTACTTACTATGCTTCCCGTCAGATTCATCTGAATCTGTACTCTATTTTCAGGCAAAAAACTGCCATTGATTGTGATGAGAATATCCTTGTTTGATCTACTTTGTATGTGAGGATCCATTCTGAATGGTTAATATATAAATACTCATGTTTAAGCATTTGCCTATGCCTGTCTCATTGTTTTCTTAATTCCTCACACTGTAATAACGGTGTGCATAATTATGCAAGATGAATCATTTGTGAATGTGTTCTCTCTAATTATGCTCATTATTCTATCCAAAACAGTAGTGTTTTCAGGCAGATATGTTTAAAATTAATGAGGTATTAATTCTTATCTAAGTACCTAAATGATGACACACTTTCTTCTAGAAAAGCAATGTTGATGAATTAATATACTTGAGAAGTACTTTTGTTGCTGCTGTTGAATTTAATGTTGTGTTTTTGGGAGGGGTTGTAGTACATCAGTATTTCCCCATCACTATGTTTTGCACAGAGTCCCATGTTTTGCACAGAGTCCCAAGTAAGTCAGTCCTTGCTTGATGTATGTATAACCATACAGTAAGGCACAAAAGTATCCTAACTGATTTCAGTCCAAAATATGGCATGTACAATTTGCTGTGATAGGCATGATTGTGTTACCAAAATTATGAGAGGGCTAATTGATTAACATTATGCTTGGAGTGGTTGTGTAACCATTTTGGCTCCAGGATATTGGAGGCAAGGTGACTGACTTAACCAAAATCTAGTTCAATAAAAGATATTGAGAGAAAGAGAAAGCTTTCAAGCCAAAGTTGCTACCTAAAAGTAAATGGAATCTGAGTGACAAAAATGTCATGACATACATAAGTTATTTCTGAGTCTAGTTTCTAGATATGTACAAACTAATACTATGTAAAACAATGACATCATAGAGATTTTTTTTTAATAATTTGTACTCCATCTGACATACATATCCTTTGTCACTAGTTTAAAAACCAGCTACTAAAGCAGACTGGCTCCCGCCTGTTGCCCTGTATCAGAGGGCAGCAAAATAGGGCAGCAGCAGCCTCTATTTGTGGGAATGCATGTAGTTGATGAGATTAACCAACAAGCCTAGTCTTATTGGTTAATTATGTACTCGACTACATGCTGACATCCCTATTTTAGATGAGTCAAATTAACGTCACTACCAGGAAAGTTAATAGAGTAAATTAATTGAGCAATGAGTTTGCAAACATCAAGAATGGGGTGAGCAGTTTTGAAGGGGGGCACTTCACCATTTTTGGTAATGGTCCTGGACCAGCTTTGCCCCCAGAAGGGATGGAGCCTCAGATGGAAGGGAAAGGGCCTAGGGCAGAAGGGACAGTTCCCTCTAGGCACCACATGCCCTGGTGGGGGACAAGGGGGGAAAGAAGAGAACACTTCATGCACCTCCTCACAGGGCGGGGAAACACCATAAAATCTCTCAGTCCCCACCCCTGCCATGCCAGGGGCATGCATCACCTAGAGGGAACCATCATCTCTATTGAGCAGCTGACTGTTCCCTCTAGGTGCCATGTGCCCCTGGGGGGGCGGAGGAGACTTCACTCACTTCCCCCTCTGAGACACTAATTGGCCTCATGTCGAGGGCGTGGCAGGGTAGGCTGTGGGCCAGATCAAATGGTTTGGCAGCCAATATCTTTCCCACCCCGATCTAGAAGATAAGGTGATAAATAATAGGGAGCATGGATATGTAAACAACAAATCATATCAAAGCATCTTATTAGATCTCTTTACAGAGTAACAAGCCTCATGAATAAGGTGACTAGCAGATGTGATTTATCTGGATTTTTAGTAAGGTTTTTTATATTGTCTTGTATGATTTTCTCAAACAAACAAGGGAAATACAACCTACATGGAGCTACTATACGGTGGGTCATAACTGGTTGGATAACCATTCTCAGAAAGTAGTTATCAATAGTTCAGAGTCATGAGTTTCTGCATGGTTGAGTTCTGCATCTGGTTCTGTTCAATGATTTAGATAATGACAGAGAGTTTGTGGATGGTACCAAACTGAGAAGGGTTGCCAGTGCTTTGTAAAACAGGATTACAATTTGAAGTGATCTGGACAAACTGGAGAAATGGCCATAAGCTATTAGGATGAAATTCAATAAGGGCATATCCAAAGTTCTCCACTTAGGAAGGAACAATCAATTGCCCACATACAAAGTGGGAAATGACTACCTAGGAAGGAATATGGAAGAGCGGGATCAGGGGGTCATAGTGCACCATAAGCTAAATTAGTCAACAATGCAACACCGTTGACGGATGGGGAAACAAAAAATTTGGGCTATGAGCAGTGTTGTAAGTAAGGCATAATAAGTCATTGTTCCTCTCTACTTTGTGCTGATTAGGCCTCAACAGGAATATTGTGTTAAGTTCTGGCCACCACATTTTAGGAAAGATGTGGATAAATTGGAGAAAGCACAGAGACATGCAACAAAAATGACTGAAGGTGTAGAAAACATGACCAGTGAGGGAAGATTGAAAACACTGGATTTGTTTAGTAAGGAGAAAAGAAGACTGAGAAGAGACATAAGTTTTCACATATGTAAAAGGTTGTTAGAAAGAGGAGAGAGAAAAGCTCCCTGTAACCCATGAGGCTTGATAAGAAACCATAAACTTAAATGGCCATAAAAAGTGTTTTAGGTTGTTAACCAACCTGACAATTAGTGTATCAAAGCACTGGACTCAATTGCCTAGGAAGGTTGTAGAATCTTCCCCAGTGGAGACACTTAAGAGTAGGTTAGACAAACACCAGTCAGAAATTGTCTGGACAATACGTGGTCCTCCTGTGAATGCAGGAAACCAGACTAGAAGGCCTCTTGAGGTCCCTTCTGGTCCTTCAATACTATGAGCTTAAGCATCTCATGATGATTTTACAAGAGCTTAACTACTAGAAATAAAACCTTGGGCTCCTTGTCTCACAGATATTGCTCTCCCCCCTCCCACCCCCGAAGTATGGACTTCTAGTGAAATGGCTACTCCTGGGTCTTTTTATGCAAAATTGCTAGTTTCTAATCCTGGAGCTCTTAGTGTGTGAGTGGACTGCTGCACATATGGAAATTTCTACTGAGTGCAATCCACAGTTACAGAAGGTAGTAGGGCTCTCTATAGGCAGAACTGTCTGCTTATCCTGTCAGTTTAAGGACCAGGGTCCTTTCCTGCAGCTGCTATGCAGTTTTGGTAGTTTACTGTTGGGGGATGGGTAGAAATGACAATATATTTTCAGCCTTCAAATTGTCATGGGGTGGAGGGGAAACATGGGTTTCACAATCATAGGAAATAAATGACATGGAAAATATGAAATGTTTCTCTAATTTTTATGAGTTAAAAACAATTTTTATTAAATGCTTAAAGAACCGTAATGGTGAGAAGTCTGTACTTAAATATTTATACAACTGGATTTAAGTTGTGTAAATGCTTTTATTACTTGTTAAGGATGAATTTCGGGCAATGGGGTTTAAGTTTTTAAAAAGGAAAGTATAGGCCTGCAAAGGATACTTGTGTGCCTTCATAGCGCATAAATTGATGTTATCTTTCTTGCAACAAGACCAAGTTGCTCTTCTTTGCCCAAAACATTTGATACACCTACATTTTTGCTTCTCCTCACATGCTTTGCAGCTACTTTGAAGCTTAGGAAACAGAATTAATCAGATGTTTCACTGTGCTTGATAGAACACAAATACATCATAGGTAAGGTTCACTGGCATTTCTTTTACTTATTACTGTAATTAGCTTTGAAATTGACTTTCACGTTCACATATTTCTCAAGATGTTGATTCTAAATATTTGTTCAAGGAATCATCTAATTTATGTTACAGTTCTTCCTGTCTTTCTGATGCCCCAAGAAGTGGTGTATGTATATATTTTTTTCTTTTCATTTAGGGTATTTCACATAGGGTCTTATGAATAGCTTTAAGATTTATTGCATCAATCATAATGTTTTTAAAAAGTCATTTCTATTTTTTCAAATAATAATTTGTTAGACTTATCAGTAGTGATTTAAAATACTGCTTCAAAACAGTAAGTTAGGATGTCTGTATCACTTATGACACTATGGTATGTGATAGCTAAATCTCTCAGGAATTACCTAAATTTTTTTTCAGTTGTGAAATGCATGAGTTTTAATTCCAGTTTAAATACAAGTTTTATACAGCTTAACAGAAAAAATAAAGAATGAGCAATCAGATCAAGGCAAATTGTTTCAAGTATTAAGCCATGTTCTATTATTCCTGTTAATTAGTTACATATATTTTTGTTCATAGATCTTGCATAACAGCTTCCAATTTGATGAACCCTCAGGCACAAGAACATCAGGCAAACATTAGACATTAAATGAAGAGAAAATGTAATTTTCATTTAAGTCTTTTTAGTAGCTAAAAAAATTGGCCTTCTTAAAAGCCCCCCATTGGTTTTAAACTAATCAGTGTAGCCACATGTATAGAGTTGAAGAATAAATAGTTGCATTGAAAACAAAATGTTTTGGTCTTTCCTTAGCAAATCACTAACGTCAGCAATATTAATGTGTGTTTATGAAGACATTGTCTTAGATGTGTGTTTATGAAAAGTTTTACCTGTTTTCAGATGTAGCATTTGTGGAAGAAGTAACTAACTTAGATGAATATACTTTGTGTTAGTTTTTAAGAGCATAGTCTCATCTTGATGTTGGGATGTACCATTTAGCTTCTTTTAATACACAATACCTAGCAAGTTGAGCAGTGAGACTGTTGAGATTTTACTGATTTTTCTCATTTTATAATATCTTTCACAGAGAAAAACTTCTGTATTAAGGAAAATGACTATTACATGTCAGACAAAATCCCATGAAATTAGATATTTGAAAGGCAACCATTTGTAAAACAAATGCTGTTCTCGACAATAAACATTCAATATGGTTAATTCATAAGTACTTTGCTGAATCAGAGCCTATATTCTGTCATTTCTTTTCCCCTAACACCATTCTCCACCCCCAAAAGAAGATTATTACTGCTTTATTAGCCACGTGTAATTACAGAGACTTCTCCAAAACCGTGATCCCAATACAATATACATGCCCTCTCTATTCTACCTTACTCAGCAGTAGCTTCTTCTCCTTCTGAGATAAGTCTGTTGATTTATTTGTATACTTCAAAAAATACACTCCATTTACATAAGTATGCATAATAGAATTGTAAATTCCAGCTGCTATATACAGGACATGGGATTTCTGTCCGCTTCTCTAGGTCTTTTCCAGGAGAAAGTATAAGACAGTTAATTGATCCAGATACATGAAATCAACTTAATCTGTTATTTTATTATGTGTCAGCAGGTGGTGCTCGAATGCAGTTTTGTAGCTAAGACACTGTGACATCTATATGTAGCATGAACAAAGACACAAACTCAGAGAAGTCTGTTTTTCCTTTCTTTACTTCTTAGAATTTTGTCCAGCAGAGAATTTAAGTTAGAATTCAAAGAATAAATCAATGAATAATTATGCCTCTCTTGCTCAGTAGCTTATATCAGATTCTACAGGGGTCATAGTGAATCACAAGTCAACAGTGTGACACTTGTTTTAAAAAAAAGCAAACATCATTCTGGGAATCATTAAAAGGAGTGTTGTGAGCAAGACACAAGGAGTAATTCTTCCCCTCTACTCTGTGCTTATTAGGCCACAGCTAGAGTACTCTGTCCAGTTCCAGGCACCACATTTCAGGAAAGATGTGGAAAAACAGCAAAACCGAGCCAATGAAAGCCATGAGGTTCCGTGACTATGGACCGTTTAGGAAAACAAAGCAGTGTAGGCCCACTATCAGCTTTACCAAAGCAGGCCTGCAGAACACTTTGAGAAACACTGGTCTAGAAAGTTGTTGGTCCTGCTGTGAGTGCAGGAGATGGGACTCCCGAGGTTCCTTGTAGTTCTAGTATTTTAGAATTATTCTAAAGTATCCCTAGACTTTGTTTGCCAGAAGCTGGGAATGGATGACATGGACTAGGTCTCTTGACAATGTCCTAGTCTGTTCATTCTCTGAGGCACTTAGTATTGTCAGAGTCAGTATACTGGGCTAAATAGACCATTTGTCTGACCCATGAGAATGGCCATAATGGTCTTCTTTAGAACTGCACCATCTGGTGACCTGCCATCTGGTAAGTCATCTCATCCATTGCATGATGGCTGCAGAGAAGCAGGGCGTAGCAGGCTGGAAGAGTAGAGTGGGGTGGGGCACTGTGCAGAGCTGCTCTGGCTCCTGCCACTGCAGCAAACACAAGGGTGTGTGGGCAAGGCAATGTGACCCCTGTTTCTGCCCCACTCCAGGCACCATAATCCTTCGGTTTGCATTACGCAGGGGGAGCGAGCAAAGTGATGAAGCAGGGGTGGGGCATAAGCAGAGCAGGGGCAGAGCCTTGCAGGGGGTTTGTCCTTGGCCCCATACCTGAGACACTCGGGGAGGGGGGGGTTGCCCCAAACCCTGCATCTCCCTAGGGATGGCCCTGCCTACTGTAATAAAAAGCTTTTGTTTACTTTATGCCTTCTCCTACTATTCGTTTTCTATGGATGTGCAGCAGCACACACTATTCTTTTCAAGGATTATTTTTTACCAAGAAATTATATTCTTTCATTAAGGAATTCTGACTAATTGATTTTTACCAGAAATATGCCTCTCCCTTTAAAACAAAAATTAACATCCCTACTCATTTTCCCTGACTGCAGGGAAAAGGCATCTAGACAAAAGAATTCAAACAGATTTGAGAGTTTGGGCTCTCTGGACAAACATGGTACATGCCTTATAATACAGTATTTAATTACATGATCACATATTATTTCCTTTAGGTTTCCTGATTTCAGAGCTGTCCCATTCACATGATGGTTCAAGGCAGCTGACTGGCTGACTCAGAGAAAGGCTAAACCAGTGGGCAATAATTTTTGGCCAGGGGCCACTTGACAATTTTTTGAAGTGGCCCCAGGCCAGCCCGGAAGGGACGGGACCTCATCCAGAAGGGATGAGGCCAGAAGGGGTGAGGCCAGAATGCTTCTGGGCTTCCCCACCCCCAGACCATAATTGGTCTGGGGGGGAGCCCCTTTGCCCTCCCCCTTTCCACGAGGCACCCATGCCCCTGGCAGGGTGGGAAGAGGGTTCACACACTCCCCAGGTCCTCATTGGCCTGTGGGCGGGGGGAGCACGCCAAGCCTTCTCCTGCCCTACCCCTGCCTTTGTGAGGAGCACTTCAAAGTGCCACATGCTGCTCACAGGTGAGGAGGAGATGTCACATGCTCCCTGCCCGGAACTCCTAATTGGCCTGGCAGCAGGGGAGCTTTGCAAAGCTTCCCTTGCCCTGTTCCCATCCTGCATGAGCGTATGGTACTTTGAGTGGACATTGAGAGGTCATCAAGTCCAATCCCCTGCCCATGTGGCAGGACCAAGCACAATCTAGATCATCCCAGATAGATGTATATGTAACTTGTTCTTAAATATCTCCGATGATAGAAATTCCACAACCTCCCTAGGCAATTTATTTCAGTACCTAACCATCCAGACAGGAAGTTTTTCCTAATGTCTAACCTAAACCCTCCCTTGCTTCAGTTTCAGCACATTGTCACTTGATCTATCATCAGAGGCAAAGGATAATTTTTTTTCTCCCTCCTCCCTGTAAATCCCTTTTAAGTACTTGAAAACTGTACTCATTTTCCCTCTCAATCTTCTCTTTTCCAAACTAAACAAACCCAATTCTTTCAGTCATTACTCATAGGCCAGGTTTTCTAGACCTTTAATCATTTTTTGTTACTCTTCTCTGGTCCTTCTCCAATTTTTCCGCATCTTTCCAGAAATGTGGTGCCCAGAACTATACACACTACTCCAGTTGAGGCCTAATTAGTGCAGAATAGAGCAGAAGAATTACTACTTGTGTCTTGCTTAATCACTCCTGTTAATGCATCCCAGAATTATATTTGCGCGCGGTTTGTGTGTGTTTTGGGGTTGGGTTTTTTTTTCTCAACAGTGACTCATGTTTAGATTGGCTAAGCAGCAGTTACACAGAAAAAGGCTTGTGGATTACAGTGGATGAAAAGCCGGATAGGAGTCAACAGGGTGCCCTTGTAGTCAAGAAGGCTAACAATCTATTGGGGTGCCTTATTTGGAGCATTGCTAGCAGATATAAGGAAATCATTATTCCCCTTTATTCAGCACTGGAGTATTGTGTCCAATTCTGCCTCTCCCCTCCGTCCCCCCCCCCCGTACCCTCCCTCTACAGAAAGGTTGTGGATGCTTTGAAGACAGTTGAGTGGAGGGCAACAAAAATGATCAAGCACATGACCTACAAGGAGAGTCTGAAAGATTTGGGCTTATTTAGTCTACAGAACAGAAGAGTGAGGGGGGATTTGACTACCTGAAGGGAGGTTCCAGAGAGGATAGCAATAGGCTGTTCTCAGTAATGACAGATGGAAGAACAAGGAGCAATGGTCTCAGGTTACAGTGAGGGAGGTCTAAATTAGGGATTAGGAAAAACTATTTCATAGGATGTTGGTGAAGCTCTGGAATGGATTATCTAGGGAGATGGTGAACTCTATCCCTAGAGGTATTTGTTTCAGCTTCACAAAGCCCTAGCTGGGATGTTTTAGTTGGGATTAGTCTTGCTTTTAGCAGGGGGTTGGACTTGATGACCTCCTTGAGGTTCTTCCAACCCTATGATTGATGATCTTCCAGGTGTTTACAGATGGTTTCCTTAATTATTTGCTCCATTATCTTTCCTGATACAAAAGTGAATCTGTCTGGTCTGCAGTTTCCTGGGTTCTCCTTATTTCCCATTTTAAAGGTGGGCACTACATTTGCCCGTTTCCAGTCTTCTGGAATCTTTCCTGTCTTTCATAACATTTCAAAGATAGCTAATGGCTCAGATACCTCCTCTATTGGCTCGAGTATTCCAGGATGCATTTCATCAGGCCCTGAACTTTTTCTCTAGCATGCACTATTGTAGGCATCCAGTCACCACAAAGCTTCTTGCTGATGATGTAATAAAGAAGTCGTTAAGCAGCTCTTCCATTTCTACATGTTCTGTTGTTGTTGTTTTTCCCTCAGCATTGAGCAACAGACCTATCAGATCCTTCATCTTCATCTTGTTTCTAATATAGTTGTAGAATGTTTTCTTGTTATCCTTTTAATCTTTAATAAAATTGAGGTCATTTTCTTGCTTTTGCCTTTCTAATTTTGCCCCTACATACTTGGAGTGTTTGTTTATATTCATTCTTTGTACTTGGAACCAGTTTCTACTTTTATAGGACTCCTCTTTCATTTTTATTTCACTCAAGTAAGGTTAAGCAGGAATAGTCTTTTGGCATACCTCCTGGTTTTTTCTGTGCAGTAGAATAACATGCCCTTGTGCCCTTTATAATGTCCCTTTGAAAAACCGCCAACTGTCTTTAATTGTTTTCCTCTAAGCGTATGTCTACACTTGCTCCCTAGTTCGAACTAGGGATGCAAATGTAGGCAACCAAAATTTACTTCAGGTTCATGCAGCCTACACAGGGCAGCAAAGGAGATGAAAAGCCAATAGTGGCAAAAGGGGATCAAGAGAGCAGAAGGAAAAGGAAGCAAGTGATAGCAGAGATACTGATGGGAACAAAATATTGTTAGACTTTTTGGAGGATGAGAATCTTAAATTCAATAGGCTAGCAGACAGAAGGCCAATGAAAGCACTCAAGAAAAAGAGTGATAGTCAATCTTTGAATGTGAAAAGAGAGATGGTTGTCCAAAATATTGCTGTGCTCCAGACTGGTGGGAGAAAAAAGCAAGAGGAAGGAAGTTCAACCCTGACAAGGTTACAATAATCAAGATCAAAAGGGACTGATAAATAAAGATTTTTATGGGGGGGACACACTATATGGATTTTGGTGAAACATTAACATGACCCAACAGTGAGACACTGGGTAGAAAAAAGGAAATAGAAAAAGTTAAATATTACAGTTGGGTTCCAAGACTAGAATACAGTAAAGCTGCAGAAGCTGTGAGTAGAAATAGAGGAGAGAAATTGGGAAGAAAGCTGGGAAATTCAGACTGAAATAATGAATCTTGAAATGATGGTAGTAAAATAAAGATGTCTCATCATGGGAGCAGTCTGAGAATTGAGACTGGATAGAGGGGGAATTTGGGAAGTAGACTTCCAGTGCTGTTGGCACTGAAGTTGTAGTTGATATCTGAGGTCAAATGAAGTTGGAAAGAAGATTAAGTGTAGGAAGAGGAAATAGGGACAATATGAAAAGATTAAGGCGAAGTCTAATAGTCATTAGATGCACTGAAGGAGAACTCAGACGTAAAAAGCAAAGAGTCACGGAAGCACAGTTATGAGAGAGAGTAGAAAAGTGAGGGTTCAGTAAAATGAAGGGATCAGATACCTCTAAAAATACAACAAATGGTGTGGTAGCACTAACAGCTCTCTGAATAGTATCCTTCCTGTCTTAGGAATCTATCTATTGACTTTGATTTTTATCTGCTTAAGTTTAAGTACCCATTCTCCAGATACTTAATGATGCTCTGTCTTTTATCTCTCTCGCTTTTTCTTTCTCTCTCCCCTCCCCTTCCCCTCTCCTATTTATTTTGAGTTTTCATATCCCCAATTCATAACTCCGGTCATCTGAAGAAGTGGGCTGTGCCCACGAAAGCTCATGATACCATCTACATGTTTTGTTAGTCTATAAAGTGCTACCAGACCATTGGTGGATTTTTTTTCTGTAACAGACTAACTCGGCTACCCCCTGAAGCTCTTAGAATATAGGTAGATATCTGATGCATCAACTGCAGGGTTAATTGGTTTAAAAATGTGTTATTCTGGAACTACTAGATTTAATGTCCTTTAAAAGAAAGGGTAACTAATTAAAGTTCAATGGATGTTGCCTCAAAAACAGCCTCATCAAATAGCAGACCAAGTAGTTTGAAACTTAAAAACTACTCATAGTTCATGCCGTTCTTCTTGATAAGATACTCATGAGGTTGATAAAAATGCTCTCAGATTATTGTATAAAATCAGCTGAGAGAGGAGAGAATTTTATAATTGTGGAATTACCTATAATATAAACATCCTATTTCCTTCTGCATTTTATAAATATTCGGGACATAATGAATTTGATTAAAGCAGTTTAATCACAGTATGTTGTATGTTGTGCAGCTACTACCTCCTATTAAACATAATAGCTCAGTGAACAGGTAGTAGGTCCCTAGTGAACTATGCACATCAAAGTTTGAAAACTTCTTCATTTTAATGAGCTGCATTTTCAGAGACCAGACCTCTCCCTGTTGGAATGGCTGCGGGAGGCAAAAATGAAAGTAGTTTTTTTCATTCCCTTTGAGACATTAGTTGCTAAATGCTGTGAATTTCAAAATTACAATAGTAGCACAGAATTACTTGAAGGCGCCTCTGTCTGTACTTGCCCTTGGGCAGAAAATTATTGTTGGGGAAAAAAATAGTGCACTAAGTACACGTAGTCTCAGAGAGGAAACAATTTCCCCTTCTGAAATCCAATCTATACATAAAACAAGTCCAGAAATATGTTTTTTGAGTGTTTGTAATGTATTGTGTTAATGTATCATTCAATTTACAGGAAATATTCAGTGGCTGAATTTTTGAGCAATAAGCCATGTATAATTGAAATTTTAATCCATTCCATTGGGTTCAATATGATCTGGACTAGTGATATCCCACAATGGTTTAATAATTTTATCAAAAGGGATTGATAATTCTGCTGATTTCACTGAATAAAACAAATGCAAATTATGCATGCCATTTGTATTCATTTAGTTAAAGAAATACATGAGGTAAAGCTCATAAAATAGTGTGCTTTACTATAATAGAAAGTATTACCCTTTTTTGTTTGAATGGAAGTGTGATGGTATGATTTAATCAGCCCTTCCTGAAACTGTATCTTACACATTTGGCAAATTGTGTCACAAATTGTGTGCCTTGATTACAAATGTTGAATGCATTGTAGCTCTGAGCTACAGGCATCATAAACTATTTTATCATAGAAATTCTAGAGAAGAGTAACAAATATTTCAGCAGTAACAGTAACAAAATGTATATTTTTTGTTATTACCTCAGATCTTCTCTCAGCCAGTGCTTCTGCATTTCCTCCTAAGTGATTCCAGCAACATAGCTTCACTACTATAGTGGTACTCTACATACCAAATATTCCAGGAATCATAAGGTTGTACAGGTGATAAAATAACACAGGACACAAATTAAGTGCAGCTCCTGCAAGGTGGATCTGGCTTGAACTTCTGCTGTTTGAACATTCCTGTTATTTCCTGGCATACAGCTATTCATACATTGTTAAAAATAATGTTGTGTAACTTCTTCACATGGGCATCAGATTTTTGGTGGGCACACAGCTCATGTGCATAAGACTAGTCCTTTTGACCAGCTATGTTTGTTGAGCTGCATTTGTGCCCTAGATGTCCTTGAGCCCTCATCTGAGGGTATAAATGGTGGAGCAGAAGCAACCACCTATTAGATTTTCTTAGCATCCATGGCAGCAGTACAGAATCCATGTAGTGTCAACTTACCTGCACACTGTTACTTTGATATTCTGATATGCTTTTAGTCAGATGTGACAGGGCATCCGGGAGAGGGCTGGGGCTATGGAGCAAGCAGCTGAGGCAGCTACAGCCAATTAGGAACCCTCTGGAGCTATATAAATAAAGGCTCCTGGAGGGGAGGAAAGTTTGACTCTCTTGCTCCAGTAGAGCAGGAAGGACATGGTTGCCCCAGAAAAGCAAGAGGTTTCTTGGCTTAGAGCAAGGCTGGGTAAAGGCAAGAAGAGCTGGGAAAGCTCTGGCCAGGCAAGCTCCCAGGCTGTAGAGCCTGAAGCAAGATCTGAGGTATGGGCCATTTCAGACTGCAGTTTGCCCCTGAGGTAAGGGGCTGGATGAAGACTGGCAGTGGGTCACTGAGGCAAAGAGGGCCTCTGAGGGTGTTGGGGGAGTTTTCAGAGGGGGAGGACCCCAGAGTGCAGAGACATGGAGACGCACCAGCCAGAAGGGGGCATTCTGGCACCAAGAAGCGGAGGTCCCCAGAGTGTGGGGGCAGTGTGACAGGGCAACACCCAGACGGGAGAACATCATGGTCTGGGAGGGACATGGGTCCTATTTTTCCTCCACTTCTGTGTTAGATAACAGCTGGCATGACACTAGTCAAAAGGGGGCATTCAAGAGCTGAAACGCAAATTCTCAGAGTGTCAGGAGGCACTGTGGCAGTGAGTCACACCGTGTTACACCAGGTAATATTTATGACCACTAGCTATATATATTAACTGCCTTCCTCCTCTCTCTCTCCTCCTCTCCTCCTCCCCAAAAGACAATCTCATTGATTTGGAATTGATTTGCTGCAGCTGAAAATAAATCTTTGGGGTTCAAAATGTTCTGTGATTGTAGCAGTTCTCTTTAATGACCAGCATTCAGGATAGATTTTTTTGCCTTAGAGGGGAGCATATCCCTGGTACTTTCAATCTGTTTCTCTTTCTTCAAGAGGACTTTCATCAAGAGGACACAGGAGATGAGAATGGCCCATCTTAATGTTTTCTCCTGGAGCACTCAATGAGGGCTTCCTAGGCCTGAGTAATCTTTCTTAGTACTCCTATAAACTGTGGCTCAGATCCAAGCTCTTGGATTTTGACTTGAAGGAGACTTTGTCTGATGAAACCATTAGAGCAGGTACATTCCCCTCTAGTCATCTGAAGGCAATGGAAAGAGATATGATTCCCCCAGAAAACACAGCCCAAGATTTCCATTTCTGGGAACTGGTAGAATGAGATTTCTTTAAACTTAGTAAAAAGGCTGAGTTCAGAGCCCAAATTAAATCCCTCTGACGCTTTGGCAAAATCCATTCATTGAGTACATACAATATTGTCTGAGAGCGAAGCCTGCACTTCATCCAGTGACTCCTGTAGCCACAATTGAGATAACAAGCCCTGCTGTTCAGATGCTCTGAGCATAGATGTTCGTGACCCCAGTGTTCTTAATGAGTGATCTTGGAGTTACTTGAGTCACCAATCCTCAGCTGCCAGACTGTACCAAGTTACAGAACACTCTCAGTATTTCTGTGGACCCAGGCAGCTCTTTGCCTGTGATAGTGGTGGAAATTTAAGTGGACCTTAAGAAGGTATCTCCCCCCCCCCTCCCCCCATCTATTTCCCTGATTTCCTTTAAGGGGTCCCTTCTAATCTGTCAGGAAATGTAAGAGTTATCCCTGTGAGCATAGCCCCATGGGATCTCATTTTCTATTCAGGTAAAACTATCTACCTAATCCATGAGATGTTTAGTATGATCCAGTGACCTAATCTAGTTATTCAAAAATACCCCTGTATTGTGTGTCAGATGAGTCAAAACACTTCAATTCTGAGAAATCACATGTATAAACCAATTATAGTGTCTTTAAAAGATGGGAACTCTATTAGTAGCCTGGCTAATTCAAGTGGCAACTAGAGTTTGCATGTTCATCTGTGGTTTTAAAGAGCCAAGTTATGATTGATCAAAAGGGATAGACTAATATACTTCTAAAATGCACTGAACACTGAAATATTTCCTGAAATATATTGTGCATTCTGACTTTCATTTCATAAGAGAAGGGGGAAATTCTGTAAGGATTTACAACTAAGCAATGTGTCTTTCAAGCCTAGCTTTGTCTTTTTGCTAATTCATTCTTCCCTTATTATGCTTATGCTTCCTATAGTCTCTTTTAATCCCTTGTTCTCATTTCCTGCCATTGTTCTTTGTTTTTCTCTTCTTTCTTCTCCTTTTCATTGTTATGCAAAATATTGCTAATATCACACTATGAGTCCCTGAACAACAGATGGAAGAGCCTGATGCTACCACAGGTAAAGTCTGAATATTCTGTATACTGTTAGCATATTAGTTTAAGATTTGCTGTTCTTTGCCACCAAGATTGTGAGTAGCTGTCATGTGGGAATCCAAGCAGGAGTCACATAGTCTTTTTCCTCCCTTTGTGGACAGTACAAGGTCCATCACAGTATTAAGCCCTAAGAACAGGCACTGCTTGTCCATTTTCTCCATGCAACAAAGTCAGCTGTGCTGAGGCAACTTATCTTGAAAATCAAGTAGAATGTAGAACTGAAAGTAGGTGTCAAATGTTGGATTGGAAGGGAACAAAGACTTAAACTTAAAGGACTGAGATTTTTCTTCATTAGTATGTACCTGTAACAATGTATAAATCACATTTTTGTTTAAAAGCTTTGGTTACAAATTAGTTGGGCACAGACTTTTAATCCAAGTATTGATCTTTTGTTATCTTACAACATTCAGGGCATCAGATGATTACCCAGTATTATCTAAGTGAAGGGGCCATGCCAGGTGCCCTTTATAAAGAATTAGAAGTTTATTTTCAGAATACAGTAGGTTAGCAGATATACATTTTGCTAGAAGCTTGCACACCTGTTAGTTACACAGTAGAAGAAAGCTGGCAGTTGGGTTTCTAGGGTTCTATGACAGCTGGGAGAGGAGGGGACGGGAGTGCACAGTTTAGTGGTATGAATGGCAAGTTTGGGAAGGATACTGGGAGTCATGAATTCTGGGTTCTCCTATTGTACCTATACACATCCCAAAAGGGAAATAAAGAACTGTACAGACTTTTTTCATTCCATATGATACTGTGGTTAAAATAAGTGGTTGTATAGGAGGGAAAGTAAAGTGCAGTGCGTCACGTTTTCTTTGTCTTTGCAAGTGAAAGATACTTGTGATCAATTACTGCGGGGTTGATGGAGACTGTGTGAGGTTTGGGATGGAAGCTGGGTGCAAAACAGAGCTTAGGTAGGAGACAGAGGTGCGGGAGGTGGTGTAGGGTCTGGAAAGGAGTTTGAGTGAAGGAGGAGGCTGTGACCTGGGGCCTTGCATTGGAGTCCAGGGTCTGGGATGGAGTATGGGTTCAGGAGAAAATTCAGACCTGGGGAAAGGGAATGAGAGGGAGTGCAGGGTCTGGGAGGGAGCTGTGACTAAAGACAGGGATGCAGGAAAGGATTTGGGTGTGACCTAGGTCAGGGAGTTTGGGGAATGGAGAAGGTGGGGTACCAAATATAGGCTGTAGCTATGAGGAACTTACTTAGGTGGCTCCTGGCCAGCAACCTAGTGGGGTCTTGGGCCAGCTCCCTGCTTGCCATATCCCCACACACCACTCAATACTGCCAGCTGTTGGAGTCATATGCATCTTCGCACCACACACTTCTTCGGGGAAAGGTGGAGGGATTGGCACACCACATGCCCCTGCCAACATGGCTGAGGCAGCTCTCATTGGCTGGTTTCTGCCCCTTACATGGCAATGGCCACTGAGCCCCTCACATGGCACAAAGATGTACATGGCCCAAGCAGCTAGTAACTTTGAGCAATGTACGGAGTTGCGGCAGGCAGGGAGCTTTTGCCTGAGGCTTCACACTGAGCCATTGAATGTAGGTGCCCCAGAGCAGTGTTTCTCAACCTTTTTTATAAAGTTACCCCCTTTTAAAAAAATATTATAAGTATCCCCAGTACCTACAGTTTTCAGACACACACTTTTTTTTCCTACAATCACAACACATTTGTTTAAACAACTTAATTGTAGCCGGGCGGGTGATTACATTTTGGGGTGTAAACAGTACAAAAATAAAGCTCTGTAAAACTTGAAATAAAAATTCAGTTTTCTCCAAATTTCAGTAGTGATGTACGCTCCAGACTTTTCTCAAGTACCCCGAGGGTACTCGTACCACTAGTTGAGAAGCACTGCCCCAGGATATTGAGGTGGGCTCGATATGAAAGTTTGGCTAACCAGATCAAGCCTGCCGGCCGTATTTTGACACCCCAATCTACAGTCCCACAGGCAGCGCTATATTGGCATTAGGGAAAGATAAACATACCATAACTACTTTTGCTGTTGTATCTATCCTGTAATTCTGTAATTTTCACTACCACTCATCTGATGAAGTATGTTTTACCCACAAAATCTTACGACTTAATAAACTTGTTGGTCTCTAAGGTGCCACAGGCTGCTCATGGTTTTTACAATTACAGACTAACACGGCTACCCCTCTGAGGGTACATCTAGACTGGTGGTTTTTCCGGGATACCACAGGTATCCCGGAATAACTCCACCACGTCCAGGGAATACATTTGCTGTTCTGCTTTTATTGCGAAAGAGCAAAGCGTGCTCTTTCGGGGAACCCTGTATACCTCGTTCTACAAGGAATAAGGGCTCCACCGAAAGAGGAGGCTTTTCTGCCATTTGACCCCATCTAGACGGGGCCAAATGGCAGAAAAGCCCCATCCAGAAAAGCAATTGGAAAAAGCTGTGCTAATCACAGAGCGCAATTTGCATAGCTTTTTCTGATAAGAGTTTAGTCTAGACCTAGCCTGAGACTATATGCCATAATTTGGTATTTCCTTGCTCTTTTTCAATTGATTTGTTGATATTACATTTAACTTGCCTTAATCCCTTTTAAAGCAAGCTATTGTTCATGGACTAAATGTCAGCCCAAGCTGGCATCTGAATTGCATTCCTCCATGCCCATAGTATGACAGCTGTACCCTTGGGTAGATTGAACTCAGGGGAGAGCTGGTGTTGGTATCCTTGCTTCCCTTGAGGAAAACACCTTTGAATATGAATCCAGGCTTTGTAGATGTTCTGCTAACTGAGGCTTCCCAGAAGATCCCATAGAGTAGCACACTTCTCAAAAAGCCCATCTCTGCCCTCTGCCTTGCTAGTCCTGGTCATTCTGTACTTAGAACTATTTGCCATAATTAAAAATACAATAAACTATAATTAATATTTGATAACCTGACAGATAATGTGGGCTAATAGGAACTCAGTATCCACCACCAGAAGTAATTGTAACAACGCTAGTATCTGTATAATGATGATCATAGAAAGGAAAAATGCTAAACTTTTAATACCATGCTGTGCTTCACTGTGCTTGTAAACATAGTTCATAAAGCATTTTATTTCAAAAGTAAATTTTCCTCCTCCTTCAAGATGCCCACTTTCTACAGTTGTAATTTCTACTAGGTACAATACTGAGTTTGCCTGCACAGTTGGATGTGGCATATCCAATGTCTTTTATGCAGTTGCTCAGCTGAGCTCTTGGAAACCAGATCTTTTCAATATAGCCAACTGAAGGAGCTCAGTTTGATGGGAAAAGGAATGAATACTTGTATATATGGTGTTATAAAGGTTAATTTATCTGAAACGAAAGGAAAACATTTGTTTATATCCAAATTTGTTGATGTGTAATTCTATGAATAGTTTATAGGAGACACTTCAAACACCAGCATTAACAGTGGAAGTATTTTGGTATTTTGGGGCTTATCCCTAAGAATTAGGGCTGGTTACAAAACCTTTTTGACAAAACAGTTTTTCACATACTATTTGTTTTTACAGAAATGTTTTATTGAAACAAAAAAATACAAACCTTGGGGGTTTTTTTAATTTTCTTTGTTAGATGTGTGCATGGGGGGAGGGGGAGATGTTTGCCACTTCTTTCCCTACCCTTCTGCTCCCTTCCCAACATTTTCGTGAAAATTGTAGGAGAGAGAAATCTCTTATTGACCAGTTTTATCAATATATTTTAAAATGACTAACTGAATTATTATACATGTGAACTGGTATTTCACTATTGAGAAACATTTTCCATTGTAGTCACTTGATTCTATACAATTATGGTCCAGTTCTAATCATGAGTGCACCTGCTAGTCATTCATTCTAAAGAATAGCATAGCAGCAGAAAGACACTTTCAAGAAAGAAAAGGGAAAATAATTGTCAAATTTGCTAATTTACAGACCCTTTCAATAATGTTACCATTTTTTCTGCAATCTGTCACTGAATGTAATTGTTTTGCTAGCTAACTGTGGCAAATTCTAACAGCAAGAAACTCATTATTTAAAAGGCTTTTAAATTTCACATTTTATCTCATTTGACAGTAGTCTTTTGAAAGACCTTCTTTTATTCTGTTAATGTCACTAACCTAGATGACTGATTTAACAATATATTATTTGTCATTTGAATTGGCATTAGACATTTAAAAAAGCTATAGTCTGGCCTGCTCTTTAATTTTGGTTCCCAAGTATTGTTAATGGGATGTTTTTGAAGACCGTTACTGCAAACTATTTTCAGAGAATCAGTGGGAGATGAAGATCTTGAGTACCTCTGAAAAAGCAGTCCATTTATTTAGGTGCCTGGTTACTGAGTTTGAGATGATCTTTCAGCAATCAACTCTGAATAATCAGATTATCACTGTCATATGTTATACAGGTTGGACCTCATTGGGCCAGCACCCTCAGAACATGACTAGTTGTGAATGAGGGAGTTTGCTGGACCAGGGGAGCTCAGTTCCGGCCCCACTGCTGATAGACTTTGGAGCTCTCCTGGGGTCCATCAGCAGACCCAGATGCACTTCCCTTTGGGCTCTACACCCCTACCCAATTCTGTTGATGGCCTGGACCCAGGTCTGGCTCCCCTCCTGACCACCAGACCAGCCCTTGAGCTACCTGCTCCTGGATTGCTGCACTGCCGAGTCCAGCCCCAGACTCCATGCTCCTACTGAGCTCTGCTGCCTGTCCTGGTGCTGAACTCTTGGCTCCTGTCCCAGCCACCAGCCATATGTCCCACTCTAGGCCCCTAGACTCTTGCCAGACCATGGATATTGCTGGACCAGAGTGTCCCGGATCAGAGAGATTCAACCTGTACTACACTTCTTTATGTGGAGAGGAATTTCCATATACATCTAGAATTATTTTTCTAAAATGATGCATATGTGTGTGGTGTGTAGTTTCAGAAATGAGCCTGTACCCCACACTGGTGGAGTTTAATGGAACCACATGGCACCTAGTTGCACCTGGACAGTGGGCCAAGTTTAAGATAAAGTCCAGCTGAGGTGCTGGGTTGCTGAATTAAATATGATTTTTTTTCTGAAAGAAGTGGGGCAGTAAATAAAGGACTTTGGGACAACTGAAGGAACCTTTCCCAAGAATGGAAATTTGACAAAAGATGGAGAAATACTGGGAAATGACAAGGTCCTACAGTTATTCTTGACAAAAGGGCCACCCGTTAAGAGGCAGTTTGGAGTTTGAGATCCTGGGTGGAGAAGAGAGAGGAAGCCTGGAGAAAAGCATATAGGAAGCAGGTCTCCAGAGCGAAAGCCCTGGGAGGCATTGCTTGGTGTAAGAACTGAAAATCCTATGCAATGCTTCTGTTTTCATTCACAAGATTATCTGACACTTTTGTGAGCAGCACTATAACTGCCAGCGTCAAAGCTCGAGTATGTGTTTGAACATTTCCCCGAGTGTATGAATGTGCTACTGAGCCATCTGCATCTGAGTCATATAATAATCCCCAAATCAGTAGAAATTATATAATTTAGTTTCTGAAATTTCTGACTTTTGAGTTGACTGAATAATTTCTAGTTACATTTGTAAATTATTTAACTAATGTCCAATATTGATTCTCAATTGCTGTGCTAGGCTTTGAGGAGGCAAACTAACTTTGTAGTTATCAGATTGTTTCGGTAATACAGTTCTCACTTTCTTCCATGCATATCTTAATTAGCCGTTAAATAACTTTGGGCAAAACTTTGTTCTTTACACTGCTATAAGTAGTTCCATTGGAGCTATAGGTTACAGTCTCAGTTGCATATCCGATTCTTATATACCAGAATATCTTACTCTCTAATTTTAAGAGTGGCCTAAAAATTCTTTCATCTTAGAAGGGAGTGCTCCCCATAGAGAGCTCTGTTTGTTTTTCAAAGAGATTCTCCCTGCACATGAATTGAAATTTTCAGGATTAAGATTATTATGAAGTTATCCACTAATATTTAGTTGAATATTCATCTGATAATTTTTGCACTTCAAAGCTTGAAGAACTTGTGTTCACTAAAACCTTATTTCACACTCAGTAATTGTTGCAAGAATGTGCATGAGAGAACTGACAAGAGAGAAAATAAATCACCAGAAAAATTATTTCTAGCTTGAAAGCCATTGTCATTCATATAAAATGATTAAAAGACATTTTGAAAAACTGTTAGTATGCGTGTTAACACTGTTCAGAAACCGATCAAACAATTTCAAGTTCTGTGTGCAGAATTTGTTTTTGTATTGTCTGTTAAACAGATGCACACATTTACCATGAAAAATTACATCATGAATCTCATAATGGATCATATCCCTTCATTTCGCCTTGATGTTCTATAAATAGCCAAAGAATAATCTGAACCTTAATGTTCTAGTAATGTTACAAATGAAATGTCTTCTAAGAATTCTTATTTATGTTCATTTTATAGTAAATAGATGTTTATTGTGTAATATTTGCATATATAGATAGATATATGGGTATTAAAAAAGCTTCCTTCTTGTTAAATGGCTAGCATTAGGGTTGTTAGTACCAGAAGTTGAGCTTTCTTGAAAGCTATCCCTAAAATGAATGGCTTTTCTGTATATGTTTGGGTGTACTCTGTTTTCAGTTATTTCAGTTACCAAGGATAGCCTGAAACATTTAAGTAAAGGAGATGATGTCTATCATCCACATACAATCACTAGCAATGGGAGTTATAAAAATGTATCCCAAGGAACATTCACCTCATCTTTGGAGTCAACACTTGATTGCTAAGATAAGCCCTGTGGAAGGACTACTGCCCAGCTATCACACACCAGCGTGAGCTCCAGGAAGATAGTGTGGCAATCCTAGTTCTACCAGTACTCCCTATGTGCACCAGAAAGGAAGCATTTTATTTCACGCCCTTTTCAGGGTACAGATGGCTTCCCACTTTAAGTCTCTTTAATTCCTTCAATCCATTCCCTGCTCTTCTCTAGTTGTATTATGAGCGCACAACCCTTGCTTGCATTTCCACTCCCTGAGTAATAATTCAAGCAGTCCTAAAGGAGCACGTGAAGAGCCTTAGTCCCTGTTACTTTCCTGTGCATGTTTGTTGGAATAGTTAAAATCTAGCCCTTTATATCAATAACCGGAATGATATAAAACTAACTGACCAAAATACTTTGAACTCTGAGTTTTTTTTGTCAAAACAAACAAAATGTTCACATAATTTTGTGGTGAAAAAATGTCTGCTATCCTTCTGATATATTGAGGCAAAACACACATTTTTAATATGACATGTTGGCAGGTAGTCTAAATATTAACTTCTTATGGAGTGTACAATCATTGTAGTTCATGTACAGTTGTTACATTACCTATTAAAATAGGCATGTGATTAAAACTAGGCAAACTTCAGCTATTATACATTTCTGGGGCTCTTGTAAAACTTTCCTTCTAATTCAACTATATGGGCTCATATCCATCTAATTCACTTTCCCACCTAATCCTAGCATAATTTAGTGTTAACAGCCCAGATCTAGTGTAAAAGCATTAGCTGACGAAGGCTGTCTACACTACAACGTTATTTTGAAATAACTCCCAAAATAGTTATTTTTGAAATAATGCATTCACACTACAGTGGAGTGGTTCAGGGATGGAACTGGGACTGGCACCTGCTTTGGGTGGTCCCAAAGGCCACTACTTTGTGTGAGTGGCCCTTGGTAACCCTGATGGGGGTTAGAGGGAAAAGCTGGGGGGCAGGAGTGGGTGCTGTGGGACGGCTGCTAGACCGCTCGATGGCAGCAACCATGCGCTTGATACTAGTGTATGCTGCGCACATCATTTCCTGGTGCCATGACAGCTGCTGCCAAATGTTGCACCACAGTTCCCAGTCAGCATGGCACTTCTGGTGGTACTCAAAGTTCTTGTTCGTGGAATGGAGGCAGTCCAGGTGCTCCCACTCCAAGTTGTTGCAGGGTTGCTGGCACCTGTGCATCTCTCATGGGATCAGGAAGATGATGCGGGAGGTGGTGGACATGCCTCACTCGCAGCAGTCCCAGCTGCGAAGAAAAGAGCAAAGGGCAGTCATCCCAGGAAATAGGGTGCATGAAGCCTGGCCCTGATCTGTGAGCTGACTCCAAAAGGTCTCGGGTCAGACAATGGCAAAGTGCTTCAAGCAAAGCCATTTGGGGCCTAGACAGCGGGCATTGTCCTGCAGGGACATGGACATCCTGAGGGAACCTCACTACCCCCGTATTCCAGGGACAAACAGGCATAAGAAGGTGCTGCCCAGGCCAGGAGCCTGTGAGCAGGAGGGGGGAAAGAGAAGCTCTGCTTCCCTCTGTGTCTGGCACTGGAGGCGTCTCACAGGGAGAGGACTTTTATCCATGCCCACTGGAGGTCATGGAAGGGTGTTGGAGGAGGTATGTGTGAATGGCAGATGCTGTTTTCCAGGGAGAATAGTACTTGGATCCCCTCGACTTCCTCCTCTGGGCAGGTTTTCCTGCAGGGGATTGGTGTCCTCCACCTCACCATGTTTGACCAGGAGCAGATGCTGCCCCGAGAGTGTGTCCATGACCATTTGCTGTGTGCGGCACTGCTCTGTGTGTGTGTCTCCCTGACCTCAGCCTCTTTAGTGGTGGCTTGTGGTGGGAAGGTTTCTCCCCACAGAGTTGGGAGTAAGACAGGCCTGTGCAGGAATCTTGTGAGAAGAAGCACAAAGTTCCTATTTGAGAGTCTCTTGGAACTGTCTGCTCTGGACTAGTGCCCCATGGGCACAGGCTGCTCTGTAATCTCTAGGCTGAGAAGGTTGAGTGAGGAGTGCATAGTCCCTTGCAGCCTGCCTCCGCATGTGTCTAGGAGAAGCAATGGAACTCACCTGAAGTGCTTTCCTGGGTCTTGTCTGATCACTGGGAGACATCCTGGGAGGGGGAGACAGCTCCAGGCTGAGGATGAGCTCCTGGCAGGCGGGCACTGTGTCAGTGCTGTCCACCTCATCAACAGCCCTACCCTCGTGGAGCCTAAGGTCAGTCGTGGCCAGGCCGCAGTCCATGATGGGGCGGGGGCGACCTGCCCCCTTCCTAGGATGGCATCCAACTGCTCGAAGTAGTGACACACTCTGGCCGTGTTGTAGGCTTGCCAGAGTTTTTGGACCCAGGACCAGGTCAAGCAGTGTCCCTGCTGGGCTAGGCTGGCAGCCCTCTGGCTGTAGACATCAGCATTGCTCCTCTTTGTGCAGAGATCCTGGATGATGGCCTCCTCCCCCCGACCTCTATGTGATTCAGGATCTCCGCACCAGTCCAGGAGGGTGCTCTCCTCTTTTACCCCTAGCCAGGGGCTTCAGAGGTGACTGCTGTCATGCTTTCAGCCATGGGGAGCTTTGTGAGAGCTGGGGTCTGCAGTGGCAGCAGGGAAGGCAGTTCAGGGTTCTACAGTGTGGCACAGAGCTGGCAGGGCTGGTGTGGTGCCACAAGCCTTCTCCCTGTGCCTTTAAAGGCTACACGGGAAGGGAAACTCTAGAATTTGATGGGTGTGGACAGAGTGGCCATCACAGCACCTGTGAGGAGCCCTGGAGGCCAATCATTTTGGAATGAGCACAACTGCACCATCCACACTCAAGCCTATTTTGAAATAGCTATTTCAAATAGGTGTTATTCCTCATAGAATGAGGGTTTGTTTATTTCAAAATAGCAAGCCTATTATTTCAAAATTTTGAAATAACGGGCTTGCTGTGTGGATACTCACCTTATTATTTCAAAATAACGTAAGTTATTTCGAAATAATAATGTAGTGTAGATGTGCCCCAAGAGACACTCGAGTCGTGTATTCAATTACAGGTTGAATCTCTGTGGTCCGGGACTCTGGGATGGCAATATCCGTGGTCTGGAAGAATCATGGATGTTGCTGGACTAGAAAGCCCCAGCAGCAGAGGTTGCTGGTAGCTCAGAGTGGGTCAGCAGATCCTGTGGGGTACCATAGCCTGCACCTGGTGGGGCAGGGAACTGGAAAGGAGGACTGGAGCTTGCTGGGCACTGGAGCCCAGAGCTCACAAGGGCATTGAACCCACAGTCAGTGGGGCTGCCACAAGCACCCAGAGGCAGCAGCTGGGCTGCTGTGAGCAGGGAGGCTGGAAAGAGGAGCTCAGTTGGGAGGCTGGCACCTCCCCCATCCAAACCTTCCATGGCCTGGCAAACTCCCTTGTCCAGGATAGTCAGGTCCAGAGGGTGCCAGACCAGGAGAGTCCAACCTGCATAGCATAGTGTATGCTGTGGGGAAAGTTCAATATTTAGTTAATAGTTTTCTATAGTTAGTGAAGTTCCATAATTATCCCTAAAATGTGCCTTAATTAGTCCTTAAAATAAACAAATAATAAAACAATGCCATTTGTTCATTAAAAATTGTAACAAAAACAATTATTCTCCCTTTGTGTGACCTAGCACAGTGAGTTATTCCTTTCAAGTTAATGTAATGAAGGCATTTTAAAAAATCTGTTTGAAATAGTAGCTTTAAATCAGAAACAGAAAGTTTCCTTTGTGCTCTTAGTACTTTATCAGCAAATTACTTGAGCTTTTATGGATTCCGTTTATTTAGTATAAAAATGCAAATAATGGTTGGTTATCCTGAGGTGCATCATACATGTACTGCTCCCAACTCTAACTCATTTGGCAAATAGATCCAGAGACTCTGCTGTCAGTTCCTAATGCACTGAAACAAGATCTGCCAGGGCCCAGCTCTTCCAATAGTTGATGACTATGATAAACTTAGCTATACATAATGCACTCAGAGGAATGCAGTCTAGAAAGAAATTCCAAAATTTCTGCTCGATGAGGGAAAAACCCCTAAATCTTGCAAGGTTAGCATCATGCACCTGATTTTTTAGAACTGAACACTCACATGATACTCATGGGATTAAATGAGAACCGTATATGCTGTGCGCCACTGAAAAATTAATACCAATATTTACATACAACAGAATAAACTGTTTGTCAAGAGATCATTAAAATTGTAGTAAGTATTTAAACATGTAGACACTCAGATGTCTTGTATCTGTTACTGCAAAAATATTTACCATGGTTTCCAGTCTGTCTGATTAATGTATAAAGGTGCTTTTATATAAAGGAACAGATTCCAGGCTTTCTATTTTATTATAAATATGCATGCACATTGAATATTCATGATCTTTTTCTGTTTTATTACCCCATTAATGTTCAACAATCCTCCTCTACTTAGGAAAAAATGAAAATGACTCTGGTATAGGTTGAATTGTGTTGAGTCAATATACCCAATTTCCCTTTTCTGCAAATACTTAAGTCTACTAAAAACAACGTGACAGAAATGTGTTCTCATTTTTGGATCTGAAATATGTCTCTACATTCAGAGACATTCTTGTGGTGTAGTTTGGGGGTGGTATTTTATAATGTATTGTAAGTCTGTTTATTGGGCTCGGTAACCACTGTGATCAGATCCCTAAACACTTTCCTCTGTCCCTATTTGCTTTAACATTGTCTGATTTCTGCATTTGAGGTCTGATTTTAATCCTTGTTATGCAGCTATATCCAAGCTAGTTCCTTCTTTACTAGCCTCATGAAACAAAGGGACTTCTGTTTTGGTAGGGGGAGAAAACCAGTGCTTTTGATTAGAATTCTCATATAATGTTAAGAAGAATTAATGAAAAGTTGAATTAAAATAAAAATCCTATCAGACCCATTTCCCCCCACTTCTAATGGCAATACCTGCTTTGTGAATATAGTCATACATGGGACATGCTTCTTTATTCACAAAGTTACTTTAAAAAGTTATGGTGTAAAACTTTCCCTCTCCATGTCAGAGCGAGGATTTGTCATAGGAATTCTGAATATCTGCTGAACCAGAAAGAAGGAATCGAGGGGGTCACTACTTCATCTTGGTCTCCTGCATGATAGTACAATATTCTCTTGGCTTGATTTGCTTTTATGCTAATTAGTTTACAATCTGTCACTTACAAAATCTTTTTCAGAAATCACTTTCTTTTTGCTTGGTGGCCTCTCTTATGGTACAATTGAATTTGCAGGCATGTGATAGAAGTCTGAGTTCTGTGCAGGAGACTAATGGTATGCAAACAGATCTAGATTTGTTTTCTGTTCTGTCTTCTCTGTGTGAGTACAGGAGTTGTAAATTAAAGCTGTACCTATAGAGCAAACTGAATTGGTTGGTCATTAAGTAATTATTTAGTCAGTGATTTTTGACTTTCAGAAACCCTTAGCAGGCTTCAGTGTTGGTGTAGGAAGATCTTTCTTCCATGTCTCCACTACAGGGTTAAGTTAACCTAAGTTATGCAATTCTTGTTATGTGAATAACCTTGCTGGAGTCAACCTAGCTTAGGTCAATTTACTGCAGCAGAAACTCTCCTGTTGACTTACCTTTATACCTCTCATTCTAATGTAGTTTGAGTCAACAGCAGAGCAATCTGTAGTCAATTTACTGGTCTTCACTAGACCTGTTAAATCAATCACTTATAGATCAATTGTCACAGTGTCAATTTCCCAGTAGTGGCCACAAGCACTACAAATATACATAAATGTTATTGCTGATGTCCTGGAACAACAACAATTTGTAGGCTTCTAAAAGCTTATTTCTTTGTCAGCTTTTAAAATAAGCTATTGCATAATCATGCCTGTTTTCTCAGCAGGAGAAAAAACACTGCTGTTCTTCTCATGATCCTTCTGCTTCATGCAAGCTCCAGAAGTGCCCTGCCTCAGACTCTGTTTATTAATCCAGGTGCTCTCAATACCATGATTTGAATTGAGAATGAGATGTCTGATAACATAATCATTATTTTGCTAACTATACTAACATGACTGTGATTTTTTTTCTACAAATAGCTTGACAGAGAACCTACATTGCTCTGAAACCCTAGAAATGCTCTTCTCTGTGCCAAGAATAAAAAAATCTGTTCTGTGCCAGACTAATTTTCTTTCTAAATTGCACCCTATTATTGAGTACTGAGGTGGTTGAGAATTGTTATCAAAACATGTAAAGAGACGTCCGTTTAAAACGTTAGGAGTTGCCAACCTTTCAGGAAGCTTTTCTGCTTTACCTAAAAGCTTATTATGATGGTTGCTGCTGACCTGCTTTCATCTATCCACATGAGAACGTTTGCCAGAATTCTTCTTGAATTCTCTTTACTTAATATTATGGAGCAAAATTAGCAAATGGGGAAGAGTTGCAAAGCCTGAGAATTTTTTGATTGTGCAATCTGAATTCCTAAGTAATCTCTTTACATGGGTAAGTGTCTTGTTTTTCCTCAGATGTCTTTATATAAAGACTTCCTTCCTCTATCTGAGAGAACCCTATCTCTTACCCCTTTCTGTATGTTGATGACGAATAGCATTAAACCTCTCCTGGACATGATCACCCTTTCTGGAACACTTAATTCAGACTTCATAAAAAGTAGTAGTTATGTTTTTGTGGAGTCTTGGCTTTAACAGAGTCTGTGGCAACAACAAATGGAGTCAATATTTCACCATATTTATTTGGTTTTTTTCAACATAATTGAAAGTTACTGTTGATTATATGAATGCAAATTTGTGTATTTGAATCTGAAAATGAATCTTTTGCATTTAGGTGCCCATGACTGTCTGTTTCCTTTCCTTTTCTGTATCATGGGCACTTACGTATCATACAGAAGTTGTGTCAAACTAAATTCTCCCTTTCTGGGAGATTAATAAACACCAAAACTTGTTCATCCCCTCATTTTTGTATCAAAGATCCCCAAGTTCTCGTAGCTCTTTCTCAGGGTTTTCTTTCACTTCTACATTGGTTTGTCAGTTTTGAGTGTCCAACTTAGCTTCACAGTCCTTTCACTCTTATGAGAGGTCATGTGGTTCTCCTTTTTTTTTTTTTGCAGTGGCTTCTGCAGGTCCTACACTTCACCCATGGCTGCCATTGTTTTTTGGCAGTCCATTGTCCACCAACAGTGTGTGAACTGTACACCACAACTTCTGCAAGACTGATTTGGAACAGCTTCATATGATCCTACCTGTTCATCTGATCCCTTTAATCTTGTGTTTCACCTGAAGACACTCAGCTCCACACAGGGGCAGCAACCAGGGCCAGATTCAATATTTAGGGGTTCCTTTCTATTGACATAATACTGAATGCTGTGAGCTTTATTGCTTAGCTTTTGTGTTTTTCTTTGTTTTTGTTATCTAGCATTGAGGTAGTATAACAATAAAAAAACTCCTTTGTGATCTGTTTACTACATTTTATTTAAACTTATATTATTATGTTTTTGAATATAGTACCCTGTTGGTGCTCTCTTAGGATACTGCGGACATGGAAAGAGCTTTTTTTGTGTCTATTCTGTTACTGGACTTCATTAAGCAGTTATTCAAAATCCATAGTTCTCTGCCACTACTAATTAGGTCTGAGTCCAGTTCTGAGGTTCTGTATCCCATAAAAACAACAAGGAACTCAGTGGCACTTTAAAGACTAACAAATTTATTAGGGCATAAGACTTTGTGAGGTACAACTCACCTCTTCAGATGCTTGAAGAAGAAAGAGAAGAAAAAAAGGAAGGGATACAGAAGTGTGATGGAGTGTGACATCTGTACTAATTAAATGCAAGTGGATATGAGAGTACCTGAAGGGGAAATTACCTATTGTAATGTGAGAGCTATTTCATGTTTTATGGAACAGCTCTCACATTAAAATAGACAATTTTCTTTTCTTTTTCTTTTTCGTACCCCTCAGAAACTTGTATCCTGTGACCATCTTGATCTCCAGTATTACAACTTCAAACTCGTGTCCTCTGTGTGCGAAAGAAAATTTTTTCTGCACAGTGAAGCAGAAAGTCAGCCACACTTGATGGATCCTTCAAAATGAAGGAAGGGTTTAGTAATGGGGTAAGCATCCATCTCTTCTTCACCAAAGTCCCTTTATGACCTCCCAATTTCAGATAAACTTTGTGGTCCAAACTCCTTTAACTCACTTTTCACCAAGTTGGCAACAGCAAGGACAAAACTTAAAAAATTCACAAAACGCTTTTCTCTCTCATCACTTCCACTTTGTTGTAGTCTGCTCTGCTGGGCATCCCTAGTTCGCTGCCAGATATTTTACCTCTGACAGTATTGGCTAATTTGCATAATCATACAGCTCTTCAACTTCCTATTGCCTTTTTTTGAATTTCCTGATTCCACCCAGTTGAATATCACCCTATAATCAGGGTGAGGTTAGCCCCAGGTTTTCCAGCCAATAATGAAGCCATTCTGTTAGAGTAACCTAACAAGTTTTGCATGGAAAGGAAACTGAAAAGGATGGCATTAGTAAAGTCTCAAAGTACTGACACACAAACCAACTTCCTTAACAGTTGGAGGAAGCCATGAATTTAGTCTGATTTTTATATATATTTTTTGTTGCTCATTCTTAAATGGATGCTCCAAACTGTGGAAGTTTTCTAAGGCAATGGGCATAAGATATATGGCTTATCCACTCCCTTTGAGAGATCCACTTTTTCCAGAGTTCCCTAGCTTGTCTACAGGAGTTGCTTTTTCAAGTGAATTGATGAAAAAATAATTCTGAACAATGTGTAATTTATTTGAACGCTAAATGTTCAAAGACACATTTCTGGTTACCTTGGGCTCAACTCATAAGTGATGACTCTCACAGTTTAAGGTCCGTCAGCATACACCTAAAGCATGCATGTGCAACAAAAGCCAGGAACACTGTAGGAAAATAAGCTTCAGCATCAGCCCTTCAAGGTGACTTTCTTTCATGCTTTGGTGCCTCTTGCATTTCCATTCCTCAGTATGCCATATCTCACTTCATATCAAACAGGATTACACAAAAATTTATCATGATTTTTAAGATAGGCCCAGACTTCCCAGGAGATCACCCTATATGCAAATAGAGATCTCTAGAGTGGAAAATAGAATATAGAGAAGTGGATAATTGCAGAAAAGTGATAAGTCTGTCTAAAACCAAAGACAAAATAAGAACTACATGTAGCTGTCTTTTTTTTTTCCTCTTTGATGTTGTATTCTTGGCATAATGTTTCATAAGTTTAGAGAGAATTTCTATTTTTTCATTTTTAAATAAATCTAGCTAAAGTTCATTGCTTTACTTAATGTGTGTTTGCATTTAAGCATTACTGATTCAGTAACTTGGAATATATACTGTATTTCCCCCAAGAGGATTTCAGTGCTACTTAATATTTAAAAACAAAACAAAACACACATCACTCCAATCTATGACCACTGAAAAATTGGACAGCCTTACTTAACAAACACTCATCTTTTTATTTAAAATCCACCACAGTCTTTTCCTATTTATAATCTTCCCCAAATTTGGAATTTTATGGGAGACTTTAATTAAAATGAATGGATGTGTGTGTGTGTGTGTGTGTGTGTGTGTGTGTGTGCACTTATACAAGTATTTTAGTTCACTGTTACTTTCAAAACAAGAATTAAAATTTGTTTTATGCCTAGTTTTATTCATAAAATATATGCATAATATTTAGTTTTTCATAGAAACTGTTAAGATACTTAAATATATGCCTAACCACAATGGGACTATTCATATGCTTAAAGTTGCTGAAGTACTTCCTGAATCAGACCCTTAATTCGTACATTGTACCTATGGATAACCCTAGGTATATTGCATATATTTGTATGAATAGTACCACGTATAAAAAGAAAAGGAAATATATGATCAGTTTAACAATGAGTGCCCTCGTGGCTATTTATAGAGAGAATTGCTTTAACTTACTCTCACACATCTTAATGGTAGATGCTTAACAGCTATCTATTAACTTCAAGGGATCTATTTACATATGTAAAGATAAGTAAAATTGTCTTAAGGATCAGAATCCTAGCACCTTATTTTTTGGAGGAATTGTGAGAGATTATTTGGATTTTTACATAGGTAGTTATTAGTAAAAGAGAAAATCTTCAGTCATATAGATTGCTGGTTTCTGAGCAATTCATTGAGACTGTTGTACCCCTTCTCCACTCCTTAAATTTTATTTGTGTTGTCATTAGTTCTTTAGCTTAGATAATATTTCTGGTCCTTGATTTCTTAACTCCAAACACCACAAAACTATTTAGATCACCCCACAACTGGTGGAAGTGATGAGTGTGAAAACCTGGGGGGGTGTATATATAAATTCAAGCTAGTTTGTTGGTAGGCAACTATTTCAGAAAGCTATTTTAAAATTTCTATTCTATCTCTATTTAGAACACATGTAGAGCTGAGTACTATAGCCCTACATGCTGGTAAAGTTCCAACTGAGCATTTGCATAACCAGCCCTATGATACATTTAAAAAAAAATACCATGCCTTTAAGTTTCTGCAAAAGCGGCGAGGGGTCCTGTGGCACCTTATAGACTAACCGAAGTCTATAAGGTGCCACAGGACCCCTCGCCGCTTTTGCAGATTCAGACTAACACAGCTACCCCTCTGATACTTTAAGTTTCTGGTACATAATAAAATCTCAGTAGCATATGGATTCTCTTTTAAGGGGAATAGTTAAGTATCCTCCTTGATGTTATAAATTCTCACATTATTACTGATCAGCTTCACAGTATACTGTCCTTTCCTTAATTGATTTCAATCTCAGATAAACCAAAGAGTTAGCTGTAGAAATAATCGTTGTATTTCCAAGTTTAATGGATAAACGAATAAATACTAATTTCCAATTCTCTTTTCTGTAAGAGTGTTGGAGAGGCTTTTGTCAGTTTTTATTCACTGAAACTTCATTCAAAACTTATAAATGGATGACAACTATAAAACCTGCCCAGTTTTGCCTTGGTACTAAGGGACCTTTATTTTTGTATCTTTACCCATAATGGAGTTCAGTAGTTGAGTTGTTTAATTCATAACTAAGGTAACATACAGAAATATTTATTATATAAAATGCCTTTCATATAGCTAAAGGATGTTGAAAGAGAAAACCTGTATTTAATAGGACAGTCAAATTATAATTACTATTACTTTCTCCTGACCACTAGAAATTCCACTTGCAGAAGGCTTAGTTAACTGCATCAACAGCTGAAGATTGTTCTCACCATCAAGATTCCTATACTAGATTTTTTTTTTCTTCTCACAAATTACAAAGATCCAGATTGTAAATTACTTACTTACCCACATAGGAGCTGTTAGAATTGGTTAAACCTGCCAAATCTTGAATTCTCTGGTTTGGCAACATCCATGGTCTGGCAGGGCCATGGATGTTGCTGGATCAAAGAGCCTCAGATGCCAGGTGCAGGGGCTGGCCCAGGCGGTGGCTGGGGAGCACCCACTCTAGCCAGGAAATCTCTGGAGGTAGTGGAGCTGGCAGCTGCCAAGCAGGACTGGCAGTGACCAAGTGGTCCCAGATGGGGAACCCAGAAGAACCTCCAGTGGCAATAGAACCAGGTGACCAGGGAACCCTGATATCAGCAGGGCTGGTAGTGGCCAAACAAATCTAGGAGCAGCCCTGGCTGGGGAACCCTGAGAAACTGGTAACAGCAGGACAAGCAGCCCTAGCTGGCTGGATAGCCCCAGCCAGCCAGGCCAGCATTAGTGGGGACTACAGCAGGGCGGGGGGCACCAGCCTTTGGAGCTCCAGAGCTGGGAGAGGAGCCTGGAATGAGGGTAGCAGCCATTAATGGACCATTGATCTCCCCTGATACAGTAATCTCCCTGGTTCTGGACCACTCAGCTCCTGAGGGTGCTAGGTCAGTGAGTCCAGCCTGTATGTATAAAGTGTCATAATTGGGCCTCAAACCGTGAGAGTAATATATTAAGAATATAACACAACAGGCATATTGGTTCCACCAAATGGTCCATCTTGCTGAGTGTTTTGTCTTCTGACAGTGGCTGAAGCCAGGTGCTTAAGAAGAAATTAACAGAACAGGGTAATTCAAGTGATCCATCTCTTGTCAGCTAGTCCCAGCATCTAGATGTCAGAGGCTTAGGAACACACAGTTAGGGGATGCATCACTGACTGAGCTAAGAGCATTGATGGACCTATCCTCTATGAACATATATAGTACTACTTTGAGCCCAGATATATTTTTGGCCTTCACAATATTGAGTTCCACAAGTTGATTATATGTTGTGCGAAGAAGAACTTCCTTTTGTTTTAAACTTGCTGCCTATGAATGTAGCTAGTCCTTGTAAAGGGTCTAAATAATACTTAATTCACTTTCTAGTTTCTACATACCATTCACAATTTTATGTGCTTCTATCATATCCTCCCTTAGTCCTCTTTTTTCCAAGCTGAACCACCCCAATTTATTCCTCTCTCATCATACGGAAAATTGTTCCAATCCCTAATGATTTTTGTTGCCTATCTCTTTACCTTTTCATTCCAAAATATCTTTTTTTCCAATGGAGCAGCCAGAACTCCATGCGGTGTTAAAAGTACGTATGCATCATGAATTTATAAAGGGGCAGTATAATATTTGCTGTCTGTCTATCCCATTCCTAATGGTCCCTAATGTTGTGTAACTTTTTTGGCTATTAGTGCACATTGAACAGATGTTTTAAGAGAGCTCTCCAGTGACCTTAAGATCTTTCTTGAGTGGTAATAGCTAATTTAGACCCCTTCATATTGTTACTTTGGATTATGTTTTCCAATGTGCATTACTTCAAGACTGAATTTTATCTGACATATTGTTGCCAGCTTTGTAAGATCCCTTTGTAACTCCTCATATACTTTGGACTTTTCCCACAACAAATCAGATTAGTCAATGTTTCTGATAATTCTGTTCTTCACTGTAGTTTAAACCACTTTGTCTGGGACTGAAGCTAGACTTGCTGGCCTGCAATTGCCAGGTAGACTCTGGAGCCTCTATATTTTTTTAAATATTACATTAGCTATACTTCCATCTTTTTGTACAGAGGCTAATTAAATAGTTCTGTGACTTTCCTATTAGCGTCCCTTCACAACTTAGTGATTACAGTGTGGTCCTGGTTGCTTACTGTTTAATTTATCAATTTGTTGCCAAACCTCTATTGACACCTTGATGTGGTGGTTTTCAGATTGATTTCCTAAAAAGAATGGCCCAGGTGTAGGAAACTCACTATACCTTTCACAGTGAAAACTGATACAAAATTCACTTAGCTTCTCTGCAACTGCTTTGTCTGAAGTGCTCCTTTAGCACATTGATTGTCCTGACCTGTGACCTCATTGATTTTTTTGGTAGGCTTTGGTTTCTAATGCATTTAAATTTTGTTGGCTGTTAATTTTTGCATTTTCCTAGTTGTTTTTCAGAGTCTCTTTTTCTTGGGCTCCCTAATTATAATTTTATACGTGTATTGCAAGAGCTTGTGCTTTTTTCCATTTTCCTTAGTAAGATTTCACTTCCAACTTTGAAAGGATGCCTTTTTTTTCTCCCAGCCCCTAAACAGCTCTTTAATGCTACTGCCTAACCATGCAGGTATTTTTGATCATTTTGCTGCTTTTTATTTGGAGTATACATTTAATTTGAACCTTTGGTATAGTGTTTTTAAAAAGTTGCTGGGCAGCTTGCAGGCATTTCAAACTTGTAGCTGTTGCTTTTAATCTCTGTTAAACTGCTTCCTTATTTTTGTGCAGCTCTCCTTCTTGAAGCTAAATGCTATTAAGGTAGACTTCTGTGGTATTTTCCTCCAAGGATGTTGAAGATTATTACATTATGGTAGCTGTTATTAAGTAGTTCAGCCCTGTTCACCTCTTAGATAAGTTCCTGTGTTCTACTTCAGATTAAATCAAGATTTGCTTCCTCCCTTATGGGTTCTAGAACTAGATGCTCCAAAACGCAGTCATTGGGCTTTGTCTACACTACCAACTTTTTTCACCAAAAACTGCCTTTTAGCGACAAAACTGAGTCCATGCACGTTGCAATGCATCTTTTGTCAGAAAAAATGCCTGATTTCAGTGACAAAATTCTTTGACTACTACAAGAGACATTTGTCTTTTCCTTTTCCTTTATTATTGACAAAGTCAATGGAGACATTGCACATACATTTTAACTGCTTTATTTGGCCTCCAGTTTGAACTCTTACCCTGAAGCCAGATAAACAACAATCCCTTGCCAGTCCTGCATATTTTAAATTCCATTTCCTCCTTGGTGGCTCAGCATGGAGGGGGTCTCCTCGCTTCTTCCCAGGTGACCATGGCTGACTATCGCACCAAACACTTCCTTGCTTGAGCTACCATGGAGCTATTGGGTCTGTTCAGTTCCATTGTTAGTGACACACAGGAACTGGAACATGTTGCAGTGCAGAGAGAAGATAAAGAAGCTGAGACAGGCATACCAGAAGGTGAGGGAGGCAGACAGCTATTCTGATGCTGTACCTGAGACTGACTGTTTCTGTAAGAAGCTGGATGCTATTTTCAGTGATGACTTGACCTCTACTACCAAGACCCCCATGAATATGTGGGGGGTGGAAAGAGGATCTAACCCAAAGAACAAAGTTATTGATGAAGAGGTGGAGTTAGATGATGATGTGGTGCTCCTGGCAGGGTCCTCTTGTGTGGCAAGCAGCCAGGAACTCTTCTCCACTCATGAGATGCTTAGCCAATCTCAGCAGTTGCTTTCTGGGGAGCAGAAAGCAGGAGATGAGACACATGGTAAGTGACTGCGGTTTGTATAGTACAGAGGTAGGTTTAGGGTATAGAAATGTGGGACGCAGGCTATGTTTCTATGAACTCGTCTTGATGCACACAGATCTCTTCAAAACCTTCCACTATTTCATACAAATTTCCCAGAATCACAATTATTCACAGTAAGATGTGAGTGTTACACAGCCTAATGATATCTATAAAGTTCATCCTTTCATCCTTCTCTGTGGTGATGTGTACTTATTAACATTTTTACAGTTGAAATCCCTTATTAACATTTGGACAGTTGAAACACAAAAGGCTTTTTAAACCATTGAGCATTTCATAATTACAACAGTTGCTTGCATAGTCCTACTGCTTTACTTCTATTATTCAAGAATGGAATTTCTATCCATAGAATTTCTATGGTAACTTTTTTTCATTTAAGATTTTGGTATTTGACTAAGTTCTTTCTTTCACATTTTCAACTACTTTTTCACAATTCTGACTATGAAGGTATGCCCTTTTCCAAAAATGATGATACTGGACTTTACTAGGAAAAAGATACTGATTTCTCTTTGTGTAGGCATATAATACTGAGATAATGAAAGTCTATCATATATCCAGCTGCTCTAGAATGGTTGAAAGAAATTACAAACATGGTCATATAGAAAATAATTCTGTTGCTGACAAAATGGGAAAATGCATTAAAATTTGATATCACATAAACACTTGAATGTGGTTGTGATAATGTTTCCTCTGTAGCTAATGATGTCATTACTAAAACATTCAATAGATTACAGTTTTAGCTAATTAGCAATGAAAAAATAAAGACATTTGTGTATTAATTCATAAAAGAATAATTCCATTTTGAACACAAAATATATCCAAAGAATCTTCCACTCCCACATATCTGTATGTTCACTTCTGTATGTTCAAGGATACCTCCATATCACTCAGAAGAGATCTTTCTAGTCTATGCTGTCTTTCCCTACACAATTCTTGGGTGTGAGAACCCATAGTAGCTGCAAAAATTAAGGGAAAGGCAGATTATCCTTCATGGATCTCCATCACACAATGTTAGCAGCCTCAATTTCTCTGCTTGTCATGTGGGAATCTTTTATATAGCATTTATCATTTATGCTCCTGTGAAGAAGCAAAGATGTGATAAGATAAGAGAAATGAAGTTTAAGTTATCATTTTAATCCTTATACCTGGGATTTATTTGAAAGTGTGTGCTTGCTCTTATCTCAAGGCATGTTCTAATATAACATTCCAGTAAAATATATATTAAAATATACTGTGTCTGTATTGATTAAATATCTTACATAGAATAATATACATACCAACATTTTATTCAAAACTTCCGCTTCTAAAGAGACAAAATTATGAGTTAGGCATAAATATTTAAAGGATCATCTACACTGGGTCATCTTCATCACAATTTTCATATAAAAACTAAATCCTTTAACTTTCTATTTCATGAGTGATTACAGAGGCTAGAGTAATTTTTCTCACACTGCAAGGGTGTCTGTTAATCAGCTATCCTGTTAAGAAAATTAAGCTGCTTTTGCATTTTAAAATTTATTTTATAAGAAGCATTTACGCAATAGGTTATCTATAAATTATATAGTCTATCACGGAAAAGAGTTATTATTCCAGGGATCAAAACTATGTATCAGTGTTCTTACCTTCAATTAGGCAAAGACCAGATTTAAGAATCAAACTTACTACATGACAGTAAAATCTAATCATGTAAAAATGCCAATTTTTCTGAAGCATCATACAAACAATTGCAGAATTGGAACACGTAAGATTAAAGGATGAAGCATTTTTTTAAGCAACTCAAAAGAGATGGGTGAAGAAACTTCTTCACAGCTGGAGTCAGGCTGTGTTCTATTCCGTAAAAGGACATGCTTCTAAATGTGAAGATTTGGTAGTATTTCCCTTCTAGGAAGCAACCATTCCTTTCATTTTAAAAGTCTGTCACTTAATACCTTACGCAAGAAAAATCCAGGCTTCTGGCATATTGTCCTCACCAATTAAAAGTCATGTTATGCCAACTTGTACATGTAACATTTCAAAGCATAAATGAATGCTTTAAAGGAATTCGGTGAGCGTGATTTATAAATCAGCCATGATTTATTTAATCTCTCATCTCCTGGAGAGAGAGGGGCCAAGCACATTCTACTCATTTTAAAACATGAGAGAGAATTAAGTCATCCATTCCCTTGAGGTGACTTTTCCCCCCTAATTTATTAGCTATACCTGAGATTATTAACAATGTTAGCAGAATGGAATCCTCTTTTCTGAACAACTTACTTCCTACGTTTTCTTTTAAACATCTAAAATTGATCTTCCCTTTCAAAGCTGCAAGAGTGAGATCCTATCAAGTATTATTTATAGATATTGATATGTTTGCTAGTGCTTCATTAAAGCAATGTGCTGTAACCAAATTGCAGTGTTAGTCTTCTCATTAGTTTGTATTGTATGTTATGCCTTGTAAATGTTCCTATATGTAGATATTGAATTCTGAGCAAAGTGAACCATTTCTACCCTGAAGAACAATTTTTTTCCCTTTAGCAATATCCTATGAAAAAAGTAAATCTTTTATTTAATACTTCAACTTGACTCTCTCACCTCAAACACAAGGATTACAGAATTTGTGTTTTCTGTGAAAATTGTATAAAAACTAAGAATTAAATGCTAATGAAAGGAAACCGCCATTCTGTAGTGCAGTAAAGAGCAAACAGAAGAACTCATGTTTGCAGAGGAAATAAACATTTTATTAATTACCTAGCAGTGACAATGGCTGTCAGCACTACTTACCAGTATAAACTACAGTTAAGTCCTTTTCAGGACATCTTCCCACTCAAACATAATTTGGAAATACTAGAATTAAGTATATACACTTTTTAGAATCTTACTTCCAACATATTTTAATATTGAAGTTGACTGGCGGGCAATGCCAACTTCCTGAACATCTACACATGCTGAAATGATTATTTTCCCCTCATTCAGCTAGTCCTCTATTAATGTTTGAGATTGGCTTCTGTCCACATCATATGTGAAGTTTTTTTTCTTTCCTCTTCTGTGCCTGTACATGTCTGCTGGGAAGGAAGATGATCTTCAAATGACCATCGAAAATTTGACTCCAGATAGGCATAAGCCTAGGAAAATGGTAGTTATTCTTGGACTTTTTGCTTTCTTTTCATCTTTTTTATCCTTTTTTCTTCAATTTCATATTTCTTCATTCTCTTTTGCTCTTCCTTATTCCTCTTATGGGCTTTGCTTCACCTTGGCTCAACAAAACAAAGTTTATCTCTTTCTAACATTTATGGTATTAAGCTTTTTGGGGGGCAGGACATATTTTTTAAGTGTTACACTGATGTACCACATTTTTTCACAATCTATTTTTTTCTTTGTTGCAATGAATTTTTGGTCATAGATAATCCATCTTGGTGGAGTGGAGGGATAGGTACTATGCTTTCTGGATCACATGTAGAGTATGGCGATGAGAGGAGCCTCACCCTTACAAGGTGATGGTAGGTGTGACAGGGTTCAGTCACAGAAGACCATTTGGGGCTGTTCCCTAGTTTGCTGATTATGCCACTGCCACTTGCCTGCTTGTTCTCTGGGGCACCCCACCACCTTGTACTTCTGGGCCAGATTCTGTGGTCTCTTCCAGACAAGGCACAGAGTTTGGATAACTGTCCTCTTCCTTCTCCCCCTCCCCCACCTAAAAAGTAATGCAGGCACTGAACCACTTCAGCTCTGAGGCTGTGTCGAGACTACAGGCCTTTTTTTTTTAAAAAAAAGTGTCCTTTTTTCAAAAAAAACTTCACCCGCATCTAGACTGCTGCCATGTTCTTTTGAAATTAAACCGAAAGAATGCAGCGGTTTTTTCAACAGCAATAAATCTCATTTTACAAGAAAGAACACCTTTTTCTAAAGAGATCTTTTGAAAAAAAGGTGTGTGGACGCATGGGAGTGCTTCCCTTCCTCTCCCTCCCGAAAAGAGGCATCCAGGAAAAAGCCCTGGTGGCCACTCCTTGTCAGACCTTTCACCTCTATTGTTCCTGTCTGAAGCCATCTTTTAAAGGCACAGGTAGCCAGGAGAAGTATTGTGGCAGGAAGCCAGCCCCAAGCAGGACCCTGACCGCTCAGCTCTTCCTGTTAGGCCCACTCAGAGCCATGTCACAGGCACAAGACCCCCGAGACCCTGCTGGCCCTTCCAGGGACCCATCCTAGGACCAAGCAAGCGGCACCATCATGCTCTGTCCCCGAGAGCAAAACTCTCTTGAAGCCCTGGTCCGAGGAGGAGTCTCTGCAGGCCTTGCAGTCCAGGAGGAGAAATGTGGACATTTATGCCCGAATGGCCGATCACCTTCCTAAGAAAGGCCACCACCCCTCACACTAGACCAAGTCAGAGCAAAGGTCAAGGAGCTGTGGCAGGGGTACGTCAGGACCCATGAGCGCAGCTCCCGCTCTGGGGAAGCACCACAGTACTGTGCATATTATGAGGATCTGGACTGGATCCTGGGTGGGGGGTGGGGAGGAGGAAATCTCCTGTCTCCAGAGAAGGTAGTGGAGTCTGGGATGGAGAAACCTATGCAGCAGTGGCCACAGCTCCAGGATGACATCACTGAAGACCAGCAGCTCCAAGATGAGGATTCCAGGAGCACAGTGACCCTCACCCAGAAGCTGGTGCCCCAAATGCAGGAGGCCTCCCAGATGTCTTTGGACACCGGAGAGGGAACATCAGGTGAGTGCTGTGAGGTCTCAACACACACTGGGCAGGAGAGGCGGGAGCAGAGGAGATGGAGTGCTACTGTGATGTCATGCTGATCACAGCCTGGGAGGGGTCCCCCAAACATGGCTGACCCCAGGGAGGGCTGTCCTTCCCCCACATGGGTGTGAAGCACAACCTGTTCCTGCAGACAGTGCTGCCAGGTGCAGACATGGGTTGGGGGCCCTGGGAGGGCCAGGCAGCTCCAGACCCCTCTGCAACCTGTGGTAACCCCAACTGTGGCCCGACACTTCTGCGCTGCT
>JANRFK010001234.1:68586619-68668875 GCA_030068395.1 Apalone spinifera
TTTTTTTTTTTTTTTTTTTTTTTTTTTTTTTTTTTTTTTAAGAATTGTTTCACATTTTCCCACCAGTAAGGAAGATACTTCATGGGATTTAAAATTGGTTCTTCAATCTTAAATGGACCCACTATTTGAGCCATTGTCATCTTGCTCATTCCATCATTTATCAATGAAAATTGTGGCAATGACTTTCTCTTATAGAGTAATTGATATAAAAGCCTTTATCAAATTCTCCATATGTTGTCATATGACAGATTGGGTGATGCCGATAACTCACCTCAGATTTATTCCAAAAGTTGTTTGTCTTCCATGTCAATCAATACATGCACTTATCTGTATTTTTCCTGAGGCCACATTATTCTGCTGGAGACTCATCATTATACTCCGAATGTGAGAAGAGCACTGTTTTACACAGAACAAGACCTTTTCACAGATCTCTGAGACTGTTTGTTTCAGTTGATAGCACTGCCAAAGGCAAATCAGTTTCAGCTCAAAGGCTATCTAAGTGGATAGCTGACTGCATCAGAACAGCAATTAATGTCAATAAATTGGATTCTCTGGCTCACATTAGTCTGCTTGATCAGAACACAAGCTTCCTCAGCAGCATATTTTAGTACAGTCCCAATAGTACAGACCTGTACAGTGGTTACATAATGCTTGATTCATATATTTGCTAATCATTATCTGATGGTGACAGCATCTGGAGCAGATGTCCAAGTGCCATGTGCAGTTCTGCAGTCATTATTCAGATAATCTCCCACCATCGGAAGTACTGAATAGGTAGCTAAACAGCATTAGTGCTATTCACATATTCAATCTCAGAGAATGGCTATTTGTCTTACAGTTAAGGTTCTGTGAGGCATTTGGTATAATCTTTCCCTATTTTGTAGTTTTGTAATCTGGATTTTGGTAGAAAAGGCACTGAGTGACAGCTGGGATCACTCTACCCTTTACGCCAGGGGTGGACAAGAGGTGGTTAGTGAACCATATCCAGCCCACCAAGCCACTGAATCCAGCCCGTGGCCACCTTGCCGCCATGCTTGCTACAGAACAGTTGCAGCTGCTTTAAACAGCAGGCTGCTAATTTCTATGCAGTCTAGGCAGGGATGAGAAAGCTTTGTGCACTGCCCTTTTCCCTAGGAAAATCCCTCAGCTCCCGTTGGCCAGTTTCTGGCCAATAGAAGCTGAGAAATTTTGCTGAAGACAGGGGCAACAAATGAAGCTTCCTTGCTCGCCTTCCCTCCCCACCCTTTTCTCTGTGCAGGAGCAGCATACCAGTATGCAGGCAGGAAGCCTGTCTCAGGTTCCTGAAGAGCTGCTGACTGGGACCTGTCTATTAAGCACCTCCCAGCCAGAGCCTGCCTCTCTCCCCTCAACTTCCTGTCCTAGGCCACTATCCAAACCCTCTGTATCCTGTCTCCCCACCTGCTCCAAGTCTCAGCTCTCTCCAGGACCCTGCACCCCTTCCCACATCCCCCTCCTTTTCCCCCCTAGGGCAGAATCCTCTCCTGGGAAACTGCAGCCCCCAAGCCCCTGGCCCGTATAATAATCTCCTATTTCACCCAAACTCCTTCTCAGACCCCACACTCCCTCCTGTATCCAAGTCCTCTATCCCAAGCTTCCTTCTACACCCCACCTGCCATCCCAGACCCCCCTCCCCTCCCCAGAAGTGAGGCCCTTGACCACTTACCAAAATCTTGGAGTGGTCCCCCATTAAAAATTATTGCCAACCTCTGCTTTATGCCATTAATAGTAAAAGCACAAAAGAGGAGTAACCCATGACAAGCACTGCTAATGAAAAGTTCCAAATTCACATACAGAGGGTATTATGTAAATCATAAGTGGGATCCACATGTACAGAATATCTTCAAGAATCAGTTACTGTAAGGTAAGTGACACATCTTCAAATAGATGCAGCCATGCATTTCAAATATGTGTGCTCATGCCCAGTGTACCAAGGCCAGATACCTTTGCCTAGCAGTACCTATAAGGGCAAAACTTGTTCTCCTTGGCTATCACTCCAACTCCCTCAGCTCCATCTCACTACCTGTGAGTAGGCTCTGAGCTCTGTGAGGTATGTTTACTGCATGCAGTGAGACACATTTGGATTTTTCTTGTTTTCCTCTAGTTAATAATTAGTAGTATCTTAGTTTTTTGCTTAGTGTTAGATAGCTGGCTCACCTGTGTGGTGCCCTCACCAGGATTCAATCATTGTCCTTGGGTTTGCAGGTCCCATCCCTGCACAAAGTAATCACAGTGCCTCAATAAGGAACACATTAGTGAATGGTGTTCAAACTGTAAGTGCTCAAGAAGAGGACTCAAGTGGCAGGAGACTTATGGTTAAAGCAACATCTTCTCGAGCACGCCATGAGACCCCCTTCAGCCTCCTTTGGTTGCCAGTTGCCTTCAGAACTGGCAAGTGATGATGCTCAATGTTTTGACTCTGTTACATCCTTCAAGAGGAGGAGGAGTTATTCTTCCTCCTCTCGTGTGTTGAGGAAGAGAGTCCATAAGACTAATTAGGACTTCTCCAGGGCTCGGGAAGCTCTTCCTCATCTTGTAAGAGAAGTAATAACTAGCAGCATACTTCTTGTGGCGTATGGGATGGGCAGGTTCATTTTAATCACTCCCTGATACTGCAGTGAGATAACAGTTCAGGATATTGGTTGGCTCTAGTTGCTGCCATGGGATGTCCCTTGAATCTAGTACTGATTATGGTGGCACAAGCTTTGACTATCTTCATTTTGGTGGTATATCTGGTGTCTTTAGACTTACATTGCCTCTGTCCGTTAATCTCCACTAATTCAGGAGTTATCCGGTACCTTAGTTACTACTGCTTCATCTTCCATTCTGTCCTTGGAACCTTCTGTTTGTTCCACAGACCTGCCAGGTTATTTGGTACTACAGCTTGCACCAGCCTTGTCTCCAGTCGTTATTGAAGCTTACAGCATGTCCCCATAGTCCCCCTCTACACAGTCATTGCTTTGGCAGCAGATTGTGTCATTGAGCTCTGTACCATCCTTGTCTTCAGTGCTGGCATCTCCTTTGGCACTTGGGATGGGGAAATCTTCTTTGCTCAGTACTACCAAGGCAGAGTCCTCTTCGGCACTAATACTATCCCCATGTTGGGCTACAGATGAGTCCACTTGTATTTTTACCTCATAAGGGCTGGCTCATCCATTATCACCGGAGAAGATGTGACTTATCAAGAGTCAGGCCAGAGTCCTCTTTCCCCTGCTTCATTATCCAATAGGTGCCAGATCATCCTCAGATCAACATTGGTACTTTTAGCATCGTACCCACAGTAGCCCTCTATCTCTTTGCCTAGTGATTTCCGTAGAATTCTTGGGATGCTCCTCAGGTTTTTGAGGTCTTCTGCTCCAGAGTAAGAGCACCAGACCCACAGGTTAATCCTCTTTCGAACCACACAGCTACAGGCAATGGCTGAGTCAGTGTGTTCTGGGACTCGCAAGTTTTTCTGACTGGATCCTATGATTTAAGAACAGGATCTGTTGTTTTCCAAGCAAACCACTTTTCATCCTGTCCAGATGACACTACCATGTTGGGCTCCTCCTCTTCCTCCCTAGAAGTTCATACTTTGCTGTAGAGAGAGATTTCTATAGCAGTCAAAAGCAACAATATTGTTGTATTGCCTGATCTAAGATTACGTGTTAATTTTTATTTACCACCTTTACGGTTGACAGGTTCTTTGTCCCAGGATCTGGCCCAGTATTCAATTGTATAGTTGGGAATCCTGATGTGCACAGTTGCAACAGTCACACTATAGAAACTCTTGTATATTTACAAATATAATTTATTAATTCAGTTAACACAATCACGAACACCTCAATTTCATTAGATAGATAGGGAATGTGCATTCATATTTCCCTACCATATACTTACATCATTCTTTCTAGAGCAATCTTAGGTGTTAGTCATCATCTTTCTCATTACCTTCACCTTCCCCATCATCACCAAGGAGCATCATTCTGGCCCTTCCAAGGACTACATCATCTCCCTATTGCCCCTAGGCTGGGGTCCCACTTTTATAATATGTTACACTGATGCTGACATGTTTGCATATTCAGTAACACATTTTTTAATGTTGACGTGTCCTTTTCCTATAGATCAATGTATCATTGCTCTCAACTTCTTATCATGTACGTCAGTTTGTTACCATGGGCCTTTGCAGTCATCTATCACATGCCATATCCTGATTTATTCAGCTCAGCCTGAGCCAGTTATTTTGGGATTTTTTAAATATAATGATGTATCTGCTGAGTCTGAGGGTATTTTCCCTATCACCATCCTATTTGGGTGAAAGGTCCCAGACATAAATTTCCCCTTTCAGTCCAGGGAAACTATAAATAAGCTATGACCTGTTTCTGGGTGAGACCTGTGTCTCAGCCTTGGAAATCTGCTAACCTTAGCTTCTACTGATCTTGTAAATGGCCTGTTATAGCCTTTAGCAGATTTCTTGTGTTACAGCTCTTAACTATTACCTCTGTACTAAATCTACCCATTAATATATTAATCAATTAATATAAATCAACATAATCCTATTATTAGTATGATAGGTAAGCAACTTGATAGGCTACAATTGACAGAGTTTCTTTGGATAGTCCTTCTTTCCCATAGGGCAGCAGGACTCCTCTGTAAAAGGGCATAGGCTATCTTGTTCTGAATTGAGCAATCTAGGTTTTCCTTCCCTGGCATCCAGCAAGTACCCATTTTGACTTGTGTATCTGGGGAGTGATCCAGTGGTGCACACTCCATCTCTGTTCTCCACATTTGGGCACAGGCTGGCTCATTTTTGCCACGGACAGAATCATTGGATCAGATTATGCTGTATAGTTCCCCTCTATCTTTCCTTTGGCACTTGGGATGGGGGGGGGGGGGGGGGGGGGGGGAAGAGTCATCCTTGCTCAGTACTCCTCAGTACGCAGGACCCTTCTCTCGACACTGTTCCCTGAGTAGGTTGTCTTTACTGGCTTCTGGATCTGTACATAAGAGGTTGTTCAACAGCATCAGGACAGTGTATCAATATTTTCTGATTCCCAAATCCAAGGGAAGGATTAGAGTTATCCATAACCTCTGCAATCTCACTAGCTACATCAGGTATGTGGAATTCCAACTGGTCACCCTAGCAACTATTTTTCCCATTTTATATCACATGGTATGGTGTGCTTCCATGGAGCTTCTGTTTGCTTATTTCCATAAAACAATTCTTCCCAGCTCCAAAAGGCTTCTCCAGTTTGTCATGGAGGACCAGCACTATGAATACATCATGCTCTCTTCTGGTCTGACATCTGCTACCTAGGTTTTTACTGAATGTCTGATGTAGAGCATGCTTCTCCATGACTCCTGCTGCATTGGTGCATGGAGGTGGGGCTGTTCAATCACTGCTGCTACATTGTACCTGCCCCCTCATGATCCCCAGGGCCATGTCCTCAAGAAATGGGCTGCCATGGGGGAAGAGGGAAGGGTAGTGGTAGGAAGGGGAGTGGCTTGGGGAATAGGACTAGAGAGCCCCCTCCCTGGCCCACTGAACCTCTCTGACTGGATTATACAACTGCTCTGGCCAGCAATGGCCTGTGGGCTTGGAGTTTGAGACCACAGAGTCTGAGATTTCCAGTTAGAAATTCTTACCTAATTAAAGGATCTTCTTCATTGATGAATATTTCTTGTATTCAGTACCCATGGTGTATTCTGCATATTACATGGCTGCTTCCTTTGATAATGCATAGTGTACATACCCATGTAGTCCCCTTAGCATGATTATCAGTATCAGAGTAGAGAATGAAGCATAGCTTAAATGAGTTAAGACATGGCTGGAGGATGTGTCTATGTATTGAGTACATACCCTACATGGCTCCTTATTTGCCTAAACCAAGGTTCCCTGTTTACACTTCTATCCTGCTGCATCCTTGCCTCAGGAATCTTTTTCCTTGGAAAGGCTCTGGCAGTGGATAGGTAGCAAGGAAAGGCTTCAGCAGCTACCTGCTTCTGGAATGCTGCCCTACAACATTGAAAGGCTCTAGCAGGAATAAAAGGTTCTGGTAGCTCCTGGCTGCTAGAACCCTGCCCTCCCACTAGGAAATGCACCAGCAGCTCCTGGCTGCTGAGCCTATCTCTCCCGCATCCCTCCTCATACCTCTACGAAAGGCTCTGGCAGCAGGGAGCTTCTGAAATCTTTCCCTGTGGCCTTGCCCCTGCTAGAGCCTTTCACCGATGTGTGGCAATATATTGCAGTGGGACGTGTGGCATTCTTTTTCACTGTAGCAAGCAGCTATGCATACACTTAGACGTTGACCACACTGGTGGTTAGCATAGACGAAGTCTTAGAATGAATGCCTCCCTACCCTCTCCATGCTTGAGCACACACTTTTCCCCCCTCTCTCTAAATCAGTGACACTTGAGCAGTGAATAGCAACCTGAATTGGCAGTACTCTCTCTCTCAAGAGTTAGAGTAATTAACATAAAAAGACTTAGAAAGTAGATAAGGCCTATTACCGATATGCCAAACAGTGTAATAATGGCATTCCCAGTAAGAAGCTGCCATTTCCCACACAAAATATGAAACCTGTAGGCAAATTATTTTCATTCAAAGCACGTGGTGCATGCGGTTGGGGTAGTGTAAACATTAACCCTCGGTGCAGTTGGCAACCTCAGTAAATTATTTCTTCAGTCTACAAGAAATCTGGTATCATCTCTCATACACTGTTAATACTGGATTCTCTGCTAAGGCTAAGTTAACGAAAAATAATATGAAAACATCTCTAGAAATGACCCCAGTATGAAATATTGCCATAAAGTTTCATGGTGATCAGAATCACACTGTTTACTTCCAATATTAAAAGCCACATGGGTAAACCCACTGGCTGAAAATTAAAAGCTAATCTATGGAAAACTCTGGCTATGCAATATTTGTGGACACTTACACAGGGAACAAAGAGAAAGAAGCAGAGGCATTTCAGCTGTTATTTCATTTGAACTCTGATTGCTTGGCTAGAGCTGTCTCCTGCAAAATAAAATTGATTCTATTGTTCAAGGTTTTATGCGAACAAATGCTCAGCATTGGACTTGATTTTTCAGAGATGCTGATCATCTTCATCTCCAATTGTCTGTAACAGGAGTTGTGGTACTCAGAATTTCTAGAAAGCAGGTCAATAATGGCTGCTTCTCTTTTCTAAACATTGCTGCACTGCTCAAACTATTTTGGAGAAACAAAGTGAAAGAAAATGAAATTAAGTTCTCTTCTACTCAAAACAGAGTAAATAATAATGTAATCCCTACAAATTCAAGGTGACGAACAGGTGAACTTTGATTGGATTAATAGGGGAAAAGGTTGTTCAAAGTCCCCCCCCCCTTTTTCCTTAAAGTTTGCATCCAAGTATAGTAGGCATCTCCTGAGTGGATGGCCAGGCTATCAGGACTTATCTATTAGCTCCTGCACTTAAGAAAAGAGAAATAAGTCCTGTCCCTTTCATCTGAGCCCCATATCACAGACTCTTTTCCTTTCCTTTCCTTTTCCCAGTGTCTACACTGGGCCACTTATTCCAGAAAATCAGCCGCTTTTCCGGAATAAGCTGCGAGCTGTCTACACTGGCCCCTTCAATTTCCAGAAAAGCACTGACGATCTACTGTAAGAAATCAGCTGCTTTTCCAGAAAAACTATGCTGATCCCACTAGGGCAAAAGTCCTTTTTCCGGAAAACTGTTCCGGAAAAGGGCCAGTGTAGACAGCACAGTAGTGTTTTCCGCAAAAAAGCCCCAATCGCAAAAATGACAATTGCGGCTTTTTTGCAGAAAAGCGCGTCTACATTGGCACAGACGTTTTTCCGGGAAAAGTGCTTTTCCAGAAAAGCATCCTGCCAATGTAGACGCGCTTTTTCTGGAAATACTTATAACTGAAAACTGTTCCGTTTTAAGCATTTCCGGAAAATCATGCCAGTGTAGACGTAGCTAATATGTAATAAAATCCATGGCAAACTTCTATTTCTTTCAATGCCACCTTCTAGGGGGGAGGGCTTGCTTGGAAAGCAGGTTTTGATTTGAAATGTTGCATCTGCATATTCCTAAAAATAGCTCCTGCTAATAAAGTCAATTCCAGAAAGCTAACAGGAGTGAATGCCATGTTCTGGAGAAAAGAGGGTAGTCAGCATCCTATTCCTATATAATACAAGTATAGAAATAAATTCTTACATCAAGTGAAGATGGGTAATGAGTAGTAACTTAGTATTTAGAGAAAAACAATAACCAAAGGCATGCAAGAAATGCAGGTGGAATGCCCTTATCAAGAGGGTGAAAAGTATCTTTACTGCAGCACGGGAATTCCTGGAGATTCTCCAAGAGCAGAAGAAGAGATGCAGTGTCTCCTCCCTTTTTTTTAAGAGTTACACATCCAGCATGATGATATTGAATATTTTATGTGGTTAGCTGTGTGTATGACTTTAAGACCACCTTTAGCTTCCAAATGCACTTCATGTTTGTCTGGAGGGTGCTTAGTTATGACAAGAATTTTTTGCTTTCTGGTTTTTTTTAGGATCATAGAATCCTACAACTGCAAAGGACCTCAACAGGTCATTGAGTCCAGTCTCCTGCCCTCACAGCAGAACCAAACTCCATCTAGATCATCTCTGATAGATGTTTATCCAAACTGATCTTAAATATCTCCAATGATAGAGATGCCACAGTGTCCATAGGCAATTTATTCCAGTATTTAACTATCCTAACAGTTAGGAAGTTTCTCCTAAAGTCTACCCTAAACTTGCTGGAATTTAAGCAAGCATTGTTGCTTGTACTATCCTTAGAGGCCAGGGAGAAAATTTTTTCTTCCTCCTCCCTATAACCCCCTTTTAGATACTTGAAAACTGCTATCATGTCCCCTCTGTCATCTCTTTTCTAAACTAAACAAGCCCAATTCTTTCAGTCTTCCCTCATAGGTCATGTTTTCTAAACCTTTGAGACATTTAATGAGATATGTGGTATTTTCCTCATACCTATGTATTCTTATCACCTCCCTCACTATGTTGTGTCATTATCTCATTGTTTCTTTCCTGCACCATCTTATGCCTATTTTTTTCTCGTCAAGAAATGTTAGGTGAGACTTCTTTAATTGGGCATTGTCACTCATACATTAAGCAAAGGACTCTAAGTGAAGAAATAACCAATTAGGGTGTGTGGTGTGAATAGCAGAGTTCAAATGATTATTTTATTTCAGACATTCACTGCACAATGCAGAAAAGATGGTGGATCATCAGCTTCCCAGTACTGGGACCATACAAGTAGTTAATACTTGAACAATGTATATGGAAGCCCAGAGGATAAGTGCACACACAAGAGCTGGGTCAAGAGGTTAACAGACATCTTACCAACATGATTTAATATGTCAGGTTTCAGCAGGTATCTTGAGAATATTCAATATGGGCTTGATACAGTTAGCATAGAGAAGGAGTTGTAAATTCTGGGGACATCACAGAAGAAGGTAACAGTGAAGAAAGGAAAAACATAAGCTGGGATTCACTATTAGGGTGATGGGCAAGGTAGGGCTAAAATCAGAACTACATTGTTGAGAGCCTGACTTGTTCAAAGCTTCAAAAGGAGGGACTGGAAGCTTGGTTGTGTACTGAAAGGATTGGACTGGGATTCAGGAGATGAGCTAAATGCCCAGTCTGCCAGAGACTTCCTCTCTGAATTTAAGAAAGTACATTAATTTTTCTTCACCTCCATTCCCCAGCTGTACAATGGAGAAAATATTTACCTGGTACAGGGATTTGAAGATGAAGCCACTGATGTTTGTGAGGCCCTCGGATATTATGACAATAAGAAAGTGACTCTATATAAATAGGTGGTTTTATTTTAATTCTAAGTTTGGCATTGATGCAGAAAAGGAAAAAAGTTAATAGAATAATCCTGTGGATGGGAGTGATGTAGTCTGAGTAGCACTCAAAGAACATGCACCTCAAAGACCAGTAAGGAGCAACAGGAGTAATACAGTCTAACATATAGATCCTATTCATACATATTTCTGAAATTTAATCTGAAGTTCTCACCAACTGATGGCAATACTCCAGCACTATGCATGTGCAACATGTTGTTTAGATTTAGCACTAACGGTATTTGCATGGTATCCTATCTTTAGCAACTTCCTGTTTTCTGTGAAGGAAGACTGTAACTTGGCTCTTTGTTTTTTTGGAATTAGCACCTTGTTTTCATACTGTCATTTATTTTTAATTTACATGTGAGCATTGTTTCTAAAGAAGTGGCAAGCTGACAAATTGAGAATCTTTTAGATGCAGATATAGAGAACAAGCTGAATAAATATATTTAGTATATAATGTTTAGGCAGTTTGTATAGGTTCTGCCTCCCTAAATGAGGACTCTCTGGCTTTCTGGAATATGGATGTGCTTGGGCCAGGAGCCTAGTGGCAGAAGGGCTTGCACCTGGGAACCCTGCCAGGGCCATCATGCGGGGGTCAACAGTGAGGCTGGCAGCGAGGGACAGAAGTGGAGCCAGAAGCAGGGAAAGAGGGTGGGGGTGTCAGTGGACCTCCCCTGGTCTGGCAAATTGCCTCCTTTGGGACTGGTCAGATCCTGGGGGTGCTGAACCAGGGAGGCCCAACCAATATTAAAGTTTACAGAAACTGTATTACCACAATGGACTGCTGGACCCATGTCACACTCCATTCACAAAGGAGCCCATGATCTAAGCTCAGGTTTTCTCTTCAGGGTCTTGAAGTGGCAAATTGCCTGCAGATAAATTTGACTAATGCTGTTTGAACATGAATCTCCTGGAGGAAATCCCTGCATATAGTGCCCACTCTCTGCCTTTCTTTGAAAAGTCCTGGGTCTCACTGAATTCTTGTTTTAAAAGGCTTTTTCTAGGGCTTGCTGTGGGAAAGTGAAGGAAGATGAGTTGGCTTATGTGTTGTCCAGCTGGTAAAGCAAATCAGCCAATGCTCAGCGAAGTTCCTCAGGTGCTGAGTTATGTATGCAAAAAACACTGAACTTGGAACTAGAGGCTTGTATGTGGGACTGAGGTTTGGTGCAAATACTTCATATTTTCATGAAAGCAACTAAGTGAAGATGAAATCATAAAGAAAATCCTTTATGATGCCCACTGCAAGGTGCAATTTGTACAGTACTATGACAAATAACAGAACTGCAATTGTTATATAGAATAAAACTATTGCACAACCTGTTGAGGACAATTACTTTGCTGCAAAAATGTCCCCTGACACCACAACCTATATGAGGGTTTTGTGGCAAATTGTATAAAAACTTAGAGTGGATTTGATTCATTCTTTTGCATGAGCTCAAATACCATGGCGATGAGTAGTAGACATTAGATGAATGTAAATAATGGATGAGGAATGAAGATCTGTTTAATAATTTACTAATAGCAATTTTTTATATCTCTGTTTGCTCTTTTATAAACATTGAAGAAAAGATTCTGAATGCTTCTGGTCTGGCACATAAAGGGCTCACAGAAAGATCTTCCCTCCTTATTTCAGCATGTCTGTGCACACAAGGACATTCCCTGTCTTAATATTTTTGACTGAAATAGAGTGCAAGGCCCATTGCCACCCGAAAGGATAGATATCCCAGAGGGAAATGTAGAAGGATGGAGATGCCATAGCTAAGACTGCCACACTACAAGGAGCAGAGCTGGAAGATGCACACACAGCACCTCCAAAAACTACATTTGAGGTATTTTGATGTGTGTTCTTCTACCACATCAATAAATGTTCTGTGGAGTAGGGAGGAAGACAGGTCATTGGAGAATGCCAGTGAAGGATTTTCCCTCCACTTTCTTCTCCTCCTTGAGCTTTTGCTTTTAAAACTGCATTCAAGTTCTACCTCAATTATTTCTCCCTTTCTATTAGTTGTCTTAGTTTTTAATCTGTCATTTATATTGCTGACAAATGTCTCAGGATCATACTCTGGGATCTTAAGTTGATGTAAATTGGCACTTTGCTGATTCTGTTACGTGAAGATCTGTCCTAAAACTCTGAATACGTTCTTTCAGAAACTGACAGTGCATAACGCTGCTGCTGTCAAAACACGTTTGTGCCATATTGTAATAATTCTTTAGATAAAGATGTTGGGCATTTGCTTATGACTGATTCCCAAATTTAAATGCCCTCTGCTGTTTTCCTTTGTGGGGGTGGGAGGTAGTTACTGAATGCTCTATTGGTATTAGTCACAACCTTTCCACATGGAATGATAAAGAGCAGTTAAAGTAAGCACATTCTCTGCTTCTTTTCCAAATTATACCATAAAGTTGTTCTCAGTATGACTAGATGAAGGCAATCCAGGGCTATAGGCACATCACAACATGTGGCGCACACTACTTCATTTCTACAACCCACTCCCCATTTGGAGTGGTAGGGTTGTCCCTCCTATTCCAACATTTGCAGTGGTATGGGGTCCTCTTGCATTCCCCAGTGGTAATAACAGAGGCGCCTTCTCCCATTCACAGGTAGTAGCAGGGATCCCCTGGGTATGTTGATTAAAGAAGGGGCATTAGGTTTTCTACACTATTCTCTGGTTGCATACACCACTCTATTAAGGTGGTGTTAGCTGGAGCTACCCAGAACAACAGACGTAGGAGTTGATATTCCACTGAGGTTAAATAGGATAGTTCATGTTTTAGAACTATTGTCATTGGTTGTCTGCAGACTCAGGAACACACCCCTCAATTGGTAACCTTCTGTTGATGTTTTCAAGGGTCTTTTTTTTCCTTTACATTCCTGAAGAGTTGAAAATTGGCTTATTTTAAATGAAAACTGAGATTCTGATGAGATTAACTTTAAGAAATGGGGCCTGACCTTATTCTGGCATGGGTCTTCATTATCTCATGTCCACAAACCACCTTTTCAAACTTAAGTTTAGATTATTTCTCTCCACTTTTAATATATTTATGCCCTTTGTTTGATCCTGTTAACCAGAACTGCACACAAAGGACCAGACTCTCAAAGGGCGATAAGATTGATATGATTTGAAGTATATTTTATTTGATCTTATCACATTTTAACAGAACAATTACATTAATGTACTAAAATTTTAAATCTTTTAAAAAAAGCCCACCTGATTAATCCATCAAACTCAGAGAGTATTACAAATAATGGTAAAATCACCATCCTGCAGCTTATGCTGGGAGGTTGTTAGGCTGGCAGAAAGAGAGTGATTCTTCATGGCTTGGGGGAAGAAGAGGAGATGTATTCTGGTAGCTGACATCACCCAGGAATGAGGGGTTTTAAAAAGTGATCCACAGCACCCATCTTCCCTGATCTGCCAGGTAATCCCAGACCTCTTACTCTATATTTTAGAAGTGTACATCTATCTGTCCATCAGTCTGGGAGTCCATTTATTCAAGAACTCCTTCTAAATGATGAGCGCTCGGACCACCAAATTAGTACGCATCTTCCTCTTATCATAACTTAAAGCATGGTCAGGATTTGGTTGTTCCAGAATAATGGGATGTATGTGGAATATGATTGTTTCTCATAAAATGGAGAAAGAGGAGCCTGGTAAAAGGGACAGTTATACTGCACAATAACCACGGGGGATAGGCAACATGGGGACCAGGACAGTTATAACCCTATTCGACCGGCAGAGGTAGAGAAAAGGACAGCGATATGCTATCAATTTTAGAAAGTTTGTCTGTGTGTCTGCTTGTGCATCTGTCTGTCTCCCAGACGGGGGACATATACCCCTTCCCTAGATGTCGCCGCTAAAACATCAACATCCATTGACAGGTGCTTCTCATCTGTCCCCAAGCTGCTTCAATGAGAGAGAATTGGAGTTGTCCTCTCTCCCCCGGTAGCCTGTATACTGAGTAATCTGTCATTCCCAGTCCCATCTCAGAATAATGATTTAAATAAAAAAAACACCTCAATATAAGATTATCTTAAGAAGTGGGCTTTGTCCACAAAAACTCATTTATTTATTTATTTTATTTCTATTTTCCTTCTTTCAGCATAACCAAACAATTGGCTGTTCTGTGACTGAATATTTGCATATTGTAACTCCTGGTAAATGGTAATATTGACTCTTGCTTGAAACAGCTAGTTCCTCTCTCCCCACACCTTTCCACATTCTCTTAACTTCTCTTGCATTCACATTTTAAATCAAATTCAATGGGTCTGGCACAGACACCAAATTCAATTAGAATTTAGAAAGTCCTCAAATGTAACTTTCCCACATGGAGGGGAGAAGGAAATGACCATTAATCTAGAAGAATTAAAGAATTTTCTAAGAATTTAAAAACATTTTTAATGTTAGTTGAAACCCTTTTACCATTTGAAAACCCAGATTGTTCTTATAATCTTAATGCTTCTGTTTTGTTCTTTCATCTTTAAAGCAAACTAGGGCTAACTCTTCATTAATCTCTCTGCTTATGGGAAACTAGCTGCATAAAACCAACAACTAAGTAGAAATAAAAATGCTCATTAATATATAAAATAACAATACTGAACTGAAAGTAGTACATAATAAGGAACATTCATGAAATTGAATAACTGATTTGAAGAAAATAATTAGGAATTCTTGATATACTTAATTTTTATATTTAAAGAGTTGTTTGTTTTTCCAGTTTGCCTATCAAACCATAGATTGTGGTATATTATATTGGAATGAAGAACATTTGGTGATAAGATTACTGTTCGGCCTTACTCACCATTTCATTGTTTAACCATCTTTTTAAATATAGTTTTTTGATTGACCTAATAGTCTTAATTTAATACTCTAATTTTTAAATGAGGTGTGCTTATACAGTATATGCATTACCCTATCTCTTGTACTACTTAGCCCCTGAAGATCCTCAGTTAAAATTTAAGCTACAAAACAGAGAGTGAGTGAAAAGCAATTACGTACTCCCCAACCTGTATAATATCATAGATAGCTGGTTGCACCTTTTGGCTTCTGCATCGGTCTACCCACTTGTCTGGAAAACATTCATAAGAAATCTAGATGAACATTGGTGTTTAATTTTCCCCATGCTAAGTTTCAGACTTGTTCATGTGGAGGTTCAGCTGCTGGGTGTTAGAATGGAATATTGGATTTTTGATGATCTGTGTCAGAGAACAGAGGCCACAAGATTCTGTTCAGTGATCCTTTTGAACCTTCATCACACTAAAGGTGCACAAACTCTCCCTTGTGGATGAAATGAACTTTTCATTGTCCATAGAGTTTATTTGGAGGGTTTTAATAATGCAAGTGCAGCCATAAGGTTGTTGTCCAGTTATGTTTTATTTCAAATTAATTCATCTTGTTTTGGAGAAAGTCCAATGTCAATTGAATCTCTCTTCCTTAATACAAAGTGTATTAACCTGAGCAAGTAGTAACTCCTCCACAGCATCTATACTTTGATTTGCAGATGAATGAAGAGATTGTAGACACCAAGCCTGCAGTCTGTTACATGTGGGCTAGCACCCCACTGACCTCATCATGTCTTCCTGCTTGCCAGCACACAGCAGCTTGCAGGATCAGTGCTGCTCCTATTTTTACCCCAGCATCTCACATTCTTATTTTTCTTTTCCAGACTGAGTGTAATTAATGCTTATAACTTTGATATTTTGGGGAGCAATTTAATTCCCCCTCAAATTGTGTAGTATTTTTAAACTGATTGTCCTCTGACCTAGTAATCAACCATTGCAACAACACTGGTTTAATTCTTAGGTGTAAAAGTATGCAACACTTTTTGTCCATTTCCTAATCCCTTTAATGTAAGTAAACTACTATTTGAATTGCCTTTTAAAACTGGTTCTGTCATGCTTTATAAATTATGCTTAGGACATATCCTGCTATTTTCACACTCCATGTCAAAAGTAGGCTTAAACCTCAAAAATTCCAAACATGAAACTGTCCATTCAGCTGGCTACCACTCTATTTGGACCATTTGCATATAGATGACTTTGCACCTTTACCTAAAGAGGACAGATCCTTTTCCAGAGTTGGCTGTTGGTAAAGTTAAAAGTGCAGGGTCTTTGAGCATCCTCTACCAAAATCAAAATCCTAGACAGTGGCCATCTCCTATACCACTACAGTATTCCTCTTCACAATAAGCTAGAACCTGCCTGAGCCACAAGAGGCCCTATGTTGCGTGTATGCATGGGTTTAAAAAAATATTGTGGAATATAGGCCTTTAACACAGTGAGGTGGTGGACATTGAATTAAAGATGGGAAATTAGAAATGGACAGTATTTTAAGAATTTTAATCTCCTTGGAGAAACTACAAAGTGCTATATAAAATTAATGATTACATTAAACATCCTATATATTCAATTTTTTAAATAAAATAAATGTTTAAACCAAACCTCCCTGAAAATTTCTATTGCATTATTTCATCAATATTTTAAAAATATTGAACATAGCAAAAAGTAGATGTCAAAATCAGATATCCAATTTATAAAGATGGATAATTTGTTTGAAGATATCCCCAAATATTGTAAGTAGAATTCTGTTCTGACTTTATTACATAGTTGCTTAATAGCAGTCACCTTGTCAGTCACTTAACACAGCTTTTAATGTAGAACTGAAATATTTAGAATATCATTTAAAATATTGTCTATATTTTTATCACTAAGGAGTAGCACAGATTGTTTCAAGAGCAGAAGCAGCCCCTGAAGTAGTATATTTCCCTACACTACTATTTAGAACAGAATCATAAAACAAACTTGCAATTTTTCCCTGCAGGAATCCCATTCTGATTCAAACTGTTCTTTTATTATTGTCAGTAGGAACTATTAATATTTTAGTACATAATAATCCAGGGCTGCTTTTCCTATATCTTAACATATTTAAGATACTTTAAACATGAATAAATTGTTCTTCAAATTCAATTTTTATGTTGTCTTCACAGTTTCAAATTACTGTTATAATGCTGGCTTTTTCATACTGATAGTCGGCCCATTGCATTATATAGATATTAAGGAGTACTGCTTTCTAGGCCAAGGCTAAACGTACACAAAAAGTAGAAGTCAAACTGCTTAAGTGCAGCCTACTGGCATCCTATTATGAACTGTTATTGTAAGTCTGTTCATTTACTTTAATTAAAAATTTACAAAGCCTTTGTGAGCAATTTAGGCCGCCAATAAAAAGTATACAGGAGTGCTTTTGTGAGTGGAGGAGGTTTGGTATACAAGAATCTTATAACCTATATGCAGCATGCACTGGGACAGATTAAAATAGTCATTTATAGCCTATAAATTATGGTATAGGTAACAGTTTGCTGTACAGATATTAAGAGAAAAGAGGTTTCTGACTTCATTCCAGGATCTAAGAGACTGGTGAAACTGCTCTGAAAAAATCAGAAAAGAGATTTCTTATTCTGCCAATTGAGAAATGGAAAGTGGTTAACTATGGAGCTGGTGAGCTCCCCCTATGAGATATCCCAAGACAACAGAACATTTTTTGCAACAGTGAATCCTCTAAGGTAAAGAGGTTATTTCTGCAATCTGGTCATACATAACATACAAGATAACTCTATTCAATGTAATTCAAGCTGAAAGGACTTGTCATTCAGAAAATAGTATGGAGAAAAATACCATCTTGCTTGTGATGAAAATCCTGAATTGCTTCTGAATGCTTTTTAACATTTTACTTAAATAATTAGAACCATCTGTTCTGGTATTATAGTGTTTCAAACACTGTACAAGGCAATGATATGATTACAAATCATTAAGCATCATTGTGCAAAAATAAATGTATTTCCAAACTTAACACTGGAAAAGCCTGTGTTCTAACTCAAATATTTAAACTGTTCTTGACATGGTAAAGGTAAGGTATTTAATGCTGAGCAAGTGCCAAATGAGTATTAAAGTGAGAAGTCAATAATATTTAATTGATAGTATGGTGTTTCTATAATGACTACCCCCCCTACTTTTACCATATTAAAAAAAATAAAATTGTCTATTTTCTTTTTTGCAGTTTAACTTAATGCACTCTAGTGCAAAATAAACTAGCACAATTTAAGTTCTGTATAGGCAAGCCCTTCAACTAGTCTACTTTTAAAGAACTCCACCAACTCATCAATAATTTTTTCAAAATACACAGTTGTACAGTCCAACAAAAATGGATTTTCAGTTTTCCTCAGACATAGATATAAGAATTTCGAACCATGTTGGAATTTCAGATTTATTTCTCAAACTTTTCAAAAGTTTTACAAAGTAGAAAACAGGCCAATTTCATCACAGATAGTTTACTAATATTTTCTCACTTCATTTAACTGGTCGATTGCAATCAAATATACCTAAATGAACTGTTAGTAAATCTTATTTGAACAGGTTTTAAAAATCACAAAATTTTACATGTACACATTAAGATTTTGCTTGGAACATTGGTGCATCTGTTTTCCTGTGCAACAAGACATTTTCCAAAAAAAGATAGCTAGGTTCAGAGCTGTGAGCAAGATGGGTGTGGTACTGTGGCGAGAAGAAAAGACTACAGGATTTCACACCTGCAACAGTATAGCAAAGGCATGTATTTTCTTCTGCTACTGAAAAGCCAAATTGACTTCAGTGCAATTACAGCCTTTAACATAATAAGCACATGCATAAACCTTTGTGGAATCAAATTGTTACATTCTAAGCTCCTCAGGGCAGGGACTGTCCTGGTTTGTATATATTTGTCCCTAGTACGATGGAGTCTCTCAAGCGACAATCATGCTAGTACAAGTATAACTACTGAGATAGTAACTAAGTGTTATATACTTTTTTTTGCTGAGCTATATAGCACCACTCCTTCTTTGGTTTTAAAATGTTGTTATTAAAGTAGAAATGCAGTTTGTCCCACTCTGCTTTCCTCCTTTTACAGTTCTGTTCCCTACTGAAGATATGTGCCCTGTGGCAAGGAAGTGAGAAGTGAACTCTTATCGGAGGGGGTAGGAAAGAGTGATGAATTTTGATAATTTATAATAAGAAAAAGTACATTCCAGATTTCTTGCATCTTATCCCCTTGAAACTCCAGTAAGGATTATTTTTTAGCATAAACAAGTTGCTTATTGTGTCTGATCACAATGGAGAACTACACAGTAACAAATGGAATTTTGCAGCTTCAGCTGCACGGCCTCCACAGGGCTTTCCCAAAGTGTTTTCCAGAGGACAAATGCTGATTCTGCAGCTATAGGCTGCCTGTCCCTCCTCACTGTGCAAATTGGACTTGTATGAAGCCAGCTGGTAGTCTTTTAAGGAAGATAGTAGGTCCTGATAAAATTGTGTTGTTTTTTTTAAACATTCATAGAATCTGCCTGAGTCTCTAGAGCTCTCAGCAGACAGTTAACTTTAATGATACAAATCTATCAAAAGTTACAATAAAGAATGATGCCTGGAAATTTGCTGGGAGGCCCAGTTAGGTCCTATTACTAAATATCTTTCACAATTGTGTAAAAAGCTGAGTTTAAGTAAAAGAAGCTTTGGTGTGTGTATTGGGGTTGCCAATTTTGGTTGGATAGTTTCCTGGAGGTTTCATCACATGGCATATTTAAAGATGAACATTGATCTTTAATTCATGTGTATATATAGATTTTTGTGGTGACTATCTTTTTATACCATCCATTATTTACCTTGGTTTGGATCACTAAGGACCAAACCTGAAAATTGTAAAAGAAAAAATTCCTGATGGTCCTAATTTCCCCCAGGACAGGCAAATTCATTGTGGAAGCCATATTTATGAACCTCTGCATAGAAGAACAGATTCTTTTACAGCATTGAATCATATTGCAATGGGATGTTAGATTCAATAATTCAATAAGTCTGGCTTAGCGCTGAAATATGTGGAAATGCAGTGAGTGACACCCCTTCATTTTCCTGCATTGGCTGTCAACATGGTATGCCACTGGGGGGCGGCAAGGGGGGAGAGAATAGCCTTTGCAATGCCACTGGTACCTCTGTAAACTGTGTATAGACATGAAGAATGGATGAGGCTTTGTGCCAGCCAGCACCACTGAAATGGCACAGATGGAAATGATCTTCACCATAACCAGTGAGTAGCTGACACAGATTGTTCCTGTCTCAGAGTAAGAAGAGAATGAGGGGCCGAAAAACAGACGGTCACAATTTGATCTTTGGTCTGTGCCTGATCTGCAGGTAGGCGCTGTCTATTGTTTAGGCAGCTTGCATTCTTACAGTCCAACCTTAATTTAGTGCATGTTGTTAAATGTCCACTTCTGTGGAATTTACTTGGGAATGATATATCATAATAACATCAAATATCATAATCAACACAGAATTGTGTTGCTTTTGAACCTTGACTACAACAGATACCAGTAGTTTTCAAAGGCAATTAATTAGCCAAGCCTAATAGCAAAACCCATCTGTGACAGACTGATGATGTCTTGGACAAACCACACGAAACTAAGACAAACTTTACTGAATTACATTACAATTTGATTAATTAAGTTTAATATCATTGCCAACCATCAATCATATATGTGGTGCTGTGGATTTATCAGCCTGTTTGAATCCACCCCTGGAGAGGTATTTCTGATTCTAGCTGAAACTGAATTTTCCAGTGCCCAATAACAACAAAACCGGGATTTTTGGTTAGGGAGCTTGGTTTTCACAAGCTCATCCCACATTACTGATCAGGAACCAAAAGGACTCCTGGTCAGAAAAGTGTCCCAATTTTTAGGGAAATGTTGGATGAACTGGGCCTACTAAGGTTCTATAAGACTGTACCTATTCTTTGTGGGACCACTGATGAACTTGAAACCACAAGGAAACTGCTTCACTGAAGTGCTAAAGAGGTGGGAACTGAATTGTTCCTAATGGGCCCATGTTCAGGTTGCAGGTGACTTCTGGTAAGCTTATTAGCTTGCATGCAGGGTTTTTTTAATTCTCTTGTTTTCTCTGTACTGCTCTTAAAATAGCATAGGCTTGCATTAAAAAAGACTTGTGAAGTATCTATATCTGTGGATAGTCCTAAGGATAGTCACACTGTTAATGGTTTCTGCAGAGAAAGCAAGCAGGTGTGCTTGGGTAGCCACCTCTCTTCTGGGATTAATACAGTGAAAGCAGAGAACTGCAATTTGGCCATATTCCTTTCAAAATGGACTGATATGTGTGTGTCTACTGTAGAAAGATGCAAAAGGATGTGGAGCAGAAGCCAGTGAGTGAGTGGACCACTAAGGGGAAATGCAAATACAGTTGCCCTGAGCTATGACTGGTTCCTGAGGTATTTATTCTACTATGGCAAAACACCCAATGAACAGAAAATACAGCTGATTTGACTAAAGTCGGCTATAAACCTGCATAAAAAGTAAACTCTTAAACTGAGACGCACCATTCAGCAGACTATTGTATAAAAATGCCATGAGAAGGAGGTAATAACACTTCTCTCTACGGAGCTGAGTCTGTATCATCTAATCAAACACAGTGATACCATAGAGAGGGGAGGGGAAACACAAAGCTATTTTTAGCTGAGGGGAGACATAATGAGAACTTGTTTGCATTGTGCATTGGAGCTAATAAACCTTAATTATTAACTTCCTTTTTAAATGTGGAAAATATTTACATGTCTGGACACCTCTGGTATAGCAAAGCATAAAAAAATTGATATGTGGTCTGGTGAGTTTTGATCCTAATCATCCTTAAAGTTGGATTTTTTTTAAAGTCCATTTAAATGCCTTTGTCTATTTACTGTATCCATTCAGCAACATTTCTCTGGTGGGTGAAATAATTCCATTAGGTCAAAAAGGTGAACATTTGTGATTGTGTACAGGATTAATTATATTGTCAAACTGATGGTTATCTATTTACTTTAAGTAGTCACTAGTAGAGCTGTGAGAGCTAGCTTGCCCTCTTGTAAAAACATGTTCTTCTCATTTTGCAACATCATTTACAGTGTCTCTAAAGCGCACAAAATATTCAGAGCTGCCTGATGCATACAGAAGGGAGAGACATTTATTATAGTGTATTTACAAACCTCCTTATTTTGATAACCATTGCTAAAATTGTGTTAGTCACAACTTGAACTTTGACAGAAACCAGTGGAATTATCCTGATTTGGAAAAGCGGTACTAGCAAATATTTTGGACTACTCTGAATATCTGTCCACTTTGTCTTTTAACTTTCTCCCTCCTTTTGTTAAACCAAAGCATAGCATAGATAGCAATTATATGGTGTGCATTCAATGTAAGTTATGTATCAGAAGTCCCCAGTCACTTTTACCTCTTTCTAGTAAAAATTAAAGTCTGAGAAAAGTACAAATATTAGTTGATGGTAGTCCTGGCATTATTGCCTAATGAACTAATAAAATGTAGCCAATGTAGAGAATATAGAAATTAACATGGCTAATTCACAGCATTGTATTACATTCTTTTGAATGATAACTGAAGATAAAAAGCAGGAAGAAAGTATTTCACAGATGAATCTCTATTGACTTGAAAAACAAGTTCCAGTTCATCTTTGCTTCATTTTCAGCTCTTTCCAATGTTTCGGAAACATCTGATAACTTTTTATATTTGCATACCCTTTATCTATTGTCAAATAACCAGATAGTATTAAGAATAAAAATCAGAGTTGCAAATTGTTTTTCACCCATATTTAGCAGTAACTTGGGAAGTGATTATCAGGAATATTACTTTTCTCTCTGTTGCGCCAGGGGCTAAGTAAAAGTATCTCCAAAGAGACATTTTGGGACCCATTATTGTTTTTCCATCTTTTTTTCTACTTCTTACAAACTGAAGTAAGCCTCATGCACCTCAAAGAAATAGTTCTCCATCTTCAAATAGTGATTATTTTCTTATTTTATTCATCTGTTTCTATATTATCATTATTTTCATCTGACTGATTATCAGCATGCAATCTTGGTTTAACTAATTTAAAAAATAGCTAGTGCTAATATTATCAAAATGTTACTTCATCACCTATAAAGTTATCTTTCAACAATCTTCTTATTCTTAATGAAATATCATGAGCATTGAGAATGTTCAGGTTAATCTTATAAGTCTGAGTTATTTCCATGCTGCATTTGTCTATTCAAAATTCTCTAATTTGGGGAACTAGTTTTTAGGTATTGGCCTGTTCTAAAAGTCTGATGCTTTTCAGTGTCATGATCACTTGGCTATTCTTAGAAATAAGAGATCTCTCCCTGATTTTTTTTTTTTTTAAATAAAACTTTGGAAAGTCTTTTGTTCACAGGGAAAAAATTTAAACAAATTTTCACAGAATGGGAAAATTGTTTCCTGTCCAGTTCTATTAGACTATCCTATGACAAATTAAAAGGGAAGTTAAACCAAACACCAGCCTTTACGGTGTACCTTCATCACCTAAAATTATGGTTTAGAGTCTAGCTTTGCAGTGTGCCCTGAACATTTAAAGATGTGACTTACTGCAGGCCAAGAGAGGAGTAAGTTCAGAACTTTGAGAACACTGACAAGACTCATAGAGAATGTCGAATTTGCATGCCCCACTTGTTTTACACTGATGCATGAGCATTTTGGAAAAGCAGACATAAGACTTGTAAATCTTCAAAGTACTGTAAAAACCTTAATTCCCATATCTGTGTTAAATGAATAAGGAATTTATTTCAACCCCCACTTTAAAATTGGGGAATATAGATGTATGATAAATGATGTACCCAAGGCCCTATAGCAAGTCAGAGGTAGAGCCACAGTTGTAATAGAGGAGTATCTTAACTCCAAACATTTACTCTGGTCACTAAAAATTGTGCCTCTGTTCCCCTTGAATTTGAGATAAATCAGTTCAGTTCTTAAAAGTAATATACCTCATTCACACATACTTAGAAACCTAGAGATAGAGTGCTACCCAGGAGAGTATAGGGTGTGGAGGAGGTGTTGCCTGGTCTTCATTATATTTGCACCTCATTTGCAGTTAACAGGTACTTGATAATTTAACAAATCTCAACTTTACTAGTGCTAGTTAATTTGATAGACTATAAAATGATACCATTAGTAGACTATTAAAAAACAGCAGAGCAATATTCAGGTTCCTTTATAAATTTAGAAGCCAACATGTGTGTGTTAAAGCAAATGTGCTAGAGGGGGAAAATGGTCATTCCCACAGACAGTGAAACAATGAATCTTTGCCTAAAGCAGTACAGTAAGGCTTTTCATAATTTTTGTATGCGCAGTAAAGACTAAATTTGTTGCAGCATCCACAGAGATTTAAATTAATTTCAGAGAGAAAATTATTACATTAATTTGTTTTCTTCAAATACAATTTGGAATTAGTATTCAGGAAGAGTTTTCCCATTTGCCTTTAATAAAATTATAGGGATGAGCTTGTGGGGAGAATTTTAATTGTTCAGCATTCCATTTCTGTTTGACTCATTTTGGAGCTGGGTTATTAGTATGAAATAGCTGAAGTAAACTGCTGTTTGTAAGCTGCAGCACCTGACTCCAAGCTCTGGCTTGGGTGTACTCAGAAGGCTAATAAATATTTAAGAGCACTGGAAGATTCCAATTATTGTCAGAAGTGTGGCCATCCGTAAAGCTCCAGTGGAAATGTAATTTCATTTAGTATACTGTCATGTATTCACTGTTTAAGGTGACATTTATAATGCTTCTGACCCTGAGCGATCTCTGTTAATATAAAACAGTATGTTGCAGCACCATGTTATTATGATTGAGTTACTAGTAATGGCTGTTAATATTTTTGCAAAGTATTTCTTGATTATGTTGTTTAAAACATGCTGGGTTGATGGTACATATCACAGTAAATGAGGAATGATCAAGGACTGACACAAAGTAAGACTCACCTTGGGATCATTACAAAGCATGATTTTTCATTAGTGAATTACTACAGCAGTATCTGGTTATCTAGGCCACCAACAGGGTGGCATGTTTAATTCTTTACTGGTTAAAAAGTTCTTGGAATATCAGTCTCTACTGTGTCTCTTCCAAATGGAACAGATTCTTTAAAAGTGTGATTAGAAAAAAAGGGGAAATTAAAAGCTGTAAATGGTGAATATAACACCAATCAGCAGAATATATTTTCTAAGACACAAAAAGAAATGTTTACAGCTCTCATTAACAGCACTTACATCTGTGGATTCAAGCTAGCTTTAATTACTGAAGCAAGACTTACTTCTGGCATTATCATTTATTCAATTCTTTCTAATGGTATACTTTAAAAATGTTAATAGAAGACTCTTACCCACATTAGGGGACCAAGAAAATAGCAGATATTGTATAACATTCCTTTATTTTATACCTGGCGTGATCGTACAGAAGGGGCATAGTACACTGATATTTCTTATTTAGCTGGACTTGAGTACTCCATGCTGTCCTACAATGTAAAACATGCTTGCTACTTTGCAGCTTTTCTGCACCGTCCTAATTTCCTTGGGCTCTGTCTTCGTGTGTAGTATCTCCAGGAGGTTCAACACAGAATCTCAGCCTCAGTATTTATCAATTTTGTGAAGTCCCAGGTATAACTAATGTAAATATAGGAGATCCTATTTGTCATAGGGTCAGTGCCCTTGAAAAGTTTTTTTCTCTTAGCTTTTTGGCAAGATATAACTAACATAAGTACTTCTTATACATGGCATGAGGAATATCAATAATATTTCTACCTTAACAGTGTAAAAAATGTGTAAATTTCAGGGTGCTTACTTGAAAAAAAAGTTGAACTAGAAAGTCGAGCTGGCAAAATTTTGCTAGCATACTTATTTTAGAAAATAATTTTCACCTTGGGCTGCCATTCTAGCACAACTCATCATCACAGCACCAGGTTGTATCAGCAAAACACATAGGATAGAAATCAGTGTTCCTTGTGCCACCATACAGTGTATTGCCTTTTTGTAGTGCATTGTGGGATATTAATACTCATCACAAGTTCCTAGTTTCCATCCCATAATTTTTTTTTCAAAATGTGCATAAAAAATTCTCACAGTTAGGGTTGTCAACTTTCTAATAGCTCAAAATTGCCCCTGCCCTGCCTCTGTTCCGAAGTCCCACCCTGGCTCACTCAGTTTCTCCCCACCCTTCTTCACAGCTCGTTTTCACTGACTGGTGATTGGTGTATAAGAGAGGCTCTAACTGGAGGTGTTGGCTGTGGGTGCAGGTCAGAAATGAGAAGTTCAGAATATGGGAGGAGACTCTAGTCTGGTGTAGGTGGTTGGGGTACAGAAGGTTCATCTAGTCTAGTATCCTGTCTTCCAAATGTGGCCAATGTCAGATGCCCCAGAGCGAGTGAACAGAACAGAAAATCAAGTGATACCCCTCCTGTCATCCATTCCCAGCCTCTGACGAACAAAGGTTAGGGACAACATTCCTACCCATTCTGGCTAATAGCCATTGATGGATCTAGCCTCCGTGAATTTATTTAGATCTTTTTTGAAGAGTGTATGTTCAGAAGCTCCAGAAAGGAATTTGGGTGTGGGAGGGGCTTCATGGTTGGGGCAAGAGTTTGGGAGGGTATGCAGCATGGAGGCTTTGTGAGAGAATTTGGGCTGGGATGGAGCTCCAGACTGGGGCAGAGGGTTGGTATATGGAAGGGAGTGCAGACTCCAGACTGTGCTTATCTCTGGGGGCACTCTTTGCCAGAAGTGGCAACGTCCTTCAGCTCCTACTCATAGGAGCTGCTTCAGTTCCCAGCTAATAGAAGAGTGGACAGGAAGATTGGAAGGCGGGAGCAGTGGCAGCAGGCACCTGTTCCCCTGGGTGGGACAGGATGTCCAGCAGGGTGTCACAGCATGCCATCATGTCACTCCATGCCTACTGCTGCCACTCCAGGTTAGCGTTCAGCCTGCGCGACAGGGTGGCATGTATGTCGTGCATCACCCCAAGGTACTGGCACATCAGCTCTATCCAAGGCCTGGACTCTGGGTGGTGGCTGCAGTGGTGGTGTGGCTGGGCCCTGCATCCCAGTTGCTCCGGCTGTGGAGAAGAAACAAGAAGGAGGGGCAGTCAGTCTAACCTGCGCACACATTTCCTGAGGCTGTGCCCTCCTTTGTGAGCAGCAGGTACAAGGCCACCTGTGGCCTGCACAGTACCAAGGTGGCCAGAGAACCATGCTTCCCTCCTGCCCCTCCCTCACACACACATCACGGCCAGGCATGCAAGGGCAGTGTATGGCCACAGTGGATCCCCTCATGGAAGGCCGAGGAGCAGTGAGCAGCCTGGCCCTTCCTGGGGTTGCACACACACCTGCGGCTGGCTGGGCTATCAGGTGAGAGCGGCTGCTGCCTCTCAGGTGCAGGCATGCCCAGGTGCTGTGTGCTGCACTCCAGGGCATGTGGGAGGGGGCTTTGTGCCTGTGCCCTTGTGACTACTCTGCTTGCAGCTGGCTGTGCTGCCCCCTTCCCTCCTGAGGGCAAGACTTGTGTGGCCAGGCATGAGGCTGGCAGCAGGCTCCCAGGCATGTAGAGGGACTGACTTCTGTGGCAGTGTGCCACATCCTCCCGCTGCATGTGGTTCCACGTGCCCAGACTGCAGCAGCATGTGCTGGCCTAGTAGCCAACACAACAGTGTGCCCCTTGTGCTCTGTGCACCCACCTCCCCCAGTGTACCTGAGGTTCCCTCCCAAGCCTCTTTGGAGGCCTGGGAGATGTCCAGGCTGGCGGGAACTGGCTCCTGGGACAAGGTGATGGTACCAATGTCCCATGCAACCACATGAGGCCATTTGTGGTTGCAGCAGAGTGGTGTGATGAACACTCCAGTTTCCTGCAAACTTGCAGAAACAAGGCTTGTGCAGGAAGCCTTTAAAGGGTGCCAGCAGACAGGACCAATAGAGTTCTGATTGAGTTGGCCACAGCGGCCCAACAGCCATCATTTTTTTTTCCCTAGAGGCCAATTGTTGCGCAAAAACCCCTCTGGAGCATCCACATTTGCCTTCTTATGCAATAGCTGTAGTGCTAAAAGCAGTTATGCCTCAGAAAAGGAGGTTTATCTGCACCGGCAAAAGCCCTCTGTTCTGCTGTTTAACTGCCCATTTAATTGTGCAAGAGCTCATTTGAGGTGTGGACACTCCCCCGGTTTCTGCACAAAACCAGCTGGTTTTGCTCAAAAACCTTGTAGTGTAGACGTAGCCTATGCTATTGTGCACCTTGTCACAACTGCAACCCTCCCTTTCCCCCCGCCTCTCTTGGGCACTGGTGGTTCTCCCAAATCAGGCTCAGAAAGACTTCAGGATACTATAACAACTGTGTCATTACTCACTTTAGCCTGTACCAGTACCAAACTATATACATTCTTTACAGGGTTTTCTCCTGTTACAGGCAAAATCAGTCTTCAGCTAGCAGGCCTCCAGCTTCCTCCCTGATTAAACTCTCTCTCACTGCCTGCCCACTTCCCACTGGCACTTCTCACTCCTCCTCAGCCTGGTTAGCCCTTGTCTGGTTAGGTTGGAAGGTGTTGCCAATATTCAAGCTAATATCAAGCCTTTTCATCATCTCTAATGTGTTCTGCTTGCTTAGAGCTGACAGGGCAGGGGCTAAGTGCTCTTGCAGCAGCACCCTGATACAGTCTGTGCACAGTAGTGCCAGCTCTGGAAGACAACAGCAGAGTTTTGTAGCCCTTCCTTACATTTTGGTAAACTGCCTCAGTTCCTTCCCTATTCCCAGGCTCTGGAGCTCATGTCTGCTGTTACTTGGGCTTCTGCCTCCTCTTTAAATATCTGACTATACCTCTTCATTGGTATTAAAATTCTTCACCTGGGTATGCAGTGCTCCATTCCCTCAGGCCCAGGAAAGCAAAGATTTCCTTCCTGGGTTGGCCCAGGCAGAAGCACAAGATGCAAATGAAATTTTATCTGCAGCTTTACTTGGAACCACACCTTGTGCTAGTGGGAAAAGAGGTATTTCCAAAACCCCATAAAATTTTGAGGGAAACACATGGGTTTCTGGTCAAGTTTGCCTCTCTAGCAGTGACTGCTCTGGCTAATGTGGGATTATTGCAGAGGATTTTTTATACTGATTTAAGATAATTCAGCATCCATGCAGGAAGAAGGCTTAGAAGTCAGGGTTGTATTAGCAAAACTCAGAAATGAGTGTAGACACATGTAAGGCAGTAACAACCACAGGCAATCTAATGAGTTTGGGGAAGCATGTGGTGTAACACAGAAAGGATTAACTAAATAATTTAACAACCAGTTTTGGCATGGACTATTGTACAATATATCCAGACTGAAAAAAAAGTCTGAATGAAAAGAACCCTGTTCCTTTTCATCATATTGTTTCAACAATAAACTGAAGCTCTTAAATCAATGCTATTACATTTCTATCTACAATTTATTTAGACAGCTGCAAGAGTTACGCTGCCAGTTAAGAAAAATCCATCTTTTTAGTCTTGTAGAAATTTAAAATTAATTCTGTATATTCATAAAATACATCTAAAAGAGCCTGGCTTAAATGGCTGCTTATTTTTTAAATCGATCTTTAAAAATATGCTTGATAAGTTCCTTGGAATGAAAATTATGCCACTAGGATTTTTAAAAAAACAGACTACAAAAGGAGTTAATTATAGTACAAGAACTTTTTTTCAATGTCATTGGATTGTTCAGGGTATTGTGTAGTCATTGGTCATGGCTCCATCATTGTTTTGCACTGAAATTAGAGATTTGATTTGTTTTGTGTGGAAAACTTAATATATTCAATAGTGTGTCTCTATTCTTTGTGGAACACTGGACCTTGTCTCCAGCTTTGCTCTTGGTTTCTTCTCATGTCATTTTGATGGCTTGCAGTTCTGCTTCAATTGTGTGTTTTTCATGTTATCTGTGGCCTATCTAGTGACCTCTTGCTCTAGGAGTTCCAATCTAATGCCTGTTTTTAATTCAGGTCTCATTTCCTTGTGTGACTTGTCCATATCCATCATTGTTCCATAATTGTCTATCCTATGGATTTCTATTTTCTTCTCCATCAGGGTTTTTCTTTCATCCCGCCTTCCCTCCCCCTCCCCCCCAGATCTCTGAAACTGAGGATTTATCTGAGGCAGGTGGTTATGAAAACATGGAATTTAGATGATAGGCTCTTTTGAGTACAAAATGAACTTTCTGAGATTTTACAAGTAAATCTAGTAATTAGTTTAGGTGTTAAAATAATTAAAATCTGGGCCCTTGAAGAAATGTAGTCTCATTTCTGTCTCATTTCTTTGTCTTCAGTTATATTAAAAACGAAATAATACACATACTGGAAACTTTCCATAGTCTTATACTAATTGAAATTGTGTGCTTATACATTATATGGTAATACGGTTAAGTTATTAATGATTTAGCTAATTGTTTTGGTTGTATATGGTGTACACAGATTCAGTCCAAATGCAGGGTTTGAGTCTTAAATGGGATCTTTGTGATATCAGAAGTAACTAAGTCATGACCACTTCTCGGCAGCTAATTTGCTTTCAACAGTTCTAACAGTTTAATGATTCAGTACAAGTTGAAACTCTCTTAACCCGGACTTTCTGTTTCAGGACCAGAAAGTCCCACTGGAAGGCTAACATCAGGAGCTCTGCATGCTGGCAGGGAAATGGGGCTTCCCGGCTCAGTGGTAGCAGAAGTCAGGATCTTCAGTGGGAACCTGGTGTGCAGATATGGCAGGGATGCCTGATAGGGCAGTGGGGCCAGTGAGAGGGGGAAGCCAGCTGGGAGGGCAGGGGTCAGGCCAGGGCTAGAGAGGGGCTGGTGGCTGGAAGAAAAGGGGGGAGGAGGAGACTCACAATTCATAGCAGAAAAATAAGGGATGAGGATAACTGCATGGGTTTCAAGTGTCCCATACTCATCTCTTGAGGTCATTTCACTGTTGAATGTTAAGAAAGAAGGTTTTATAATGTGCCATCCAGTTCAAGTCTTTGTTCAAGTCATGGAAGACAGTGTCAAATTTGCATATGAAGGTCAATTCCACACTCTCTCTATAGTTGGCTTGTGAAATTCCTTTGTGGAAGAGTAGCTAATTTTAAATCCAATAATCAGTGCCCAGAAAGGTTAAAATGTTCCTTATGAGGTTATGTCTAGACTATTGGCTTCTTTCAGAAGAAGCTTTTTTGGGAAGAGAGATTCTGAAAAAACTTCTTCTGAAAGAGAGGGTCCACACTGCAAAAGTGCAATGAAAATGATCTGCTTTTTCAAAAAAAGAGCATCCAGATTGAATGGGCACGCCCTCGCATGTAAGCTGTGATTGCTACAGACGGAATGGCCACCAGGGCACCTGTAATTTTTTCCTTTTTCCTTGTCTTCCAAAAGAACTCCCTCTTTCCTGTCCACACATGCCTTTTTGCAAAAGAGCTCTTTCGCAAAAAGGCTTCTTCCTCATAGAATAAGGATGGCCAGTGCTGGGAAAACCCCTCTGTTCTTTTGATTTTCTTGCAGAAGAACACAACTGCAGTGTGGATGTTCCAGTTTTGTTGGAAAAATGGCCATTTTTCTGACAAAACCCTGTAGTATAGACATACCCTGAGAGTGAGAGATGGTTTTCAAGGATAGGTTCTATTTGCTTGATAGCTTGTCAATGATGTGCTGAAGGGGTTGAAGCTGGCGGCTGTAGGTGATGACTAGTGGTGTTCTATTATTTTCCTTGTTGTTCTGCTTTGATGATGATGAGCAGCCATGACCTATCTTATCTGACTCCTTGGCAGTGCTGAGGTGTATATGTGAAACCACCTTTAAAACTTAAAATTAAAATGATTTTCATGTTAAAATTACATATCTTACATACCTTCGTGCTATCCCAGGATAATGATCTTATGGGGGTTTCTTGCTGAATGTTTGTGCATAAATGTTTCAAAGGTAAGAACGTTCCTGGACAGCTACTGCTAAAATTTGGTTACAGTTGAGTGTGTATCAGTTAAAAAGAGTAAAAATTCATTATTGGGATGATGTTATCCCAAAACCAACTGGTATGAACCCAGGAAATTCAGAGTTAAAGGTACACTGAAAAGAAATGCCAAACAATTAAGGTAAGAAAAGGTACAATTAAATTAACTAAATAAACTTAAATCTGCCTTTAGTAATAGGAATGGAGGAATATGAAAAAAAATCCAGCGTTTTGTTCATGATCAAATTGTGGTTACAGAACAGATTAACCACTAAAATGCCAGAAAAACTAATGTGTGTTATGGTGTCACTAAAGGATTGTGATCATTAATATAAAGGTTTCCAATTCTGAGTTATTAGCAAAAATAAGAATGAATGCTTAAGAGTCGTTCCCATGCTGCCTGGTGAGAAATGAATTGGTGGCATCATCTTACTCCAATTCCCAACAGAAAGATACCCACTTCACAAACTATCATAACAGTTATCAGTAATGTATATACTTCTTAATCATTTAGCAAGACCAGAATAGTAGTTGCCTGACTTTTAGACAATTTTGAAAATTCCAGTAGGCACCCAAGTCCCTCTGATAATATGGCCCTAAATGTCTGTAGAGGCTGAGCCAGATGTATAACCCCCAGAAGAGAGGTGAAACACATGGCCAAATCATCCTACTGGTTGTACCTCCCTTAACTGGGACTCCCTGGCCCAATGACATTCATGGTCCAGCATAGATCCTGGATGTTCTTGGACCACAGAGCCAAGGAAGAGGGAGGTCTGGCATCAGGACGAGTGCCAAAAGGGCACCAACAACTCAACCGGGTCCCCAGAGTGTGTGGGGGAGAGCTTGCTCCAACAAAGCTTCCTAGCCCCAGCGGGGATCTCTAGCCTCGCGATGGCCATGGACCTCTGGCCCCAGCCAGGGAGCTCTGACCCCATCCCCAGCCATGGAGCTCCAGCCACATTCTGGCTCCAGCATCTGGGGAACTCCCACTCCAGCCACAGAGCCAAGTGGCTGTGTAGCTCTGGAGGTGGTGCTCTCACCCCAGCAGTAGCAGGGCCAGACTGGAGCTCTAGCCCGGTGGCCACAGGGGAAAGGGACTTCCCTGATCCAGCAAATCCCCTCGTTCAGAACCAACCAGGTCCTGAGGGTGCTGGACCAGCGAGGTCCAACCTGTAGTGTCATTTTTTGGCAACTATCTATCATCGTCATAATCTGTGCTGTATCTGTTCCATATATAAATACAAGACATAATTCTCTGAGGCTTTCAACCTCTACCTTTATGAGCACTCTAAACTGGTTTAAGTTATGTGCTTTCTTAATAACAGGATATTAATTTTTAAAAAGTTGAATTTTGATAGGTAACTTGAGTATTCCTCTTACCAAAAAACATGAGTTACTTTGTCCTACTTTACTTGGCATTCAGATATGAGTTGTGATGTACCCAGAGCAACTCATATGTGAGACATGCAAGTGATTAGCAATCTACTACTTCTCTGAGGCAGTCGTTGGCTTTATGTAGTAGATTAATTTCCCAGTTCAGTCATTTGTTAGCAGATGCCTTTCAAATTTGTGTTTCAACAACATCTGGAGTTGGATAAACTGATTTATCTTCTCCTATACTCATTTGGGGTTTGTGTGAGACAGAGGGGGGTTGGAGAGAGACAGAGTTACCATAGCAAGAGTTCAAATGCTGAAATAGGATGTGCATCACTCCTGAAAATCCTGATACTGGAAGGCACTGAGCTGTTTCAGACCCAGTGTATTCACTAGGATCTAGGAGGCTTGGCAATTCCCGGGAGGCAGACTCACAGAATCATAACATCAATCTTAGTGGAGATTAAAGCTAATGCAAACAATACCTTTTGACTTCTAGTATAGTGTACAGACGTCATTAGAAATGTTTTCCTTCAATCTGCATGTGTTGAAAAAAGTATATCGTGCTCAGTGTTTGGGATAATATTCTGAATAAATAAGTTATTCTATAACATGGATACTTTTTACTAAAGGTTTTTTTCATGTTCACAGTTCAGTCTTTAGATGAAAGAAAAGTGATCTAAAGCGAATGCTGTTAGAACAATTCTGCACACACTTTCCTCTATTAACTGACTAGCCCCATTACCTTTCATGAGGTGATTTTTCACATGAGTGTTAGATCTGTCCCATGGAGTAACTTAGTCTCTAAAGGCTTGTCTTCCGGAACACATTAAAAGAGCAAGACAATGTTACTGGCTTTCTCCAATAGAAGTAATGAAACACAGTGCCTAGTTTAAAGAGGCTATATTTAAACTTCTTTGGAAAGTTAACATTTTTTCCTTGTTTGATTTGCTTTGTGAAATTGGGAATTATAACAGTGGTTATCATCCAGGTGACCCTGATAGCAAGTCATTGTTTTGAATGGAAAATAAAATATTTTCATAATCAGAATCTGGTGAAATGCTAAATTAATGAAAGTGTTAGGCAGCATTAGTAGCTTCTTGAAGTTGTCCACCTCAGGCAGATCAGTGTCTGGGATGTTAAAATATGGAACCTTTTGTAGCTGAGGTACCTGCAAGGTCGATAACAAGAATGCCTGCTGCTTTGGAAGAAAGCTAGAGTACAAAACAGAAAATGGTGGCGTGGCTATTGTGGAATGTCATTCTATCTAGATTACTTGAATGATGGGGAGAGGGGCATACTTATAAAATGGATTTCATTATTCTGGAAAAAATGGAATCTACACCTTGCTCCTAAATGCAGAAGTAGTATGGTGAGGAGTACACGTACCTTAAAAATGTTAGCAATGATCTTTTATTTTCATTTTCTTGTCCTATATTTTGTTATGCAGACTGGTGCTCCATGTAAATTATAAATAGCTAACAAAAAAAGAACTAGCCAAGTAAGATTGTTCTCAAAAAGACTTAGTCGTAGCCGGACAGTACACTCAATTGAAGGTTATAACCCAGAATGTTTGTAACTCAAGCCATGCTTTTCACAGTATTATTTAAGAGAATAAAAAGCTTAAAATGAAAATATATTACTGTATGGTAGCACTTGATGATATAGGAATTTAAAATACATTTTAGTGAAATATGAGTGGCTTGCATGGCTTTGCAGTCAATTTTCTGTGCTTCCATTGCAACTGATGTTAAATAGATGAGCTTGGATGCATCTGTCTCAAGCTTTAAATGTGGTGACCTGGTTTTCAAAGCATTGTGTAGTATAAATACATTGCTAAGTTGTGTAGGTTGGTCATTCTTATATTAATAAGTATGTGACATAGTAACAGAAAGGTTTTTGTCTTGAGTTATATTAAAAGAGTTATTCCTAGTCTCTTAGAGTTAAGACTAATTATTCTTAATTTACTTGTTACCTTTATAGCAGTTTTTCAGTTGGCAGGTATTGGTCTTTATCCTGGATTGGAAACTGAGTCCCCAAGGAAAATGAATGTAACTGCTATTGTAGTTAAGGTTGCTTGTCACTCTAATTATAATTCATAATATCCAATCTTTTTCAAATAATATTTAATTCAAATGATGCTAAGTATAAAATTACATATCGGGAGAATTCATTAGAAGTTTTAAAAGTAAGCTGAGTTAATGTTCCTCGGAGAATGTATTTGATGAATTTGTAAAAATATTTAAATTATCTTTATAAAGTATTATGAAAAAAATCCATAAGGGATGCACAATTAGGCCAAAAATCTGTTGAAGGCCAGAGCACTTATGTAAACCAAAGGGTGGAGGGAGAGCAGGCAAGGAAGTAACAGTTCACAGTTTAAAATAAATAAATAAATAAATATTTAGTTTATTTACCCAAGGTGAGATCATGGGTAATTAAATAACAGATAATTTCCTCATAATTAGTTCTCTTGCCTTTGCCTACTCATCATACATATGCCAGTGAAATATTGTAATATGACACACAATGGTTATTTAATTTATGTATATTTTATTAAGTGTATAATTGTATTAACTTTTTGAGTTAGTTCATTCATAATCTGATCCTCTTTCAGTAAAGTTATGCAGAGTGGCCATTTCTGAATAAACAAAGATGTTATTGTAAATGTTTTTAAGTTACTTTATCTCCAACAATTTAACCGCTAACATAACATTTTAAGCAGATTGTCAATTTTATCTACTGTACATGCACTGCTTATTAAACAAGTGTTGGAATCATTAAAATAGATGTTTACTGCATGTCATCCTCATTTTAGAATTTTCAAGGACCTGCACAGTTTCTCCCAGCCTGTATCTCAGAGCTTCTTATGTGTTCTCCCCTCTTTCTACTACGCTCAAACTGTCTCTCTTGTCTTCACCTGCTCCCATTTTTGTGCCTTCTTCCATCCTGCTCCTAGCAATGTAGAAAACATACAATTGCAGGACACCAGACTGAGATCTGTCTTTTTAAGGATTCACATGTTGCAGAAATACTATCACAAGCCAGTTAAAAACACATCTATATTCAAAGATTATGAGATGTGGAAAACAGGACAAGATTATTTTCAAAAAGTGGCATTTCAGGTTAACTCCTTTCCTTGCAAACAATATGTATCCTCTCTTTAGAGATCTTTAGCTAGTGTGCATCTTTCAGCAAAGACGGCCTTTTTCTGTCTCTTACAGCTCTGAACATAATAGCAGCACTGAGCAAATTATAAATATTACAGTATTGGTTGTATTTAAAATGGGGACTACTGGAAAAGTTGTAACAAAAAACAGGACTATGTAGCACTTTAAAGACTAACAAGATGGTTTATTAGGTGATGAGCTTTCGTGGGCCAGATCCACTCCCTCAGATCAAATTGTGGAAGAAAATTGGCATGACCATATATACCAAAGGATACAATCAAAAAAATGAACACATATGAAAAGGACAAATCAAATTTCAGAACAGAACGGGGATGGGGGGGGAGGTAAATGTCTGTGAGCTAATGATATTAGAGATGATAATTGGGGAAGCTAGCTTTGTAATGGGTAAGGTAATTAGCATCCTTGTTAAGACCTAGCTGTAAAGTGTCAAATTTAAGCATGAATGACAGTTCAGAGGATTCTCTTTCAAGTCTGGTGTTAAAAGGTCTTTGTAGCAGGATGCAGGTAATCAGGGCATTGTCTCAACGACCTTTCTGGATGAAATGGCAAGAAACTGTTTTTCCTTTGTGATCCTGTCTAATATCTGTTTTGTGTGCATTGATTCTTTGGCAAAGTGTCTGAGACGTTTGTCCAATGTACATAGCAGACAGACATTGTTGGCACGTGATAGCATAAATTATGTTTCTGGATGCGCAGGAATATGTGTTCTTGATCTTATAACTCAATTGGTAGGTCCAATAATGGTATCAGCACAGTGAATATGTGGACAAAGCTGGCAACGGGTTTTGTTGCAAGGGAAAGTTCCAGGGTTGGTGTTAGTGGGGTATGTCTTGTGGTTGTTGGTAAGAATCATCTTGAGTTTAGGTGGTTGTCTATAGGAGACTATGGGTCTGTCTCCCAGAGCCTCTCAGAGTTTAGTATCCTGTTCCCAGTATAGGTTGTAGTTTATTCATAATGTGTTGGACGGATTTAAGTTGGGGGCTGTAGGTGATGACAAGTGGTGTTTTATTGTTGGTTTTCTTGGGTCTGCCCTGAAGTTGGTACATCTTAGCTATAAGAGTACCCATGGTTAACACGTCTTACTTCATCCATGGGCACTTGGTGGTGGAGGGAAGGATTAACTGATATTTGCATACTGATCAGCTGATTTTTCTTAAAAATTGGTGTGCACATGGTTTTGTTTTAGAGTCGGTTCATAAAACACCCCATACTCTGTATTGTAAAATCTAACCCAGTTTGAGGGTTAGGATTCCATAAGAAGGATTTTATCATTAACATAGGTCAAAACTTCTCCCCAAGTTAGACTGCTTCTAGGCTTAGCACCTAGATTGGCTTAGCCTGTTTTCTGAAAATTCTATTTGTTTCTGTAGCAACTCTTACCTCCCTTACATCCAAGAATAGAAAAATCCACCTGCCATTGTGAGCAGAACCCATTTAACCTCTTCCCAGCAGAATCAATATCTGCTAAACAGCATGGGATATTGTAGGCAAAAATTGCCAGCCTGTTAAAGTATGTTGTTGATTAATTTTTGGTGGTGTTACTTCAATGTGTAGGAGAAATTTGCTGCCACTGAAAGTCTGGCTAGACTCCAGCTGCTATTCTTATAGTGATTCTTCTCCGTTAGAAGATTGTTATCCAACTCCTTTTTGACTGCAAGAGAATCAATAGTATCATTCTTAGCACCGTACAGAGCTGTTTTTGTTTTTGTTCCATGAACAAAAATGTAGTTTACATCGGAAATGTTTTAAACTAAAAACAGTTACACCTTGGCTTTTTGTGGGACCTCATGACATGTATCAGAGTGCTGGAACATATACTCCTGAATGTGCCTATTGTTGTATCATTTCTGAAACTTGTCCCTTTATCAATTCTGCACAGATGGGCATTTCATGTTTATTCTATGACAATATCTATTCTAGCTCCAGGAATAACAATGAAATGAAGTCAGGAGAAAACATTACTATGACAAGTGTTATACTTTATTTTATTCATTTCCAACATACTTGAGTTATAGCAGAATGTTATTTCCTTAAGCATTGTGTTTTATACAACCACATGGAGTAGCTGAACGCACTGGGATCATATTTTAAATATCTGCACACACATCATAATATGGCCTACCAGTGATGTGATTTAGTATTGACCAAAAAAAAATCTTATTTTGACTGAATGGGGTTGATACCTAACTTTACATTGTTCCAAGTGGGAAAATGAGAAGGACAGGATGGAGAAAAGAATCTGAGGCAGATAACAATTGAATATTTGAATGAAGGGTAGTTTTCTCTTTTTTGTTAAATACTGATAATAAAAAAACCCTGCTTTTCACACAAACACGATGAATTGTTATATAATCAAGGCTCAGTTATAGAAGTCCCAATTTATGGCATTTCTTTAAAAAGTGAACAGGTTTTGAATGGTTACTATGAGCAAGGCCCAATGATGTTGTATACTCTGCTAGGAACCATGGTATTGGATAACACTTGGTTTCTATATGAGTTACAGACCAGTTTGGCCCTATTTATGCTTGTCTGTGAATGGGATGGATGCTGAGGTGCTCCCTGGAGCTGCTGGTCTCTCTGACCTTCAATTGCTCTTACTCAGGCGGTCCCTGGATCCAGCCATATAAGCTACTGCTTAGTAGGTCCCTGGAGCCTGCTGTGGACTATCCAATCAACTGGACCCCGAGGCTGCTCCAGCAGTGCCCAATGCAGCTGGCTATGTGGTGTCCATGTAGCTGTGGAAGTCATGACAGTCATGAAAATTCATAGAATCTATGACTTCCACAATCTCTATGACATAATCGTAGCCTTAATCAAGAGATTGGCTTGCAAATCATGAGCCTTAATTTTAAAATATATTTTGGGGGTCTTCGTACTTTTCTTTTGTTTCTTAACACTTCAAGGGGACATTCTGATCATATTTTTAAGCTTTTCTCTGCAACCATTTTTCTTAAATGAAAACAGAGATTCTCATTTATTCATATGATTTCAAGAGATGAAGTTTTAAAAGTACCAGATATTTCAAGATTTGTGACAAAATGATGGCTCCAGAGGCCAGGGCCAAGGAAAGGCATGTTTCTAATTCTTATGGACCAGTATGAAACCTCATCTGTGAGAATTGTAGGCTATGGCTGGAATTTTGAAAGGCTGCTAAGGACTTTGGGGACCCAATCCCACTTAAAATTCAATTACTTTTCTGAAAAGATCAACCAGATTTGCAAGCATATTTGTTTGGTGCATAAACTAGAGGTGCAAAAAGATATGCTAACAAATTTGATCAGTTAAGGAAACCTACTGAAAAAGTCTTGGAAATCCTGGACAATTAATGTAAAAGTTAAAAAAAAAAAAAAACCACACACCACCTTAACGAAAGGAAAGACTAGTAAGAGTGGGACTTTTCAGTTTGGATATGATAGAGGTCCAGAAAATCATCTCTGGTGTGGAGAAAGTAAGTAAAGAAGTATTATTTACTCCTTCACATAACACAAGAACTAGGAGTCACCAAATGAAATGAATAAGCAGCAAGTTTAACACAAACAAAAAAGTACTATAGGTTGCACATTCCTTGTCTGACATCCTCGTGACCTGATCAGTCATGGATGAGAGATTTTGCCAAACCAGGGAAGGTCATTCCTGCCACCCGTCTGCCCACCCATGGCCTCGCTGCCAGCCTCCCGAGGGGCCCTAGTCCCACCATGGCAGCCCTGCTGCCGCAAACACAGAACCACTGCTTCACAGCCCCAATGTGGCAGCCCCGCCTCCACACGCCCAGCCCTACTGGCAGGCTCCCAGCCCCATAGGGCAGCCCCCGACTGGGGTCCAGTTGTCTTACCTTATGGCAGCCCCACTTAATCTTTAGTTTCACTGGGCAGCCCTGCTGTTTCCCGGCCTCACTGGCCAGCTCTGGTGGGGGCTCTTCACTGCGCCACCAGGAAGCCCCAGTCCCTGGTTCCTTGCACCAGAATATAATGAACACGCTGTTAGTCACTAACTGTGAAAGTTATATAGGTTGGACCTTCTTAGTCTGGCAACCTCACTACCTGAGGGGTTCTGAACCAGGGAATCTGCTGAAGAGGGGAGGGAGCTCAGTCCTCCCCTGCTGGCTGCCCACTCCTGCGATCCTCTCCGTGGAACTCCCAAGGCTGGGACCACCTGGCTGCTGACAGACCTGCTACCACTGGGGGATTCCCAGGGTTCACCAGCCAAAACTCCCCTGCCACCACCTGGCCCTGCACCTGCCAGAGGTTCCCTTGCCAGGGCCATCCAGCCACCACAGACCCACTGTCACTGGGGATTGACCAGGTTCCCCGGTCAGGGCCCCCTGGATGCCTAGCCCCTTTGTGGCCGGGGGGTCCCTTGGATTCCCCAGTCCTGGGCTACCTGTTTACCATATATGTTGCCAGATCACAGTTCTGGCTTTGGGAGGTTCATCCATCATGTATAGGAAGTTTCCACTGCCTTAATCACAAGAATACCCTTTTCCTTCCTCACATCCCTACCTCTTCCTACATATCATCTAGCATTTGTAGTGAATACATCAGGAGTCTACAGATCAAAGTTTAATTCTGTTAATTCTTTGAGCACTGTTCATCCTCTGCCATGAACTCCACATGGATCTGATAGGAAAAATGTGATTAAATGTGTTACGATGCGTATGCACATATAGGCAGCATTAAAGTACTATTCATTAATCAACTTCCCTGAGCAGAAACTTGGGATAGTATAATTAAGAATTCAAAGGCTCTCCATATCATTTGAAAAGGGCAAGTGCAATCTATACACCTGTTGAATGATATACCACTGACAGCTTCTTCAGTGCTTTTATTCCCCGCCCCCCAAAAAGGGGGGAACGTAAATTAAGTGTTCATTGCATTCAACATTTTTAATGCATGGAATTGGCAGTCAAAGAGGTATTTAAAATGTTACTTCTGCTAATAGGTGACATTTCTACAATATTCTCTGTTAAGAACTGATGTAAGTGAAGACAAAGGATTCCATTAGCTGTGCATAACAAGTTAGATATTTTTCTAAAAAATAAAACAAAATGTGCTATAGATTCCTGAGCACCACCTGCTGGTAATTTATCCACTGATTGATTACATACATATATGCAGAGCATTCTTGTAACATATCCTAAGTACTGTGTATTGTGACTAATTCCTTCCATCAGCTAAGATACATCTCTTATGGATCTCTTTGAGAGCTTTATTCATGAAAATAAGAGTAGCATTTCCCAAAATAAGGAAATACGCAGGGAATTCATGGATTACCATGATAGAATGGTTTACTTAGTCACATTTATTATTTTTAAATAACCACTGTATATTTTAATCATGCAGTTATTTGGGTTCTTTTAGATGTATACATTTATTTAACAGGAACGTATAGTGTGAAAGGGTTTAAATATTTGGTTCTTGTTACTTTGCTTTCAGTGCCATCACTTGAAATGCAGAGCAGTTTCATCTGAGAAAGGGGTAAACAGTGAGGTGACAAAGTTTGCAGATGATACTAAACTGCTCAAGGTAGTTAAGACCAAAGCAGACTGTGAAGAACTTCAAAAAGATCTCATCAAACTAAGTGACTGGGCAACAAAATGGCAAATGAAATTTAATGTGGATAAATGTAAAGTAATTCACATTGGAAAAAATAACCCTAATTATACATATAATATGATGGGGGCTAATTTAGCTACAACTAATCAGGAAAGAGATCTTGGAGTCCTTGTGGATAATTCTCTGAAGACATACATGCAGTGTGCAGCGGCAATCAAAAAAACAAACAGGATGTTAGGAATCATTAAAAAAGGGATAGAGAATAAGACTGAGAATACTTTATTGCCCTTATACAAATCCATGGTACGCCCCCATCTTGAATACTGTATACAGATCCACATCATGTCAAAAAAGATATACTGGCATTAGAAAGGGTGCATAGAAGGGCAACTAAAATTATTCGGGGTTTGGAACGGGTCCCGTATGAGGAGAGATTAAAGAGACTGGGACTTTTCAGCTTGGAAAAGAGGAGACTAAGGGGGGATATGGTAGAGGTGTATAAAATCATGAGTGTTGTGGAGAAAGTGAATAAGAAAAAGTTATTCACTTGTTCCCATAATATAAGAACTAGGAGCCACCAAATGAAACTAACTGGCAGCAGGTTTAAAACACATAAAAGGAAGTTCTTCACACAGTGCATAGTCAATCTGTGAAACTCCTTGCTTGAGGAGGTTGTGAAGGCTAGGACTATAACAGGGTTTAAAGGAGAACTAGATAAATTCATGGAGGTTAAGTCCATAAATGGCTGTTAGCCAGTATGGGTAAGGAATGGTGTCCCTAGCCTCTGTTTGTCAGAGGGTGGAAAAGGATGTCAGGAGAGAGATTGCTTGATCATTACCTGTTCGGTTCACTGTCTCTGGGACACCTGGCATTGGCCACTGTCGGCAGACAGGGTACTGGACTGGATGGACCTTTGGTCTTACCCAGTATGGCCATTCTTATGTTCTTGAACACTACTACTACTCAGCTACAGCTGGCGCTGCTTGGAATCAAGTACAATGTAAAATGAATATTAGAGTACATCCACATTGCCTATGAAAAGGATCTTATTTATAGTTTATAGTTTCATAGAATGTAAGGTCAGAAAGAACCATTCCTGTCTATCACAGGGCATTACATCTCACTGAGTTACCTGTTTGTTGAACCTGGTGTCTCAAGAGATTTACTACTTGTGTACCACTAGTAAAGGACATAGAAGATTGAACTAAAACCACACTCAATCTACACTCATCTAATCATGGGAGATAATTATGGAGCATGTTTTCAAAAAGTAGATACATAGATCAGTATATCTATACAAATACAGATATGTAAAAAGGCGCCGACAGAGGGATGCAAATCAAGCACTTTGGAAGTGCAAATGAGCCTGGGATTTAAATATCCTGGGCTTCATTTGCATACTCACATTCCGACGCTGTGCTGATCAGGCTCAGTGTTGAAAGTGAAAGTAAAGTGTAGCCGCGGTTCTGCCGCATTTCTGCTGACAGTAGGGGTTTTTTCGACAGATCCTGTATTCCACCTTCTAGCCAATGTTTTGCCTATCATCACTCTGCGCCATTGTCTCTATCCATTGGCTCAGGATGGGTGTCACTCCCTGGACCATGTCATCCTTTTAAGGACACTGCCCTACAGTAGCGTCTACCACTGTTCTCACCCCAGGGTATCAGCAGTCCTCAGTTAATATACCAATCAACATGGCCAAATGCTTCAGTCTGTGAAGGCCACACTCTGAGATGGATAGGTGTGATACAAGATAGAGAGGAAACCCAGGCCTCCACTCTTGGTCCCAACCTGGGGACCTTCTGATGGCAGTCATTTTCTGCCCTCCTTCTCTCCCCTTAGCTGCTCTCAGTGTTCCCTGGACCACCTCCTATGGCCCTTGCACTTCTTCTGCCATTTTTTATCAGGGCCGCAGCCTGACAGGTGTCAGGCTGGAGCCTTCCCCTCTTTCTGCTCCCCTGATGCTGCCCAGCATTGCTCCACCCAAGATGCTTCTCCCAGAGAACCAGTCTTTACCCTTTTCTGGTCAGGACCAAACTGCCCTCTTCTCAGTTGATCAGCTTCTTATATCAGGGTTGCCCTAGCAAGCAGCTTTTTGATTGGCTCTCTAAAGCCTCTCTCTGATTGGAGGGATTTGTGCAGGCTCATTTTGTCCTGTCTTTAACCCCTCCCTTGCCACAGTGGGCAACCCACTAAATTTGGAAAATGATTTTTTTTTTAAGGGAAAGGGGACTCTTTTTCTTTTTAATATCTCCCACTGCATAATTTTCTCCCAAGCTTTATAAATTTACAAATATTTACAAATATGTCTAACTTCCAGGAACTGAAACATTATTGTGTAATCCATGATATCTTTTCATTAGATACCTGATTATTCTGTACCTATCCTTCTGAATCATGACTGTAGGGCTCTCTTGTTTGATGGACTGCAAGTAGGGTGATCTTTGGTGATTTTCAAGATAAATCATTAAAACATTGCAGTGAAAATGTGATAATGTCATGAAGCAGTAATAGTGAAGTTGTGTTTTGTCAGATCAAAGTAATTTGAGCAGGAAATGGAACAGATTTGCAAATACTCCAATGGTGCTTCTTGACTGGGATGATACTGAACAATTCAGGATGGGGTGACAACTGTAACCGATGAAGAATTTAGGAATATGGAGTTTGATGGGTTCATTTTAGTTCTTAATTAATGGTGCTAACTATTAATGAAGTTTTTAAAGAATGTAAAGAATCTATGCACATTAAAATTTTGTAGGACATTTAAAATTGTAGGGCTCCAGGGCTGTTTATGAATTACACTCTGACATTGCTGCAAAAGAACCTCTTGTATCATCTATCCATACAATATGACTGACTAAATTCACTTCAGTAAAAGGCCTGGTCCAGTTTCACAGATGAAAATAGATGAGGTATGGGTTTTGGTCTGTTTGAGCATGATGGAATAGAATTAAATTGAATTAAAATTGGAAAAATGACCTTTAATCTCTCTCTTGGGGAGAAATTTGTAGAGAGTGTAATCATAGGAGAAACAGTAAATATTAAAAGTGCATAGTAAATAAAATGGAAAATGTACAATCACAAAGCAGAAGTAAAGATGATAAAAGGAAACAAGGAAAATGTGGAAGTGCAGCAGTCCATTGGGAAAACAGAGATTTGAAGAAAACAAATGTGGCTCATATCATGATGCAAACAGCTTCTTAATGAAGGAATTCAATGAGCATGGAGAAGGAAGAGGCAGCAGCTTTCTCTTTGAATTTGTGTTGATTGGTTATATCTTTATAAAACCACTTTTAGCCTTCTTTTCAGGGATTTTCCCCCTAGACAGATGCAATTTAAAAATATAACATTCAGTTCAATTGTTTATTTTGTAACATTTTGAGTGAATTTGGGACTTGTGGAAAATGTCATTGATCTGCAGTTCAGGTTCAATTTGCCTCATCAGTATTCAGGAGAGAAACATGAGGGGGTAGTGTAGGGGAGAGAGGTCAAGGGGTAGTTCAGTTTTCCAAAACATTTACTCCTTAGCATCTCTGAGGACTTGTCTACACTGAATGGTAAGGTTGAATGTATTACGGTTGATTTGTAGCACCTGATTTTGTAAAGTCGAAGGTATATGTTCTCCCTGTGTGCAAGAATTCAATGCAGTTAGAAGTAACGTGTCCATGGTAGGGTGGCTACCATTGACTTAGAGAGCCATGCACTGTGGGTAGGTATCCCATAGTTCCTGAACCCCTTTGTTTTCTGGATTATGCTCCCACTGCACGCTGGGACCAACACTGTGCAGCAGGTGGTTCTGGGTACATGTCAGCATTCCATAATGCACTTGTCTCCTTCCCCCACCCCCTGCTTGAAAGCAATGGCAAACACTATTTTCGCACCCTTTTTTCCCCCTGGCTATCTGCACTGATGCCATAGAAGTATAAGCATGGAACCCATTGTGGATCCTGTTGGCCAAAGAGTATCCAGGATCTACTGGAATGAGTAAGAATCTTGGGAGCCAATGAACATACTCTCCTGTGAAGCAGTTAAGTTGAGCAACTGACAGATTCTGCCAACATTTGATCCTCTGGAATGCCAATTCTGGTGCTGTGAGACAAGCACACACTGGTGGGACCTCATAGTAGTGCCGCGGGTGCTGATGGATCACAAGGGCTATTTCACTGACTTCAAGGTGGAATGGTCAGGAACATATATCTTTAGGAACTTATACCTCTTCAGAAAGCGGTGAGATGGAACTTTCTTCCCAGAATGGAAAATTACCATTAGAAGCATTGAAATGCCAATAGTAATCCTTAGTGACCCAACCTACTCCTTGCTCCCATGGCTCATGAAGCTATATGCAAGAAGCCTGGACTGCAGTAAGGAGCAGTTCAACTACAGGCTGACGCAAGTGCAGAATGATAATAAAATGTGCTTTTGGACATTTAAAGGGAAGGCCTGATTAGGTTAGACCTCAGTGAAAGCAACATTCCCATTGTACTGGTAGCCTGCTTTGTGCTTTACAATATTTGTCAGAGTAAGGGGGGTAAGTTATCTGGAAGGGTGGAGCAGAGTATCAAGGCACAATGCCTAGCCAGTAATTATGAGCAGCTACATACCAGGGTAATAAGGAGAGCACAGAAAGGGGCACTGCAAAATCAGAGAGGCTTTGAAAGACCGTTTTATTAATGACCAGATTTGAGAGTCATGTGTATTGCTCTTTCTAAGGCCCCCTGCATTCAGTATGCTTGTCTGTTACTCGCCACTCTTCAGCACCAGCAATAAATAGACTGTTGTTCAGAAATCATGCATCTTTATTTAGAGCGCACAGCGGGGACAGAAAAAAAAGTTCAGAGTGGGAGCTTGGGGGGTTATCACAATTGTGAGAGAGACAGCCTTTTGCTTCAGGACACATCCCTGGTGGTTGAGAGTGAGGCTGTCCTTGACTCTTACTTTCACCTCCTCCCCCTCACTGTTTTCTAGGGCCCCTAGGAGAGGAAGATATGGAACTTGGTAAGAAGGGAATGTGGATCTGCAATATTTGAGATTTTGAGACTTTTTCTCTTTTTCTTTCTAAATACGTCTATTGTTCTGAATCCAGCAAAGGCCAGGTACCTGTGCCCTTAACAAAAACTGTGGACCATGCAAGACATGTCAAAGGGGATTTACTAATAGGGCTAATTCTGCTGCTGAGTTTTGGAGGGGATGGGTGCATACTAATTCTGCTACCATGACAAAGCCAGGAGAGGAAACTTATGCCGTCATCTACTGGTTTCACAATGATATCAGCACTTGTGCTAGACCAGAAAACTATTTTTCTCCCCCGAGAGAGCACACAAACTACCACAGAGCTTATGGGATAATGGTGGTAGAACTAATTACATTGTAGTGTAATAGCTACTACAGTGTATCATATCTGCCCTTCTAATGTGGTGGTGGAAAATGACAGCATGTTAGTTAGCTTTGCTTAGAGCATGTAAAATGCATAAGGCAATGTGGCTATTGGAGTAAATTTGTAAGAAGTGTGATGGGGTCCATGTGTGAAATATTTCTAACCAAGATTTTAAGGCTGATAGCTGGCTTTCCACTCTATCAATAGATGACTAGACAGGACTTGTTCATAAGTTTGTAACAAGGAGGAGTTTCAGGCCTGCTGGTGAAGCTCACATAATGAATGATTTAGACAATACAGTTCCTTTGTATGGAAGGTTCAGGGAGCATTTTCTTCTCTCATACTGGAAGAGCCTGGCACTCTCCAGAAGAGTGTGTGTTCTGCACCCTGTTAATAAGGGATCCAGTGACTTATGAGTGCCATCAGAGCTCATTCAAACACAATGATTCCTGGATGCTCCACATCCTCTCTAGTGTCATAATATATCTTTAAATGGCACAGTCTGACTCTTTGAGAGCATCAGCATTCCTGCATACAAATGAGAAAAGGACAGAAGCTAAAATAATTCATTTTTAGGATAGTATAAAAGTGCTTGATGCTACAAAACTGCTTTCAGAAATTACAGATGTAAGGATAGAGAGGAACATGTTTTTAACACACAAACTTTTATTCCAAATTCAATTTATGCTTCAAAAATATTTAAGTGTTGGAAACCAAAAACCTAGACATGGTGTAGATTCAAGCAGGAGGGTTTATTACACACAACGCTGGTGGAGTGTCACCTTGGGCTCAGCGAACACTGCCAACTAAATGATTACAATAGACTATAAGGGGAGCTGATGGGTGGAGAGAAACGGTGGGTGGGGCATTCCTGAGCCCCTGGATAGGTTCTAGCTGCAAGGTATTATGAGCCATAAGCCAAAAGTCTAAAAGATTACATAGTAACCCCACCCGCAGCTCAGGTTAACACAGTTGCTAAACACAAGTACTTGTTCCTACCCGTCCGCCCAAGAAGTGCGAGGCATAGTTACATTCCGATCGGGATGTGTAGGAGTGGTAACAGTGCCTTCCTGATAGGTGATAGGTGTGGTCCATAGGTGCTTGTCTAGGGGTATAAAGAAAAAGCAAAAATAGTGCTTTAAAAGCAGTTATTTAAAATATACCTTTGCAAGTTGGGCAAGATTTGCAAGTTGGGCTCATTACGGGGTGTGGGAGGTGCTATCTCTAATTACTTAGCAACAATTCATGGTTGGTCTAGAGAAGGCAACTGGGTGTGCTTTCCCATGCCAGGTGCAGACTGGGTGGCCTTCTGCAGAGCTGTAACCTTGGGTGTGTATGTGAAATTCATGATGATGGTACCCAATTATTACTTTCCATTTGATGTTGTGCTGTCTAGCTCATAAACAGACAAGGGTGCTTTTCTGTGTCAGTCCTGTTTTCTCCAAGCTTCCTCTTATCTGTTTTGGCATCAGCTAGGCCTTGTGTCTTTTGCTTTGACTACACAGCAAGACCTCTGCAAAGGTTTCACCGGAGACCATAATTTGGAGTTTTACCTACATATCAATAGGCTACTTCTACAGTGAGTTAAAAACCTGTTCCTACATTAGCAAACTTAAACAAAGAAGCTGATCAATAGTTTTATTACCTGATTGGTTTTAAAATCTAAGTGGCTTAGGGAAATGTCTTAGAAAGGATATATTCCATCCACATGGACTAAAGCTTGGAAAATTAAGGGGGCATAAACCTAACATGTAAAGTACATTCTCATGGCTTTGCACTTGAGCCTGTTTACTGAACCAATGTAACAGCTGCTATGTATTGTTTAAAGTGTATAACTATACTCACTGGAAGTTGAAAGACATTTTAAAAGTGTCTTATTCAAAGACATTATTAATAATGTCTTTGATTTGCTTGTTAGGCTGTCTGCCTGATATGACTTTGATCTGTCTATAGAACTATTACTAAGCTAGTAACAATGCTACTGTATTTCCTTTTGTAATGCCCGTGCACACAGTGCTGTAAAAAAAAAAAAGTCTTAATAGCTCTGTTTGTAAAATGATTGCCAAATGACATCAGTAATGTGTGCGCCTTTTTGCACATATACATGCTCTGCAAAGCCATTATGGTTTGGAACCAGTTTTTCAAAAAATGTTCTCTAATTCTTCTTTAGATTTCTATGTGGAAGTCAGTTGCCTAAACAACCATTGTAATTTATTAATTCTATACTCAGATTTAGTGACTGCATATGCACTAAATTAGAGGCTAGGTTTACTTTTAGGATGTTGCATGGATGCCTGTATATATGGTTTTTCACCACTCACTATTTTTTATATTGTAATCCCTAGTATTGCAGGTGATACTGGTGTTGAAAGTGAAAATCTGAGACAAATTACCTGAAGGAAGGGTGATCACAAAATTGAAAGCAATTTAACTACTCTGGCAGTTTCCAGCCCTATATTTTATTTTTCTGCTTAATTTTTTAAATCTGAAATATGTTTTAAAGTTATTATCCACAGGCTTCATTTATAGATAAGCACATCTTGGAAGACTTATAGTACAACTATCCAGGTGGTGAAATTACAAGATTAGTAAATTTTGAACTCCTTTGTTGTTCTAATTTAATACTGTCTACTTCAATCAGAGTGGCATAGCCAGGGCACCATATATTCTTAGTACCAAGAACAGAATGTCCCCGCTTTAAACCTTGATACAGCAATAAATCAGATTCTCTGGAGATCTGCTTGACTTGGAGGAGCTGGAATCTCTCTTGTTAGTTAGCATGAAGAGGTTATCAAACAAGCACAGTAACCAAGGTGGGACCTTTCCCCAGTATTGCTTGCTTCCCCAGAGAATGCTTGGGGTCCCCTTCTTGAAGAGGATAGTGTTCTTTTGATTCTAATGTTTCGATCCAGGGTTCCCAAGGGATTTCCAGGCTGCTATTTTTGATGCAAAGATGGAGTTTCATCAAAGACAGGCATTCTGGCCTTAGCAGCAGTGGATTCTATTCTAATGCCTTTCAGATCTCCAGAGTGTTCATACTGGGAGCCTTGGGCTGCATATTGTCAGTGATTTTTTTCCATGCCCATAATCTGTCTCAAGATAGTGTCAAACTGTTCTGTAATGGCTAAGGAGTTCAGGAGCATGAATACCGATCTCAGGTAGGGTTGCCAATCCTACAAGATTATCCTGGAGTCTCCAGGAATTAAAGATTAATCTTTAATGAAAGAATATCATGTGATGAATCCTAATATGTCCAACCAAAACTTGCAAACCTTACCTCAGAGCAAACTATAAGAAAGCAGAGCACAAACTCCAAATTGGCTATAAGTTCTGCATTTAGATTTCACCAACCAATGCTCCTCAGACACACTAATAACCTGGCCATGGAATCACAGACAATCCCCTTGAATGTTCCAGTCTATCTCATCATCTAGGCAACCTTGCCTCAGTGATAGATGTTCCTTTATGCCAAAGCACAAGAGTATTCAGATTACTGCCTATTAAAGGGTCAGTCACTTTAACCCAGATCAGTTGCACTTTATCTCACACCAAAGATAATTCTTGTAGCCAATCCTGTGTTAAATTATCTAAAGATCCAATGTTAAATTCTCTATTAAGTAGGAAAAGGAAATAAGTTTTTATTCACAAGGTTAAACCAGGTGTTTGGGTATCTATACACACAAATGAGTTAGTGATAAATTTCAAGAAAGAATAGAACCTTGTATAACAAGCAAGTTTTATATGTCCTTAGGACTAATGCAGGGTAAGCAGCTGGGAATCCATTGCTTACGCTTAGAAATCCTGCCCTTGAGAGTCCAAACAGTGCAGACATAAAATAATTGGCAAGGAGAAACTTATTCCCTTTCTTCCTTCTATAAGCAGCCAGTTCAGCTGATGGAGAAAATTACATCCACATCTCTTCATGGGGTGGGAAGAGCAATCAGCAAAGATGTGTGTCCTTTTCTGAGGTTCCTCAGTAGTTTGTCTGATCTGAATGGACCTTCTTTGTTGGGTAGGAGATAGCGCTCAGCAACTTATAATCATTCAGTAAAGCCTAAACACTAAATACGTATTTATAACTTTCAAGAGTCTGTTTTATAAATTCTAACACACGTGAATCAGACTAATTCTAGATCTGCATTTATCAATATATAAATAAATCATGGAGAACATGGAATAAGCTTGCACTTATGTCACAGGGAATACAGAAGGAGATTTTTCCCCTTATCATGAGCTCCTCTTCCATTACCTCAAGCATAGGTTATTCCCCAAAGTGATAACTTCTCCCACACTGACTGGCTGATAACTTCAGATTGTTCCAAAAGTTAATGAAGTACTTTCCAAATTCCCTCCAGTTTCCCCTGGAAGAGCCAAGAAGTTACAGTATAAGTTCCTAGACATCCTCCAATGGGCACCCTCTTCCTGAGTTGGCCTGCTTATTAATGAGTCCCTATTGAGTCTTGCCAGATCCATCTGGAAAACCCCTAAAACAATTCTGCCAATGTGTAAACAGTCCAATAAAACAATATGTTTGGGCTAAAGACTCTAAATTTCTAAGACAGTGAAAGGATATGGCAGACATTAAGTGAAGGCTATGTCATCTGATAAGAAACAAAACTACCTCGTTCTACTCATAAGATCTCATTTGCAACTGTTCAGTTTAGGATTACAAACTATCAAGCTCTCCAGACTAAATTCAGTCACTCCATAATGCCAAATTCATCCTCTTTATAGAGCACCTGATGGCTGATAAGCTATGTCAGTTTCAGGCTGCTATTAATGAGGGTCAGCTGGCAGCTAAAGCATCACTCTGGACTCCACTGAATGCAGCCAACACAGCTACTCAATCCATCTTTATGGCAGTAGTCAGGCAGAGGGTGTTCTGGCTCCATATTTTGGATCTCCAGGGAGATCTACAATATAATTGATGACTTCCCTTTGATGACCTTAAATAGTTTGCTGTTCTTACTGATTTACTGTGTATCCTTTAGGATTCCAGAGCCATGTTGAGATCTCCAGGGATTTACACAGCTACAGACAAAATAAAGTTTAGGAAATAGCAAAGGGTGGGAGGTACCAATGTGGAAACAGAAAACAAGTCAAGACTTCAGAAGAGACCACCTGCTCAATCTACAATTGCTTTAGAACCCACATTTTCATCTAAGCATCCACTGTTATGGGCTAGTTGAGGGTCTGGAACGATCTCAAAATTCTAAGCTGCACATATGCCATTTTTCCCACTTTCCTTCTGAAAGCGAGAGAATAACAAGCAAATGGGTGCTAGAAGTTGTAAGAGAGGATATGTTATTTTTTTACCTCATTTCCCTTTATCGATCCCTTTTGAAGGACCCCCTCTTTTGAGCACTTGTTAACAACTGACTCAATTCTGTTAATGGGGGCTGTATTTAGCAGGTATTTTTATAGTGAAAGGGTTTCATTTCAACTACTTTCTGGTCTTGAAAAAGGTGGAGAATGAGATCAGATACTGCTATTGGAAATGCCATGTTGTCTTCAGTATCGCACCTGACTCTGAGGGCTGCCCTGTCCCTTTATCGGGGTACTGTTCTTTAGCTACATAAAGTAGAGCACCCAAGGGACGCGACTCAATGAAGAAGAGGTTATTCACCTTGATCTGTGATTCAGTTTCCTCTGTTGACTTAGTAGTGAGAGGTAAATGAACGAAGTTCATCTGTGCTGCTCTGCATAGCTTTGGAGCAGGGCACAAGGAAGTGTAGCGTGCATGCACAGAATAAATATTTGCTATTACTAAGAATCTTTGAATAACAGCATAATGGGAGCGGGTAGATCTCAGGTGGATCACATGTAGCAGAACACATGTTGAACTTGATTTACTGGATAAGGTGAGTGATATCTCCTTTTCTGGCTAGAAAAGGTAAACAGGGAAGAACTGGGTTTGTGGTTGATTGATCTTATCAATATCTCTCGCTGGTCTGGGTACCATTATATTGAGAAAATCTATATTCATACACACTCATTCCTAAGGGTTGAAAAGAAATAGTGTTGCATTTCTTATGAACATTGATGCCTAATTTTCAGTGACACTTAAATCCGAAGGTAATTTAGAAATATTTGGGGGCTTGTGTACATAGCATTACCAGCCAGTCTATGGAAGTATGAATTGCAGAATACTGTGTTATTCTCTTGTTGCCCTGTATAGACTCACCTGGTAGGAACTAAAAGTTACTTTGTGCACAGACCACATCCATCTATAGCTCATTCCTACAGCATCTCCATGGGGCAGATAGTGCTCTGAAATTCACACCTGCACCACTATGTAGACAAGCCCTAAGACACTAAAAGCCAGTGTAATATCACTGTTAAAGGAAACCTCTTGCAATACTGGTAATTACAGTACCTGTGGATCTGTGTCCAATCTTCCTTTTTTAGGAGAGCCATTTGGAAAGGTTGTTAGATTCTTACCCCCATCATTTTGAGCTCAGTATTTTGTTAGAGACAGCTGGTGTATTTCCTAGAAGAAGATGAAATGTACAAGTACAAAGTGTAATTTCTGATTCTTTTAGATCAGTCATCTTCCTTTGGTCCCAGGCTGGGGTGGATTGAATAAATATATTTTAGAGTTTTCTTGAACACCCGTAACCATGATATCTTCTTCCCAGGTCAATTTAATCTGGATTTCCAGGTTCCTGGAATAACTCGTGGCTTTCTTTTGTTTTACTCTCCTTGATTGAAGAAGGCTCTGAGTGGGGCCTGAATCATTTATTTTTTTATCACCATTTCAGGTATAGTGGAAAATTACTCTGTGTAGAGGAAGTTCTTGCAGTATATTCTGAAGGCTGGCAAGAATATACTGCAAGTATATTGCAGATTTCTTCCAGAACATCAGACCCCAATCTTACTCATTGATCTAGATAGAATGCTTTATTTCTGGCACTCATTAACTTTGTCCTGAGTTTTGTAAGCTCAGAAGGTGTGCATTGGAATTGGCATGTCATGGGTTCAACTTGCCACTGTGGTGCTTCCAGCTGGCCTGTGCAGGAATTAGCTCTATCGACCTCCCAGGGTGCCCTCTGCTAGTGCTGTTTCGCTGCCATCATTTCTAGTCCACTCCCTATCCAGACCCACATCAGTCCCCATCCATAGCGTCTGATTTTGAGGCACAGCAGTCCAGCTGAGCCCCAGTGCTATTGCCCTCCCCTCTTCTCGGGGTGCAGCAACCCACTGTTTTGTCATTCACCTCAGAGGCCCACTGCAGTCCTTAGCCTAACCTCTTACGCCAGAGGCAAACTGAAGTCTCTCCTAGCCACCTTCATCACTGCCAAGTATAGTGAGACAAGGGGCCCAGCCTTGCCTGCTACTCTGGGCCTTGACCTAGAGACCTTTAGCAGCAGCTCTCTCAGCCCCTCCTACAAATCACTGCTGCTTCCCTCAGCTGCTTCCCCACATCCATAGAACCTTCGGCTCTTCCCCAAGCTCTCTCTCCTCTCAAGGCCTTGAGCCTGCTAGACTCAGCAAGGCCATTCCAGTGCTATTTGTGCAGCTCTCTAGGGGTATGTCTACACAGCAAAGTTATTTTGGGATACCAGAGGTATCCCGAAATAGCTACCCCGCATCTTTAGAATGCATCCACTATTTCAAAATATAGTGAATGTGCTATTTTGCCATCCCTGTACACCTCATTGTACAAGGAGCAAAGGATGGCTCAAAATAGTGCTGTATTGAAATTTGTGTAGACTGTGCCAAATGACGAAATAAGGTACTTCAAAATAGACTTGAAATAAGCTACACGATTTGCACTACGCAATTTGCGCATCTTATTTTGAGTTTAGGGTGCTGTGTAGACATACTCAAGGAAGCCAGCCTTTCCCCTCCCACTCTTTGCAGCAAACTCTCCTGCCCTGGCTTGCGGCTTCCTGTTTATCTGGGTCAGCTGTGCCCTAATGATCTGCAGCCACACCTCTGAGTACCTGCTACTTGACATATCCAGGTATTGACCTATTGATTGCTTAAAAGATTGGGACCAACGCCTCCATTTAATAATGGAAATAAACTTGGAGCAGGAGGTGGGATCAGAGCGCAAGGATAATGGGCTGAGAGCTGGCTTTTGCTGTTACGACAGTTAGTCAACGTCTGCACAGACTGATTTTTGCACTGTATCTATACATCTTCATTCCCTATTACTGTGGATTTCATTTCAGAGATGGCAAACACATAGCTCTCTGTGGCTTGATCTTCATTAAGGAGGAATGTGCAAAGCTTCCTAGTAATTGTCAGGTAAAAGAAGGCTTTAAGCCTTTCCATTTAGGTCAGCTTAGTAGTGAATAAACATAACCCTGAGGTTTTGTACCACTTGGATTAACAGAAGCTTAGAGGGAAAATGGAGAACAATTTTGCAGTTAGTTGTTTAAAGCATTTCCCCCTCACAACCAGCATTGCTTCTTGTGTGTGCTTTTGCACCAGCTGTTCTTCATCTAGGAGATTTTTGTCATACCACAGTTTTTTAGTGCTAAAAGAGCTTTCTACACACTGTACGTTGGTCTGAAGCCAGTTTGTGAAGAATTGAAGATATTGGCAAATGTTGTTGATTAGTCACTGCTGTTTCCTTGAATTTGCTATTCCCTTGATATGATGTGTTTTCCTAAGACAGGCAGTTCAGATATGGGTGGTAGTTGGAACACTATTGTTTTGAGTGTTTGTTTTTTAAGGATTAGACTAACTATTGCTCTTTTAAATTTGTCTGTTTACAGTACAGTACCGGTTGCAGTGAGCACAATTGCTTTTTTTGCTAGTTATCAGCAGGTACCAATCTTTTCACAGATCTGTGGTTCAAATGTTTCTAAGTTGTTTATAAGCTTCAGTTTCAGGGGTAGGGTGAGGTGGTTATGCTGCTTTTTGAGTCATTGTCCTTCTTTATTGTAAGTGATCTCAGACATTATCCTGGGTAATTGTTTATATGCTCTCTGAGAGATTTTACACTCTAGGATTTTTGTCTTGTCATCTGACCTGTTTGACATGTGTGAGATTTGCTGGGGAGGGGAGTCAGTAAACAGAAAAGGACTGTAGTCTGGTGGTGATTCTACAAGTAAGCAGAGGAATGGAAAGCTGCATGGGTATGAATCAAAATAGATAAATCAGTGGAACAATCACATAGAAATGAGTAAAACATGAAGGCCTACAGTCCTTCTCTTCATCTCCTCCCATCCCAACTCTACCTTCAACTACACCATCATTCAAACTAGATGAACTGAAGTTGGCAGGGGCTGGTGAAATTCATCCCAGCGTGCTTAGGAACCAGCTGAAGCAATTTGAAAACCTTTGGCACTTATCATTAAAACCTTCTAGAGGATGGGTGAGGTCCCAGGGGACTAGAGAAGGGCAAATGTAGTTCCTGTGTTTAAAAAGAGGAGCAAAGAGGATTTGGGGATTATAGATCAGTCATCCTAACTTCAAGACTTAGAAAGATATTAGAACAAATTCTGAATTAATCTGTAAGGACTTTGACAATAATCAAGTTATAAGGCATAGCCAACATAGATTTGTCAAGAACAACTCGTGCCAAACCAACCTAATTTCCTCGTTTGACAGGGTTACTGGCCTAGTTGATAGATGGAAGAAGTAGATGTTATATCTTGATTTTTAATAAGGTGTTTAGCACAGGCAAACAAGGGAAATATGATCTATGTGAAATTACTATAGTGGGTTCAGAACGATCATAATCAAGGAGTAGTTATCCATGGTTTGCTGTAAACTGGATGGGTGTACTTCATGAGGCCCTTTGGGAGGTCAATCCTTGGTCCAGTATTGTTCAATATTTGTATTAATTATTTGGATAACTAAATGGGGCTATGATTACAAAAATTGTAGATAACATCAAGAGGGAATTGTTTGCCTTTTGGAGAAGCAGATTAGAATGAAAAATTATTTTGAAAAATAGAAGAATTGGTGTGAATCAACAAAATGAAATTCAATACAGATAGAGGCAAAATACTTCATTTAGAATGAAAAATCAAATGCACAACTACAAAATGGGGAATAATTCTTGAGATAGGACTGCTGAAAATAGATCTCAGTGTTATTGTGGATCATATGTTGAAAATTAGTCAACAATGTCATGCAGTTGTGAGAGGGGCTAATATTCTGGCACTTATTGAAAGGATTATAGTAAGGTTTGTGAGTCTGTCTAGTTCTGGGCACCATGCTCTAAGATGGATATTCATAATTTGTAGAGAAACAGGGGGAAAAAAATAATCAAAAAAGATTTAGAAAATCTGGCCTGTGAAGAAAGGTTTAAAAATATCTTCCAGTATTTGGTCTGGAAAAAAGAAGACTGAATGGTGGACTTGATAAGTCTTCAAATATGTTAAGGGCGTTTAAAAAGAGGGTGATCAACCATTCTTCAGGTGCACTAAATGTAGGAAATTAAATCATGGGCTTTATCTGCAACAAGAGAAATTTAGATTTAGGGAAAAATTTCTAGCTAAAAAAGTAGTTACATTTGGAATAAGCTTCCAATGAAGATTATGCTGTACAACTAAACATAGCAATTATATGAATGACCACAAGGTGGTACTCATGCAGTAACTTTCAGGCTGATAATGTAAGACCTAGAAATGTTAACAAGCTGAATTTGAAAATACTGCTGGCAAACAGCTATTCTTGTATTTGATGCTGTATCTAAGGTAAGGTGGGAATGATGAGGTCAGGAAGGCTAATAAATTTATTATGTGGTGGAAAAGTTATTTCTCCTTGCCCAAGAGACCGAAAAGTTATTACTATTATTATTTACAGCATGACACTGGCTTTTCTTTGTCCATTTTGACATAGAATTTTCCTAATCCTTTTCATAGTTTTGTTATTCTTCGTATACTGTCCAGTTTTGGTTATGAGTCAGAAAATTGGCATTCATAAGGAGATTAAGGGACTTGATTTAAGCTGGATATTAAAGTTCAATACATTTAAATAAATCTGTCACAGAAAATGCCTTGGACACTGATTCACTCATCGTCCAACAGTGGATAAAAATGCAGACAATACAATAATGCAAAGAGGCAGGTAATGTGAAAGAATGGCAATGAACATAAACAAAGCAGACATTTTTGCACAAGTGTTTTTCCCACTTTGATCAAACCGAGCATCCTTTGCTGTTCTGCTTGCCGAAATCTGCATCTATTTTTCCATCCCCCACAAAACCTTTATTTATCTCCCCCTCAAATTACATAGACAATTTAAAATCTAAAGTTCCCAGAGACTACCTCTGTAGAAAAGGCAGTAATAATCATTTTAGATTTTGTAGTTGTTTAATAGTTAGGAATGACTAATTGCCAGTTTTGCAGAGAAATAATGTTCCTCTCAAAGAGTAAGAGAAACCTCTTGTTCTCTTCTCCTGACTCACAGGGTCAGCACCTCACCAGTGCTCATTTTTACTGGAACCACCAATGGATATATTGACATTATGGAACCTTACTACTATTGAAATTGCAGCTCTTGTCTCAGCTAGTGCATTCTAGCCACCGAGTTCACTAATTCACTGTTCCAGCTACAGTTGTTCCTATTGGCAGCTCTTGCTGGGGTTTTGGATCATAACAATGATCTAAAATTAAAAGCATGTTGTGCCATCTTCTTTACACATTGGCAATTGACTCAGAGCTGTGAAACCCAATTAATCTTTTTAATCAATTCTTTAGAAAAAGAATACACGTCAGGGAGCGCTATCCTGTTAAAAAACTGAACTCTTCTAGTTATTTCACTCTTCATGACAGCTGATAGAGCAGTAATCATCCTATTTGAATAAACTTGTAAGGTCTGTGAATGAGGATCTCATATCTAATTCATTAGGCAGCAGGTTGGGAGGAGTGGGATGACAGTCTGTGAAAAGAGGGCTCAACCTTCTCTTGCTAGTTCTAACTAGATTTTCAAACTACATCCAGAGATATTCAGATTTTGATTGGTTAGGTTCAGCTATTTCAAGAGAGTAGAATCATTTGCAAAGTTTGTATCCAGCACAGATGTCAAACACTTCCATAGTTAAGGCCTGTCACAGTTTTGGGATAACTACAGCTTTTGTCCTCTCTGTGCTGTGTTCAAGGAATGTCATCTTAGATCTTGGGCCTCTAGCTGTCATCTTTCTCTGGGCAAGGACCCAGAGCTATCTTTCACCCACCAGTGGTGTAAGCGTTGCAGCCTCCTTTCATTTCACTTTATTAACTAGTCTAGCCCTTCTGTTTTGCTCCCTCTCCAAAGGCTACAACTAGTGGTTATAAATAACTAAATAGACCATCTTCCATCATCAAAGGAAGAGGATGTTAATTTATGGACAGAAGCTTACAGAGAACATATATAAAACAATAAATATTTGCTTTTGAAGCTTGATAGATGTTCCATATCAGTCCTTGAGGGAGTCCCTGGTAAGTTAAAGTGTTTCAATCCCTTTTCTAATGGTTCACCCTTCTTAGATGTAAAGCCGTGTCAGTTTATACCCCAAAAAAGTCCCCTCTCAATTGAAACTCAGCCTTTATATCTGCAAAAATCTGTCTCTATTCACTGATCTTGTGAAAATAGGTAAATTGATTCCCTGTCTTTTTCCCCAAGGGTCTGAGCCTTTGGAAGTTGGGTATCTGCATAACCAACATTGGAATTTTGGATTAATCATCCCCTAGTTATTCCAGACTTGATAGGTAAGCACACAGAAAGCTAGGAACTCACAGCTACATACACCACTTACTGGTAACAACAATCTATTAATATTATAGTGGCTTGTGTTGTCTGGCTCATTTCAGTATAATAGTCTGAAGATTTTTATGCTTTCAATGGCTGGATCAAATGTGCTAATAACATTAAAACTTTTCTCAAGATTTTCCTGTGTTTGTATAATCTGTCACACCATGAAACAGGTGTTGGCTCATCTGTAGTGCCAAATTCCACTCCTGATACACTTACACGGTAGTTTGTGTATGTTTTTCATTAGTATTAAAGGGCATGTCTACACAGCAGGGCAAAAGTCTAATTAAGCTACTCAACTTGAGCTGTCAATTGCGTAGTTTAAGTTGAAATAGCTTAATTCAGCTTTTGGCGCTGTCTACACAGAAGGAAGAACTCTTCCTCTGACTTCCTTTACTTCTTGTAAAATGAGGAGTCAGAGTAAGAAACCCTCCAGTTCACCATTATTTCGAAGTAATTACTTGTAGTGTAGATGCATGCTTTGTTATTTCGGAATAATGTCAGTTATTCTTAAATAACGCTGCTGTGTAGACATAGCCAAAGAGATCAGGAGCTGGATTAGGGCAGCTCAAGATGGTTCACTTAACTGGCATTTTCCTCTAGTGACAACATTTAGTACTCCAGAATCCAATATTCCTCTTTCCTTCTCATTTTATTTAGATAGTTTCTAGGTATTAGGATGGCAAAAATTGCCTTCAACATGTGCACAGACAATCCATAGTAGAGATCTGATTCATGTATTGTGAATAGCTTCTCATATCTCCTTTACATCGAATAGCAGTGTGTAGATTGTGGGCAGAGTTTGGGAGAGAATCACTACTTGATATTTTAAAGTCTGATCCCCATTAGAAATGCTGGTCTGCATTTTTCAGTTATTGCAATTAAAACTATTATTCACAGTGGCTGTTGCAGTTGAGCAACTTTTCTTTAAAGTCATCTGAAGAGCTGCAATAGAAGAGCCTGACAGTTTGCTCCTTGTTTCAAGTGATAGATTTTAATATTTGGTGCATCAAATTCAGTTGTAGTGTGAGCAAGTTGGTTGACTGTTCTGGAACAGAACCTTCCAATAGCAGGGCTAAGGTTGTCCTCATATGCGTTGTGTCTTCATAAACTAGGACAATGAGCCGGTACTTTTTATTCAATAGTGTGGCTTTATCGTGTGTTCTCACATTTAAAAATGCACTTTATAGTGTATTTGATACATATCATGATTAAAATACTTTAAGCGTTCATTCTACACTTGTCAAAAATGCAGAAATGTTTCTTTTCTGCTTCTCTCTTGAAGGTTTGCTATTACAACTGTTATATTTTAAACTGAGGTTTTTAAAAAGGGCTAGATTTTTCCAGTCTTTGTGCTTGGTGTGAAGGGCTCTTTAATATGCACTTGAATTATATGATGATTGGGATTTTTGTAGCAGTGTGTATGTATATATAATTTAGTGTTATGACCTTTTGGGGGTAACCTTGGACCAGCTTGCAAATCTGGACTGTCAGTGGTGAGACAGCAATCTGGACTGTATTTCCAAGCTCTGTGTAAATGACTTAAATTAGACCTCTTCTATTCTATCGTGTGTTGCATTCTGCCCTCCATTTTGGAGCTACTGTACAGAGTAAAAATGTGTTTCTCTGACTAGCATTTTCAGAATATTTCATAGTGGTCTCCTTCACATCTTTCAGAACACACAACCCAATAAATGGTTTCTTTCTCTTTTTATCATCCCCAGCAATGCATAAAATGTCAGCACATTTCATGTTGACCTAATGTATTTGTATTTTCTTTCATCTTTTTCCAGTTCCTGGGGGCAGATGTCTTGTTCCATCCATGCCAATTTAAATCTAATTACACCACCTAGATAGATGACTTGTGCACAATGTTTGCTGGTTCCTGCATCTTCTGGGGGTTTGATGATGGCCAGAATGTGTGTACAGTCTTTGAAGTGCTCCCTAATAGGAGCTTGGGAGTCTCTTTCTCAAAAGATTAGCCACTTGTGGTGTAAAGCCAATAGCTCTGAACTGAAGTTCAGTAGAGTGATTATGTTGAGGGGTAGGTTAAAAATGCGATCAAGTTTAGGGAAATATATGGCTTTTAATGAATCTAAGAAAAGTTGGGGCAAGTGGTCAGTAATTGGAATCTCTGCGTCTTGGGAAGGAGAAAAAAAATCTCAAAAAGAGTAAGGAATTTTTTTACAGTTCAAACTGTAGATTTCCTAGCGTTCAACCATAGCCTTTCTTCTCTAGTAACAAGGGAAAGATCATGAAAGTGGTTAGAACAGAGAACATAACAATTGGAATTTGCCCTGTGAAGTTTCTTATTCTGTGACTATTTTCTCTGAAACCAGTTTAATAGCTGTTTATATACAAAACTGCTCTAATTATTTGTGTTCAAATTAATGAAACAGCGTGTTCATTTTCATTCCATTGCAATTATTGCCAAAATAAAACACATGCTCTCAGAACATAGTTCAGCTGCTGGTGTCTTGCTCAAAGGCATCCCTGTTTAAAAAAAAAAAAAAAAAAGGTCTGAACAAATAACTTGGAATTTTGTAAAATTAATTTCCACATGACAAATTATTGTTTGCAGATTCATTTCAATGGTTTGATTGCAGAGAACCTTTCAAGAAAATTAGCCATTTTTAACCCCTAAAGAACCTATATACAGTTGACAGTATGCAAAAATGGGCTCACTGATGACTTATAAGGCTACAAAGGCTCAAAGGAAATTAGGGTGCTACTCAGGAACACTCTGAAGGTTTACAAGGGGCATACTGAGATTAAGTTGGCTAGAATGTTTTCTTCTTCTGTTGATCTTAGTAGCTCTATAGAAAGGAGAGAGAGCTTCCTGATCTTTCCTTTTCATACCTCTAAGCCCATATGTATGTTTTCCTTTCTTTGGCCCCATAGAACTCCCCATATCAGTAGAAGCCTTTATCTCTCCCTATGGATCTCTTGAGAAGGGTGGGGATTAGGTCAAGAAGCACACTTGTGGAGAATTGAGTAGAAGATTATGGGGGAATCTATTCACCCTTTCTGTGAGCCCCTTCTCTTTGCAACTGACAATCCCCTTTACTGGTCACTTCAAATTGTGAGGACTATCTGTGCAAGAAAAAGGGCTATTTTTTCCCCTAATATAAGCTTATGAAGTATCAGCCTTTTGATATTCTGTACAGTGCTCACTGGACCTGGCATTCCCTAATGGTTTCACTAAACAAAATATTAAGAACTTTGCCAATTTGAGTGTAACCAATTAAATGTTGTTGTTGGACGTTATATCTCTGCTAAGCAAGAGCTGTCCCCTTTTTGCTACAAAGTGTCCAAAAAAAAAAAAAAAAAGAGGAACTCTTGGAACTCTTGACAGCCCTGATTTTAAGTTTCCATAATTAACAAACTCTGTCTCTCGCACTTGAAATTTTCTCATGTACAGATCGAAGCTATCATTTGTTTAGACTTCTCTGAGTGTTTGCCTATTTTTGCTTAAAGAACTAAAACTGAAACAACCAAACTAGAGGCGTAGCGACGGTGTTTCGCACCCGGGGCCAAAGGCCAAATTTACTCTCACACCCAATCATTTGTTACTGTGGATCTGTTATTATTTCTAAGTCAGAAAAAAAAGTGCTACCAGACTATTGTTTTTTAAGTTTTCCTTTTGTTATAAAGTATATTTTATTTAAAAAAATAAGTAACCCCAATGCACTCACCCCTCCCCTTCAGCCAGGTCTCCCAGTGCCCCCAATTCCAATGTACTCACCTTTGCCCCAGAGCCAGGCACCCCAGCCCCCTCCATACCAATGCAACTGTAAGTAAATCTCATTAATCTCTGTATTATTCATTTCATGTTTTTATTTTAACTTTGTATCAAGTCCTTTTAGCATTGTAATAAGTCTTTAGTTTGTTCAATTAAATCCTTTTATAGAAACTTTGTATACTTTTATAGAACATAGAAACTTTGTATTAAGTCTTTTTACATAGAAACCTTGTATCTTGTAGACTTTGTACCCCCTTTTGCTAAATTGATTGTCCTGTTGAGTGAATGAGGTGTGAATGGATAAGGCATGAAAGAAAAGCACCTCTGGGCACTTGCAGTGGTTGGATAAAGGTGGAAGCCAGATTCAAGAACAATGAGAACAATGGGACCTGTGAAATGGGCTTATTGAAGGAAGACTGGACCTATAGATGCCTGGGGAGTAAGCAGCAAGCACCTGCTTTTGGAAGCTCCCTCTTTGAAGGTGAATGCGGGAGCATTAAAGCAACACCCAGAAGAAGGTGCCACAGATGAATAACTGCATATGCATATGATGACTCTCTGCATGAGAGGGAGACGTTATCAGGAGCGGCCGGAGGCGGCTGACACCCCAGGCAGAACGCGCAATCGGAGTCCCGCCTGCAGGGCCGTCAATGGACTGATGTCATTGGCGGGTGCCCCGGGGACCCCCGTGACATCATCATCATCGGGCACCCTGGGCAGCGGCGCCCTAGGCGGCGGCCGAGTCTGCCTATAGCCATGGGCCGCCTCTGGACACTATACATCTAAGGAATCTTGTAGTCAACATAGGAGCATTGATCTCCTCACCTAACTAACCTAGCCAGAGCAGTTAGGTGAAACAACTATTGGTAAAAACAAGACATGGTGGGTGTGTACGTGTGTGTGCTGTATTATATGCATATAAGTGTTGACTGCTATATGTGTGTATTAACAAAAAATGTGGCATTTTGCCTTTTCCCCCTGAAAAGATCCCATGCACTCATCCCAAAGTACAACCCAAAAACCCCTGCCCCAGAGCCAGGCCCCCTCCCCAGCACCTCCAATCCCAATGCACTCATCACTCCATAGAGCCAGGCACCCCCAGAGCCGGGAGTGACCCCCTTCCCCATCAAATCCTCCCACGCCCTGCAGAGCAAGGCCCCAGAGGAATGGGACGGGGTAAGGAAACCTTACATTTAAAGTTGCTGCTCCTCCCACTCAGCTTGGCTGCCCCGGCTCACAGTGTGTAGAGGAAGGCAACACATCACCAGCTCCAAGTCCCAAGTCTCTGCTCAAAGCATCATGCGGGCCAAAGCAGTATGCGCTCCGGTCCCACCTCAGCCTGGTGCCCCCCTAGCATGGCACCCAGGGGCAGCTGCCCCCTCTTTGCTACACCTCTGAACCAAACATATGTAGGGGCTTATAGTGGAAACTTAGTTCCTACAATAACTATGATGTGACCGTTGTGACTCAATAATACTTGAAGGGCATGCACTGTTAAGAGTGTGGGCAAACACCCTATTAATAAGTCTCTCTCATACACACACATGTATGTATCTTAGAGGTTATGCAGAAGCTACGTGGGTTTCCATGGTTTACCAAACACTAGGGACCTTTATTTGAACTTGGATCTCAATAGAGCTGGCCCAAATATGACAATTGAAAGAAATATTGCACCCAAAATAGTTGAAAATACCATCATTAACCTTTATGCACAGTTCAAGTAATTTTTTCCTTTTAACAATTTAAGCCTTCTAAACTTTGGTATAAAGAAACAAAAACAGCTAAAACTGCTGGTTGTCATATTGATAGATTGATCTTTATATTGTTGTCATCTTTAATTGGTAGATTAACTATTTTCTCAGACAAATATTGGATCTGGCTTTAAATTTAACTCACTTTTGTGTGTTCTTTCTTTTGTAATCTATCTAGTAAATCTTTTATAGATTTCATAAAATTATAGGTTCCCAAACACTGTTATTTAAGCGTCCACCTAACAGAGCCTTTCAGAACTAACCTGCATTTAGAGTTTTAGTACATCATTCTGGTTAGTGCAAAATCATGCAGCCTTTCTGCATTCCATCCATCCCTTTCATGTGTTACTTTATTTTAGCTACAAGAAACCTAATAAAAAATCTCCTTGCTGGAGTTGCATAAGCATCCAGATACCTAGCTCCCAATCCAGCCCTCATTGGCAAGACTGGCAATTCCTTTATATAAACCATGATCCTTGATTAAAAGAGCTAGTGGAATATAATAGAATTTTTCACTTGTGGCGAAGATGCTAGATTGACATTCATCAAATCTGATTTTAGTTACTGGTCTGCTGCAAACTTGTGTGACTTTGGACAATTCTCCTAATTTCTGTGTCAATTCTCCTTGTATTAAATTGGTCTCTTAATGCTTCCTTTCCATTTATCTGTCTAGCTATGTAACTAGAATATAAAAGAGACAAAAGGTGTGAAGTAATGTATTTTATCGTATCAGCTTTGGCTGGTGGAAAGGACAGCTTTCAAACTTCAGAGAGTTCTTCTACAGAATTGAAGAAGATAATTTGAATGTCCAAGCTAAACGCAAGGTGAGGCTAATCAAGCATAAGGAGTTGACTGGTTATTAGGAGACCACTTAAAATGAAGTAAACAATTAGCACTTCTGCAACTGTAAGACAATAGAGCAGTGTTTCTTAAACTTTTTTAAGACCGAGGAACACCAAACAATATTTTTTTATGGGCAACACCAAGGATTTTTTTGTTGAGGGGGGGCAAAAAAGCCCCTGGGGAAAAGTTAAGCCAAAAAAAAAAAAAAAAAGAGGCAGCTTTCCCCTTTAAGGATGGCCATTTTGAATTCTGTTCTCTCCACGGCACACCTCTGACTGCCGTGGAACACACTTTAAGAAATGCTGCAATAGAGGGTTAATAGGCAGCCGATTTGTTATGTTGTTCTAATGAACTATTAAAAACAGTGCACCTGTTAAGTTTATGATTTTTACTATCCAGTATAGTTATATGCTTAATTTCCCAGGCTTGTCTCTTGAAGGTGTTAGACCAATTTCTTTTGAGGATGAGGACTGAGAGATCAGATATTGGAGAGGTAATTTTGTGAAAAGTATTCACACTGGGTGATATGGTGGGTTTTTTTTTTCTTATTTTTTTGTGGGAGTTCATTCAAAAGTGTAGTAATTACCTATCTGGTTGAACCCACACAATTGTAACGGGTGCATCTGAAAAACTGGATGACATACATGTTGAGATGGCCATTCATAAGACCCATGGATCTTAAAAGCTTATTGGGGCAGATATTGTATTTTACAATGTACCATACAGTGACTAGTATACTAGTAGTAACTAGTACTAGGTATTAGTACCTAGTATAACGGTGCCCTGATCTCAGTTGGTGTTTTTATGTGGTACTGTAACACCAATAACTAAACAAGGTCCACAGTGACTATGGCATACATTACTGCCAATCAGAAAAATGAAGGCTGTTCACTATGTGAAGTCCATGGTTCACAAAAACACAGTCATAACTACAATTACTTTGTCACTTTTTGCTTTATTTCAAAATTGCAAGAATAGAATGTGCATTATTAGTTGTGTTTAATGTAAAAAAACCCAGGAAAACAGAAATCGACCATGGAATCATTATGTATGCTCTCTAAAACTCTGCTATTCATCTCAGAGGGGCACAGGCCAAGCTGCAGGCCGAATCAGCAGAAAAAGATACATTCCCTTTTGAAACAGTCACTTTGACTGACTACTGACAAAAGAAAAACTTTGATTGCTTTCTCTCCAGAAAGAAACAGTTATTGTCATTGTAATAGCAATATTAGAAATAAAAGTAAGTCTATAAGTAGCCCATCATTATTTCATTATTTGATATTAACTATGTAATGTTAGTCATGATGAACTAATGTGGTATTAATGTGGATTTCATATGCACTCCTATTGGAAGTCCATTGTAATTTACCATTTTATTAATGTTCAATTATTTTAAAGTGTTACTGAATTAAGAAGACACACTTAACCTTAATCACTACTCACCTCACTTTACAGCAATGGTATTTTTTACTTTTCAAGATACTTCAGTGGAAAGATGTAGGTAACAAGAGGTTATAAACATTTAAGCAAAACCACTGAATTCATCTACAAAGTTTTGAAAATTAAGCCATCCGGCTGGAGGGACAGCAACGGTTTTTGGTTCAGGTTCCTGTGTGCTTGACTGTTTTTTGTTGGTTGGCTGGCTGTTTGTTTTAAGACTACAGGATTAGTTTTCCACAGGTACATAAGTGAATTGGTAGTTTTCTCTTCTCCCATTGCGCTGAATTTATAGCTGCTTACCTCCTTTTCTGAATAACTTCTGGATTTAATGAGAAATGATGATCTTCTGGATAAGACACTATCTCATATTTAGGAGACCCGCATTCAGTTTCTGGCTCTTCCACAAATTTCTGTGTAACATTAGTTAAGTCACTTAATCTTTCTGTGCCATGTTTCCTCTTCTGAAAAAATAGAAGATATTTTCTTACCACGTAGAAGCATTGTGAGTATAATTAGTCCATGTACTAATTGAGATGCTCAGATACTGTAGTAATGAAACAGTAAATAAGTATCTAGATATGTAAGACTCTAGTTTCTATCCCTTTAGAGATCATGTCAAGGTTCTCGAACTGTGTAGCAGTTTGGTCAGAAATTGGGTCCTGAGTTCCATCAAAGAGAAACTCCACAGCCTTAAATGGGGAAAATTTGCCTTGACAGAAGGGACCAGGGAAGCCTACCACCCAAAAGATGAGTGTAAGGACTTGTGGAAGAAGCAAATAGGAGACCTAAGCAAACAGGCTTTGGTTGCCCAATTCAGGGGCCGTGGACTGGGACCCAGATAATCTGACTACTCCCATGTTGTGAGAAGATTTGACATTCCTGTACTTCTGCAAACTGCTTGGGCCTCCCCACTAGGGTTGCCAACTTTCTTGGCACAAACCCATACACCTTTGTTCAGACCCCGGTCTTCCCTCCCTGAGGCCTTGCCTCTTCCCTGCCACTTTTGAAGTGCTACCGTGCTTACTCTATCCTCCTTCCCTCTTTTTCTCATTGTCCCTCCCTCCCTTTGACCAGGATGGAGTAGGGAGTTATGGTGCAGGCTCTGGGCTGGGTCCAAGGTGTTCAGAGTGTGGGAGGGGAAACTGGGCTAAGCCTGAGGCAGGGGTTTGGCATGCAGGAGGGGGTGTGGGCTGCAAGCTCTGGGAGGGACATTAGGTGCTGTAATGGGCCTGTGGGGTTGGGGCAGGAATTTGGGTGCAGGAAGAAAGTGGGCTCTGGCCATGTGGTGCTTACCTCAGAGACACCCTGTTCCCCTCCAGGAGCTGCAGGGCTGCAGGGGCCATTTCCAGGAGTGCCATGAGGCTAGAGCAGGCAGGAAGCACTGGCCCCTGGCCCTCAGCCTCATTGCACCAGCACATTCAGTGATTGAAAATATCGCAGATAGAGCGTAGTAGCATCTGGGAGGTAGAACTTGATTCCAGGAGTCTCCCAGAGAAACTGAGAGGATTGATAACCTCTATGCAGACTCTGTCTTTGCTGGTGTGACCTCCCACAGTTTTGTCTCTATACCAGACAGGATAAAATCATACAAAAATAGGACTATCTGGCTAAAAACTGGTTGTCTGGCTTGCCTAGGCCCAGAGTGGAGAGCTGGACTGGTCCACCTCCTCCTGCCACATATCTCCTCCACAGAGAGTGTGTTCAGTCTGCAGACATTGCAGATTCAGAGTAACAGTCCTAACATAAAACATCTGAGCTTAATTGTTGGGTCTGATTTAATTTTCCTTGTCCCTACTGATGAAGAAAGGAGAGGGATATCAGGCCCCAGGACTAGCTCTTGGAAGCCCATCATAGGATGCCCTAGGTCCTTGGGGCAAGACCCCTTACTAACTTGAAAGGGGAGGGACTTTGACCCAGCTGTAGGGATCGAGACATAAAGAAAAGCTGAGCACTGCAAGCCACATTTCTAAACTGACACAAAATTAACCTGAGGCAAGGCCACTGTTACCAAATGTCCAACCACCAGGTGGTGCATTAAAAGGTGAAAGGCCCAATGACAACTACCTATAGTAAAATATTTGATTCTTTTGCAATTTAGCAGCACATGTGGAAGGAGAAAGTTACTTCCTTTTCCCTGCAGTCATAATATCTACAGAACTCTTAGGAAGTCCGTGTGAATTTTGTGTGCAGATGAATTGTAAAATAGAATGTGGGGTGTATATCCCATACCAGAACATATCTTTGTACAAACTGTTTCAACACAGACACGTGGATGGATTTTAAATACCAGGGTACAACTTTTATTCAACTTAAACACAGTGAAGAAGAGCTACCCACCCATCACCCATATTCTCCTATATGAGGCATTTGATTGGTTCCAGTGTGTTTGGGAAGAAAGAGGGGGGATTAACCCATGTAACTCAGGGTAGGCTCTCCTTAGTTTACCTCTCTGTGGCTCAGCTTCTTCTGAGTCTTACCCAACCCATCCGCTCAATGGGCACAGAGGATGAAGTAGGGTGTGGATCTCTCTCCACAAGGTCTCACCCTATCAAGTGAATCCAAGTAAAAAGTAAAAACCCCACATATTTTACTTCTGGGAGCCATTGATTTTTACCATTTTCACTGCACTGGAAACCCACTGCAACTGGAAAAAATTTAACCACTCATCCAAGTACTTCATGTAGGTTCTGAGTGCATCCCGACATAACAATGATGGCTTGAAGGTGCTACGAGGAAGGCAGAAAATTGCCTGTCCTCTGCCAATTGGCCCAGTAGGGTGAAATCCTTCCTGACACATAAATAGGTGATCTGATAGATTTGCAGCATATGTTAAACTTGATTCCCATGCCTAATTTCAGGTTGGGTAGGGTGGAACTGCTGAAACTAAGCTGAGATTCCAAGTGGTAGGGGAGGCACTATTTGGTATCCTTCACTGACTGTCTTCCTCCTTTGCTGTGGAAGCTGTTCACTCACGCTACTGATGTCATCATGCCTGTTGAGGTGGGTAGGTGACATTCTCTTTGTTAAAAGTAGGTAAGTCTAAGCCACACAAAGCAGCACCTCACTCTCCAACAATTAAAGGTTGTTCTTATGTGAGCATTTGGTTAAACTGAGATTGTTGATATAAAGAATATATTGGCAGATATCAATATGTTGATAGGTTAAAATAGAGCAAGTCATCAACTTATTCGCTGAATCAGTTTTGCTTTTTCTCAGTCTTTTTTTTTTATCTAGATATATATATTTTAGAGTATTTGTGTAGCTGTGAGTCCATTTGTTCAAGCATTCCTTCGAAATGGTAAGAGCTAGGACCACCAAATTTGGTATTCAGCTTCCTCTAATCCTAACTTAAAGCAAGGTCAGGTTTGGTTGTGCCAGATAAATGGGATGTGCTTGGAATTTGATTGTTTTCTATAACAAGGAAAGGGTCTGATAGGAGGGACAGTTAAGCTCTGCAATGGCCACTGGAGGCAGCAAGTGCATAGGATAATTATACTGTACTGGGGTGGAGGGTGCTTGCTGCAGTCCCCTGAGGAACACCGTTGAGTCTGGTCAGCACAGCCCTATACCCCTCCCCTGCCCCCAGATCGCCCCTCCACTGCAGAAGAGTACCCTTTCCTCCAGAGGAGCACTGTTGGGTAGGCCAAGCAGCCCTGCCTTCCCCACAGAGGAGCACTGTCAGGGTAGCTGGGACGACAGCTGCAGTGCCATCCTTGCCATTCCTCCCAGCCCCATGCCCTGAGCCCCCTGGTCTGAGCCTCCACCCTCTCCCCTGAAACTTGCCCCCGCCCCCCATCTCCCAGCCCCCTGCCGTGACTTCTGTACGCCTAACCACTACCTTGAGACCCTCCCTACCCAACCTCCTGCCTTGACTCCTGCCCTGAAGGATCCGAGAAACCCCGGGTAAGTCTATTTACAGTGTAAATAGAATAGTTTATAATAATTTATTGTGAAGAACCAAGACAACATACTGTCCTTAAAATATGAAGGACTGTTTTGGGGAACTGACTCTGAAAAGGGCTTAGAAGTCATCGTAAGTAACCAGCAGAACATAAGCTCCATGTGCAATGCTGTGGCTAGAAGGACCAACAGAATACTTGGCTAAATTAATACATAAAACTGTATTAACCACTGAATTGTGAAATAAGAAAATTTTTAACTGGTTATGATAGACAGTCATTGTAACAAATTACCCAATCAATGTGGTAAATTCGCCAAGATTAAGAATATTCAAATCAAGATTGGATTTTGTCTTTAAGGTAAGTTCCAGTGCAGCCAGAAGTTATGGGGCTTGAAACAGGAACTAAAGGGTGAAATTCTGCGGTCTGTGTTATGCAGTAGGCCAGACGAGGTGATCATAATAGTTCCTTCTGGCTTTAAAGTCATCATCTTTGATTTTAAGCAATTTGAAAAAATATAAATCAGACCTTATTGTCATGTATTTTATTGCTTAGTTTAAAACAGCAGTACAGTAGAAAATAAAAGCATAATACAGTCCAGTACTTGTAAAGCACTTTATGCATTTATGCATAGCTCATAAATAGACTCTATTGAAATCTATTTATTTTGTGGAATAGACTTACAGTCTTACTATAGTTTAAGAATAAAATTGGTTTTGTCCTAGTGTAATTTGAAAGCAACCACTTAAATAAAAAGACTTTCTAAATTGTCTGGTTCTGGTTACATAACTTTTAGCTACATTGACTGTAGCAGACTCCTGCTATAAAATTACTGAACATTAGTTTAATGGTATTTGTCTCTTCATATTATATGCCCACATGCCCAGTGAAATCATTGAGAGCATCTGTTATTGTTACTTTTCAAGTACAGTTGCTGTTCCACTTAAACTTGTCCAACTATAACTTTGCTAAGTAAAAGACATAAAAAGCAAGTATTGAACTGCAGTGATAATTATCACCTGAACTTAAAACAAATGCTACAAGAAATGCTGAAAGAAAAAGCCTGACAAAAAAACTGATCATTAGCCCTCAAAAGGTTAAGAAATGTAGTTTACAGCATTAAGTCTTGTTATGTGTTTTCTGATCAGCTTAATACTGAGGATACTCTATAGGGCATGTAGATTGGAAGTGGAACACTTATATAGGATATGTTATCAACAAAATCTGAGAGATACACTAGTTTATTGATTTGTTAGTTATCCAAATTCCTGAGTCAAATGATGGGGAAGCTAAAATACACAGAAAACTAGCTAATTCCATTAGCGACTAGTTTCAAATTGTTATTGCTGTTTAATCTGTCTCACCGCTGCTTCATTTCTAATATATAAAACATATGGCTTAAAGTAGCTACACAATTGGTTATGCTGTAATCTTATCATAGGTTTTCAAAATGCAGTGCAATTCTAATTCAGTTATTTAAACAGAAATGAAAATCTATCCTTTAAAAATTTGTTAGAAAAACCTTTCAATAAATATGAAACCTCTAGCATACTTTATTAAACTAGTTAAATTTCCATCAGTGCAGTGAGGTTGTTTTCCATGCACAGTTTCTCTGAGAGTAACATCTGGCTCTTTTCCCGTAATCAATAAAATTACTTAAGAGTCTGTTTCAAAATCAGCTGCAGAAAGCATCAATTACAGGTTTGCAGATTTGATAGATTTTATAAGAAGCAATTATGTCATTAACAAATTATCCAGTTATCAAGCCATCTCATTGAGATAATAAGGGAAAAACTCAATGCTGATTATTGTATAGAGAAAGAGAGAGACTAATATGATGTGAAGAACATTTTGTTAATTTAAGTGAATCTTATAGAGTTAACCTTTAGAACTTATTGCACTGTTAGGACTAAATGCAATCTCTGTTTCTAACCACTTAATACAAATGATAGAAAATGAGAAGTACTGGAATTAATTATGTTTACAGTCCCAAAAATGATCTATAGAGGAAAGAGATGCAGAGATGAGCTTACTTTTTAGACCAGATTTTCCTCCTTCCTTTCTCTCCTTTACTTCAAGACAATGAGAATTCACCTTCTCATAGCATTAAGATGCTGATAACCTTTGAGCTAAGATATTGACAGATGGATAAAAAGAAAATTTCTGTTATATATATCTCCTATTATACCTATGGGGTGGTATCTTACTGTTACAGATGACTCTTTAATATTTGGTCTTTCTGATAGGCTTCTTTGTTTATTTTTCTCTCTCTGAGAGAAGATGAAAAAGATATGTTTGAGATATTGAGTGGTGTTTTCCTTGATATTGTGACAAATACAGTTTGTAGAGGTTAAATCTTCCTGGTCTGGCATCCTTGGGACTCACTAGTCCTGAAGCAAGGCATTTGCTGAACCAGGAAGGTAAATGTTGGCCCTTCTTCTCCCAGCATCTGGCCTGACTTCATTCCTGGCCCCAGGGCTCCCCTGCTCCTGTCCCCCTGTACTGGGATGCCATTCTTCCCTGGTCCCACAATGCTCCTGGTTCTAGCCTGCTAGTTTTTCCCCAGGAGTGCACCAGCCGCAGAGCACCCATGGAGTCACTGACAGTGCTGGACCAGAGCTGTTTCTGGACTAGGAAAATGCAGATTACAGAGGTTCAACATGATTTTCATTTCTTCCAACTATTAATTACTAATTGTTCAAAATTATTTGTGATGCTGTTATAATGTGAGACCTAATCTAGTTGAGTAATTAGGATAAATAATTCCATAGATGAAGCTTTATTGCAGTTCTTAGAGATTCAAACGCCCTTCTGGGTAGGTTATAAATGTTGTGCAATAATTTGTGACATGCACTTTTACAAGAGCCATTCCCTGATTATTGGGTCTTGCTGAACTTATAAGATGAACTAGATATTAGCTAGGACAAACAGGAACTTTCTCCCTAGCCTCTGTCTGCCAGAACTTGTGAATGGGTGAGAAGGGATGGATCACTTGATTACTTTTTCAGTTCATTCCCTGTCAAACACTGGGCATTGGCCATTTTCCAAACACAGGATACTAGGCTAGATGGATCTTTGGTCTGATCCTGTATAGCCATTCTTATACTTAGAATACTAGTCATTTATAAACCAGAATATAAATGAAGTTCTAGAGGATATACCCTGGAAAGCAAGAGCCAGAGAGAAACCAAGACATTGAGAGAAACCAAGACACATTAGATCAAAAAGTTGCATTGATCTAATGTGATTTCAGTTTGATTTTTTTTTTTTTGTCCTAAGCAATGAGTAGACAAGGCAGACTTTGACTCAAATTAGTGGCACATTCACAGACAGAAACTAAGGGAAAAAGTTACCATCATTAATACTAAGAAGATATCTGCTTAAGCATCAAGGGGTGATGTACATGATGTTTTATTATTTTATCTTAAAGTACTACTTCAGAAAAAAAATGTAATGTTCCTTGGAAAAGAGCTACCAATAAAGTCATGAATCCCCTGTTGCCTGTTTCCATCTTCTGATAAACAGAGACTAGGGCCAGAATCCCTGTCTGTGTTGTCTAATAGTCAAGAACTTTTGGACCTATCCTCCAAGAACTTTCCTAGTTCAACTTATAAGTTCAGCAAGACTCTATATTGAGGGCATGGCTCTTGCAAAAAGTGCATGTCACAAATAATTACATAGCGTTTATAATCTACCTGGAAGGGAGCTGAATCTCTGAAAGTGTCTAGTATTTGAATCTGAATTTGAATCTCAGAGCTTATATGCACGTAGCTATTAAATATATAGTGTTTTCTGTTCTGGGCAGGAGAAAGGGAGCATTTCAATTTTCATCTTTCACTGATAAGCAGAAAATGACCTTATTTCTTCTAAGGCAGTGGTCACCAACCAGTAGATCGGGATCTACTGGTAGATCTTGGAGCCTCTGACAGGTGATCCTGACTGGTTTGGCCAAGAGTCTATCAAGCACAGCACTTCAGCTTCCCCTCCCCCTACTGCTGAGCTTGTCCTGCCCTTTGCCTTGGAGCTGCCTCTCTCCTCCCCCTTCCAACCCCGGGAGCCTCCTGCTTGATGGGCAGGGGAGGAAGGGGCAGCAGGCACTGATGTCAAGGTGCTCCCTCTCCCACCCTGTATCCTATCTCCACAGAGGGAGGCGGGGGGGCACAACAGCGCTTGGGAAGGAGTTTGTTGGCTGCTTTTGGGAGTGGTGCAGGGCAACGGCAGGGGTGAATCTGCCTTAGCCCCACTGCACCACCACCCGGAAGCCACCTGAGGTAATCAGTGCCCAGTGAGAGCCCACATCCTGAAACCCTACCCCAGTCACGGTACCCCTACCCCCTCCTGCATCCCAAACCCCTGCCTTAGCCCTGAGTATCCCTGCATCCAAACACCCTCTCAGAGCCTGCATCACCCCTCCAGTACCCCAACTGCCTGCCCCAAGCTCAGCTCAGAGCCCCTCTTGCATTTTAAATCCCTTAATCCAAGATCAGAGCCTGCTGCCCCTGCCTGGTGAAAGTGAGGGAGGATGGGGGAAGGATGGAGTGAGCAGGGGCGGGGCCTCGGCGAAGGGGCACAAGTTAGGTGGGGCAAGGATATTTGGGTCTGAGAAAAATCTTGGATTGCACTTAAATTAAAAAAGTGATCTCATGCTTATAAAGGTTGGAGACCACTGCTCTAGGACTTGCCTTATGCAATCTTGAGATATTTATTGCATGAGAGATGCACCAGAGTCTCATAAGAATTCTTCTTCAAGAGAAAGGGATGGGAGAGGAACATTCCAAGTCCTCCTCCTAAGGATTGGACCTCCCTAGTCCAGCACCCTCAGGACCTGACTGGTCCCAGCTGAGGGATTTTTTGGACCAGGGAAGGTTATTTCTGCCTCCCTGCCACAGGAACGCAAAGCCCTGGCCTGGCTAGCCAGCCTCCTGGATGTCTCCCCACCTACTGCCAGCTCCGCTGACATGTTGACCCTTCTGGGCAACCACGATTGCCATGGCTCCCAGCCCTGTTGGACAGCCATACATCGAGGCTCCCAACCCCACAGAGCATCCAGTGGTTTTTTTTGCAATGATCCCTGGCTCTTCCAGGGAGCCGCACACCAGGATTCATGGCCCATTGGGCAGCTGTGCACCATGACTCTAGGGCCCCACCAGGTTGCTGAGTGCTGCTGCGGCTCCCAGCCCTGCTGATAGCTCGCTGGGGGCAGCCTGCTGCTCTGCTGGCTCCATGGGGCTCCCTGCTGCAGGCCCTGCACTAGGACCCTCTGGTCCTGCAACATCTATGCTGGAACATGAATGTTGCAGGACAAGAGTGTGCTAGTTTAGAGAGTTTCAATCTGTAGTATATTCTGAGAGAAAATTGCTTTCCAGACTCAAATTTGGGGGTCTACTTAAACTGTGAATATAAGCAAGACTCAACATGAACATTTGCAATATAGCCCTCAATTTGATGTATACCTGTCTTAGCTTCTTCCTGCCTTCTCCCTTAATGTGCCCTTTTTTGCATTAAGGAGAGGATTTTTCAGGTTTACACTAGCAGTATGGTTTAGCAAATAAAATATCTAAAATATCCAGCTGTGGAGTTTAGTTCTCTACATACATCTCTGTGTATACATTCTACCAACTGCAAATGCATTAAAAGCTAGAAATATGTTTTCACTGCAGTTATTCCTGGTGATCAGCTCTTGGCTCTGAGAAGTCAGGTTAGCTCAGAACAGTTCTGAGCAAACCCAAAACAAAACTATTCCTGATTTGCCAAGTCCTTATTGCTGCTGTACTCTCCCATGTGTATCACCAGGATGGCTGGATGCATATCCCATGGTCACGGGAGCCAACATCCAAGCCGGGCCCCTGAATAAGGTGGAAGGGGTGGAGGGCAGCCAGCCCTCAGCTCTGTCTGGAGCACACCATGTCAGCCCTCTCCAGACCTTAAAGCCACCTGGAGCATGCTGGGTTACACTCCAGCAGCAATTGGAAGGACCAGGGGTTCCAGGCACCATTGCTGCCATAAGCCCCAGGCCTTTTTGAATCATCGGACCCTGGGAAGATGCTCTTTTTGTTATCCCCTCCCCTATTGGCAGGCCTGCCTTTTTTTTTTTATTACAGTAATCTGATCCTCTCTTGTTTCTTTCCCATTGTATTGCCATACATTTGTCTAGTCTTTGGACACACAGGGAGAATTATGAAAGACAGTGGAAGACCATGAGCACTCAAGTGATTTACCAAGTATGTTTTCCTGCAAAGTAGATGTGTTACCAGCCAGAATGAGAGAGGAACTGGGGCTCGACTCCTTACCCCGATCTGAACCAATTTGGATATGGACAGTGGGAGGCTAGAGGCGACACTTTAGTAACAAGCCTAGGTAACTCTAAAGTGAATATGCTCTAAATGAATAGTGCTGTTAGTTACTTAGTCATGGTTTTTTCCTCACTGATTTTTCAGATTTTCAAATATAAAATAATTAACTTGTATTTTCTGACCAATGTAATAGGTTCTTCCAGATTGAATATATACTACAGATAATATGTAGTAAGATTACCTATATTTAAATAACCTTTAAGAATATTAGGACTGTTTAATCCTTATGAGTGACATCAATATGGACCTAATTAGCACAGTTTGCAGCCACTTCATAATTCAAAAGAATGTGATCATTCAGCTGGAAGCACATTTGACAGAAACTCCATAGTCATGAAGGTAAAAGCTTGCAAGATCACCCACTAGGATGGAGAAGCTGTCATTCTTTCATCAGTGCTGTTGAATACTAATGTCAAGGTCAGAATAGTGTAATTTTAGGCTGCCAAAATATTGTTGGATCTGATAAACTAGTAGATGCTTAGGGATGTAAGGGAATACAAGTTATAAAACATTTTGATATGGAAGTTATAAAGTTTGTGGTATGTTATCCATCTGCAAATGGTTTGTCTCATATACTGTATTAGTCTCTGTCATAATAGATATTTGCATTTATTTTTTATATATTTATATATGTAATTCTGAGATTTGCCATCTGTTTTATTTATATATGAAGAAGCTTATATACTCCCCTGCATAATGATTATAGTTTGTGGCATTATTTAGGTGATATTTTGCACCTATGCTATTTTTAATGCATATACAGGTGTCTGTTTATAAACAATGGTACAAAAATACATGTAATTTTTCTTCCAAAATACAGAATTAAATACATGGCTAGAATTAGGATCTTTAACTCTCCATAGATGAAAGTTTTGCATTTTTTCAAGTTAATAAAAATGTGTCTTTAAGAAAGATTTGATTATTTTGATAGTACAGATAGGTAGCTAAATTTACCTTTAATGAGAAGATACTTTCAAAAAAACATCTGAGGTATTTAAGAATATAATTCCTATTGAAATTCAATGGGGCTTGTGATCCAAGACCATTCCTTTGAAGGATTTGAAACACTCCCTTTTCAGTTTAGTGGAGGTTAAGCTTTTTTCTCAACATAGTATCTCTTTAATGTAATGTAAATTATGTTAATTTTCCCTATTTAGCTAGGTAGACATGGACAAAAATCAAATCAACTAAATCTACATTACTAATGATCCAACAGTAGTTAAAATTTTAGTAATAAGAATTCCATTGTGAGTTTGGGTTCTTCCTAAATACTGAAGTTCTAGAATAATGAAATGAAGTAAGCTGATGATTTTACATAAGCTGAAATCCGCAAGTACCTTTTTCGGGTTCAATTTTTTTTAAATGTTCTTTGGTTTTGATTGATTTTTTTTTTCTTTTTTTTTACATTACATGAATATGTCAATGAACAGTGGCAAGAAATACCTCAGTAGGATTACTTTTCATATTCCGGATACAGCTTTGAAAGATGTCTAAAATGACATGTTTGCAGTAAAATATACATGGCCGGGTGAACTTTCCTGGTCTTATCTTGCGCCTCAGTAATTCTAAAACAGAAACTGAAGTCTTTGTTCTCATGAACTAGACATCTTTTAAAATATATTTATTAAAATGAAATATTCAAAATTCTAAAGTTATCATAAACATACAGAGAGTATATCCTTTCCTCCTTGTGCATGGTTAACTTTCATTCATATTAATGGGGGTTATGAACATGCTTCAAGCAGAGAAGAACTTATCATTTTTAAACCTATCTAGTGAATATTTGGCTTGGTTTAAAAGTCTGATGAGTAGCGTGTTAGTCTGTAACTTTAAAAACAACAAGCAGTCCTGCAGTATCTTAGTGACTAACAAAAACATAGAATCATGAGCTTTTGTGGGTAAAACCCACTTCATCAGATGAGTTGGGGTGGAAAGAACAGAAACTATATATCTGTATCTATCTATCTATATTAACTTAAACGGCAAAAGAAGTACCTTTCAGTTTTTAATTAGCCTCATTAACACGGGTCCTACAATTGGCAGGTACTTCTTTTGCTGTTAGATTTATCTTGATTTTTGTTCTTTCCACCCCAGCTCATCTGATGAAGTGGGTTTTACCCACAAAAGCTTATGATTCTACATATTTTTGCTAATCTCTAAGGTGCAACAGGACTACTTGTTGACTTGGCTGATTTTATGTTGCCTATTTTTACTAAGCTTTGAAAGAGTAAATAATTTTGCCATACTATGTTTCGTTTTATTATGAAGTAACCCCAGGGAAGAATCAAGCTTATACAAAACTTCAGTGAGGATGCTGGTGATCTAATTTAAAAAGTGGATGTTGCTTGATTCAGTCTGGTAAATGTTTACAGAGTTCAAATAAACTTTCAGTTTATTAACATTTAACAAAATACTTGCACATATTTGAGTTTCATCTTAGACTTAAAACTTAAAATCCTTTTTTCTTAGGTATTTATCCTCATTGTTTTGATTATATTTTTGTACCAAAATTCCCAATTTAACAACTCAGTTTAAGACAGGGCCTCTTTGCAAAGTAGCTTGCATGCTAAAAGAGCTGGTTAGCCAAAGCAATCTCTAATATTGTATGATTTGACTTGGGCCTGAAATAAATAAACAAACCATGATGATGATAAAATAATTACCATATTTCTGATACTGGAAATCAGCCTATTCACCTTTTTGATTCTTGTGTGACTTCTGGTGTCTGAGTTTAGATTCATCAAGTCTTAATGTGCACAAGTAGCTGGAAGACAATTGACTCATGTGATTTAAGGCTTAAGCTTCTTTGTTGAATCCTAAGGCTTGAGAAATGTATGTTGACATGTTAGTGGAATTGTAAGTATTGGGTGGGCATCAAAGTAATTGCCAGTGACAGACATGCTTTTAGAAAGACAAATTCTCACATGATTTGTGTGAGGCAGCCTCAGAAGGATGTCATTGTAACAGCCAGCACATATGCAATGTTGCTTTCAAATACTGTACATGTTCCACGTGGTAAAATTAGTTTGAGGAAATGTTTTCAATCATTGAAGGGGCTTTGCCTTTTGCAAATTATAATGGATTTTGTATATCTATGCCCTTTCAATTCAGAAGATCTATTGAAGACTGTGACGTGGTGGCACAACCCTGCACTGCCCCAGCCCCTCCCTACCCCCCCGGAGGGTGGAGAGAGACAGACCAGCTTCCCCTGCCTCAGGGGAGATGGCGGTAGCAGCCAGAACACACCGTGTGGCCAGTGGTTTGGCCGGTGCTCCAGCTGACGCGCAGGGGGAGGACCTGGAGAACGCAAGTGCCAGGGCCGTGGGGGGACGCCAGGGGCGGGGCCTGCAGGGGTGGGGGAGGAGCAGGGATGAAAGACGCCGGTGCAGGCATGCTGGGGGTGAGGACGGCCAAGCCTAGCGGGGGAAGGGGCTGCGTGCCAGACAGCTTAAAAGCGGTAGGGGCACTCGGGCTGGGGAAGCCAATCGGAGGAGCGGATGAAGGGTCTCCAGGCCTCAGGAAAAAGACTAATGGGACACTTGGGTGAGCAGGGGTGAGGAAGCAGCCTAGGGCGGGCGCAAATAGGATAGCCTGTGGGCTGATGAGTTGTGGCACTTAGCCCCATCAGCCAGGTGAGGGGAGAACAGCTATTTTCCCTCACCTTAGGGCCCTGGGCTGAGGCCTTGAGAGAGGGTGGGCCCAGGCCTCCTCACACCCTACTCGGGTTAACCACTGGAACAGAACTATTAATAAGCCCCACGATCTGGAGGGACGGGTCAACGGGGAGAAAACAGGGGAGAAGGGGGACTGAAGGTCGTGACAGAGACACCCCTTCACAGAGACATATAACTGTAAATGGTTCATATATATACTACAATAATCAGTAATGATGAAAAATTTGTCCCATGCTGGGATAGTATAACACATCATGAGGCCTTTTTAACATAAAGATCTAAATAGTTTTTTCAGTGAATAAGTGGTCTTAGAGTTCATAGAGTTCTTTTATTGCAATAGTGAAATATAAATCATTTTTTTCAGGCTAAAAACTATATAGTATAAACCAATAGTTCCATACATAACATATTAAAAAATTAACAGCCTGAAAATAACTTCCATTGAAGCATGGTCTGGTTTCATGCAAATAATGGTATGTCTCTTCTATCTATAATAGCCAATTAGCCCGTCATAAGACGGGATTTTCAGGTCTCTCCTCCACGTAAGTCTTCTCTCCTGAGCCTCCGGTCTCTTGCTCTGTGTCTCTCTCTCTCTCCCCTCCTTCTACTGACGCCTCCTCTCTCTCGCTAAGCTCTCCTCCGTCTCCTGCCTCTCTCTCTC
>JANRFK010001234.1:68668975-68695980 GCA_030068395.1 Apalone spinifera
GCTGTGGTGCTCGGCTGACTTCTGCACCGCTCAGCTGGGCCGCTGTGGGGGAGCAAGTGGCCGCTTGGGCCCCGCACTCCCCGTGCTGCATGGGGACCATGGCACCCAAACGGCTGCTTGCGCTGCTTGCTCCCCCATGGCGGCCCGACTGAGTGGCGCAGAAGTCAGCCGAGCACCACGGCAGGAGTCAAAGGACGTGACTCAGGCAGCAGCGCCGCCCAGAGGGAACAACCAGGGAGGCAACAGCGCCGCCCAGAGGGAACAGCGAGCATTTCAGTATTACCGAGTCACAGACGTTGGGCTACTATATATATGATACTATACACTCTTTTCTCTCTCCGTCCCCTACTCTGGTCTCTGCTACCATTCAGCTTGGTCTCCCAAGAATTTTGCAAATGGCACTATAAATAGCCACAACTTTTGATAATGTTAAGCCACGTAGACTTGAAAACTTAGACCAGTTAGCCTTTAAGAATGTGACTTTTAAGCAATCACATTCCAACTGCAGTGCAATGCAACTTAAATCTAACATGAACAAGAAAGCAATGGTAGACCACCAGTAAGTCATGAAGAAATAGTGCATGTCGGGATTCTATTTTGTGCCAGTGTCTATAGATCTATTATCGTACTCTCTTCAGGTCTACACTCATTCTTCCTGTAGTAATATATTTGTATGATGTACAAATTAGTATTGGTCAGGAAGGGAGGCAATGGAATACTTTTCTGTGCAGCCACAAATATGGACATAATTAATTGCATGCATAAGATGCAAATTGCATGCATAAGATGCAAATGTGCTAAGCTCTCAAAGCTCCAAAGATCCCCTGTTTTTATGCAATTTTATAGTAGCTTGGCTCTCTGAATGAAATATCTTTAGAGGACTCCAGTTAGAATCCTGTTCATACATGTTAAAACATATTCATGAAATCAGTCACCCATAATGGTGTGGGTCTGATAGTTCATCCAGATTTATTAATTTGTGTGGAGATAGAGATAAAGGTTTGGGGGTTATGTATTAAATTTGTGTAAGAACTTTTTCAATTTAGAAAGTCCATAGACTTTCATTTCTTATAAACATCATATGTTAATATGGATTCACAAATCCATTCCCACATGGGGTAGGATGGAATGGAGATATAGATAGATAAATAGATAGATAGATACATGCACAGTTGTTACTCTCTTTGTAGCAATAAGCTTTATACTTCAAGTTAAAACTTCTAATATTTCATTCTCTATCTAGTTTTTCTGAAAATCTAAACTAGTCACAAATTATAACGTTACTTTTTGGCATAGTACACCTAATAGCAGTTGTTTGTATACAGAATAAAATCCTGATCGGTCTCTGACACTTATTACTGGCTTCCTACTGCTTGGAAATATGTACTGTAATAGCATTTGTGTATTTTCTGTTTTCTTAACGTTTCAGATTTCTATTTCATAAGAACGCAGAAAATTAGAAGAAAAATCATGGCTATTGTAACAGAAAAAATAAAGCTAGCAATATATATATCCTGTTCTAAACAGACCCATGTAAGTGTGTGCAAGTGAATCTTTGTGTGATTGTGTACACAATTATTTAATTTTTATATCACAAGTATAATAATCATAGCAGTATAAATTACATTTTTTGTCTTGCCAATAACTAGGCCTCAAGCGATTGCACTTAGCACAATATTTGAGGAGTTTAAAAAATCATTTTACTTATAGCAGAAGGATTTTTTTTTTGAAAGATTGAGTCGTAAGATTAAGAATTGATCTGTTCTCTTGTGCACCATGATGTACTGAACTCAATAATACAATACTTGGTAAAATTAACAAAATTCCATTGATATCAATCTTTTCAATGGATCCTATCCAGAAGCAAGTAATTTAGCTTTCTGGAGAGAATGAGGTTGCACACCCATTTAACTATCAGGAGAAGGGTAAATAGTTTCAAGAAGTTGGGACAAACAAACCTATTATTCCTAGGATCAGTAGGAGTGCAGCTGTTGGAAGGGTGGATCAATGTAAAGAAACTTTCAAGCTTTCAGGGCAGTTATAAGCCCTGATTCGGCAAGATACATAAGTATATGACTAAATTTAAGTACTATTGAATCTATTTTTACATAGCCTGCACCGAGATGTAGCTGTAGAACTAATCTTGAATTTAATTGAAACAAATGGTATTTGATCTATGTTTTTATAGATATCTTTATTTTGAGTCTTTTATTAATAAAATATGAGAGCAATTCTGGTCAGTTTGAAGTCAATGGGAGTTTTCTAATTGACTTATGTAGGGTCAGGATTTCACTCTATATGTTTTCTGTTAAATCCAGGGGAGAGCTGTCCCGTGGTGTGTGTGTGTGTGTGGTTTTTTTGTTTGTTTGTTTTGTTTTTTTTTAAGGTCAATTGTGCATGCATGTTGCAGATAAATGTAATTTGTTTATTTTTTCAAGGGTGCATTTGTCCCATAATTGTCTTTAGAACATTTTTCCAACTATGGAAAAATATTTAAAAGTGTTGCTTACAAAGAATTATGTATTTTTGCTAATCTTAAGTAAATGTTAAAATTGGAAATTTAACTGTATTAATTAATTGTGTGAAATATATAACCATTTTGAGGTCTAAGCATTTTAATTGTATGAAAAGTTTCCAAATTAATTCCCTGAAGCAATTTGCTTTCGTCAAGATGTGTTAAGTTCTGGTGGGGAACAAGGACCATCGGGGAGAAGGAGAAATAAACATTATTGTTTACCTTAAACTATGGATTTCATGCACCTACACTTTTTTTAAAAGAAAGATTTCACCAATTCTAAAAAATTAAAACATAAACTGTATATATTTCTTTCCTATAGATCTTTCTTTTACATTCTCCCACATAATTCCATGCCTCTTGAAGCTTTCTAATAATTATCATTCATGTTTAATTATTATGCCAGGAAAAAAGCTAAATATCATCATGTTACCTAATAATAATAATAAACTACAAAAATGAAAGCAAAAACTCTCTAAAACATACAGTAAATCCCATTATACTTCTCAGCACTATATTGTAGAAATCAACCTCCAATATACAAAATACATCAATTTAAAAATCAGTACTAACAAAAGCATCATAAAAGGTGTTACAGAGAAGGTTTGGTGCATGTGGGGACAATATTCCAGGGTTAAGGGTCATAATGAAACACAACTATGCCTGTTGGGAAATGAAGGGACATGAAACTACATCAATTGTGTCTGAAGTGGGCAGTCACCCTGATTAAAAAAATGTAGGGGGTATAGGTGTGTAGTTGAGCCCGATCAATGCTAGGAAAGAGGAAAGGCTTTTCCTTTCAGAAGAGGGGCCAAGTGCATCCCTGGGGGCAAGAATGTAATGCTGAATGTAGAGACAGCACAAGGTATTGGAGAAAGCTTTTGCTGAAACTACCAACAACTTATTTGAGAAATGCTGCTTAGGTCCCTCGCCTAGCAATCATCTCTGTAATCACTTCATCTGACTCAGGTGGTAGAGTCCTTGTAGACTAGAAACAACTTCCCTAGGGGTTGAACACACACCTACCTAGAATCCTCCAGCACTGGAAAACAAACAGCAAATGGGTTTGCATGAAATGTTTTGGGAAGAGAAATGGAAGTAGCTATTATAGGAATGTGGTGCCTTATTAGACAGTCACACCATGAGAGAAGGAGTGAAGTTAAGGCAGGACATCCTAGAAAGGTGGGAGTAGAACTTAATAGATATATACAGATACTGTAGATTTATTTCTGGCTTTTCCATTGTTATTTTGTATTCCCTTCATCACCGAAGAAGTTTTTGCACAACAGACTCAGTGATGGCACAAGGGACTGTCTAAGGGCCCCAATTTCCAGGTGGGGGCATAAGCTGCTATTTGTAAAGTTTACAGAACAAGTCCCTAGATAGTTACAGGCCCTTTTTGCTGCTGAAAACAAGTGGCAGGAGGGTTACATTTGTAAATGATTTCAAATCCTAGTCAAAGGGGCAAAGCTCATAGGCGCATAGTCTCATCAAAATGTCTGCATGTCATATATGCAGTATAGATCTGTAATTAGAATCAGGTATTTTACTGGAGCTTCAAATTAATTTTTAATTGTAGACATTTAGTAAATACTTAAAATAGTTAGACTTGTGTGATAAATAAATATTTATATATTTCTTTATTTCAAGATGCATACAACGCCCAGAACATTGGATAATTATTTCTGTGAGGGTCACAATTACTCTCCGGCAGCTTCTGTATGCTTAAGTAATTCCATGACCAAGATTGCTTGTTTTCCCTCATCAAGCACTGACTGGGGTGCAGGGGAGAGGGCCTCTTCTCTCAGATGTGGACTGTGCTGTCATTATCCATGCCCTGGCCACATCCTACAGCAATGCACTCTTCATGGGGCTACCCTTTGTTAATTGGCACAGAATGTGGCTGACCACATATTAAGCAGTCCTTTACACAGGCATTTCACCAGTGTTCTTCAATGTGTGCTAGTTTCTGATTAATTTCCTACTGGAGGATAAAGCTGTTGCTTTTGACCTATGGAGCATTAAACAATTTGGGATCTGGTCAATTGAAAAATCACCTTTCTCCCTTTGTGATAATGCTACAGGGATAATTATCAGAGAGGCTTGAGGTAGCAACCCCCTGATTTAGAGGACACTGTCAAATTAAAATGAACGGTTCTCTTTGAACAATTTTTTATCTACTGTTATTGCAATTAACCCCTACATTACTATAACTGAATGAGATTAGAGGAAGATGCACTTTTTTATTTTGTACACTTGCAATAATCTGTGAATAGTTCCATTTCACTTGTTTCCTTATGTATTCTGTAAATCGGTTTTCCCTGTTTGTGTGGGTCTCTCAGGGTATGTCTACACTGCATTCCTCTTTCGAGAGAGGAATACAAATGCAGGTGAATGAAATTGCAAATGAAGTGTGGATTTGAATTTCCTGTGCTTCATTTGCATAATGGCGTCTAGGAGGTATTTTGAAAAAGAAACGCTGTCTAGACGCGGTTATTTTGAAAGAAAACCCTTCTTTCGAAATTACCCTTAAACCTCATTTTATAAGGAGCAAGGGTAATTTCGAAAGAAGGGTTTTCTTTTGAAATAACTGCGTCTAGACAGCATTTCTTTTTTCGAAGTAGGGTATTTTGAAATAGCACCCGGACGCGATTATGCAAATGAAGCATTGGAAATTCAAATCCACACTTCATTTGCTTTTGCTTAGCTGCATTTGCATTCCTCTCTCGAAAGAGGAATGCAGTGTAGACATACCCTCAGATAGCAACATGTAAAGGGAAAAAAATATTGTTAAGGCATCAAATGATGGTAGAAGTCTTCACCTACTAGTACAGTTACTGAAATTACTTTTAATTCTCCCTCTTTTTTAGAGGAGTGGATTTCAAGATGATGTCTCCTTTTTAAAAGAAAGGGCTGTTAACAAGATCTTGGATGCTGAATCTTCATCTCCTCCTGTTGTCTGATGTAGCCCAAATCTTGAACTTTGGACCATGCTGCATTACTTTTTCTTAGCCTTTTAGCACCAGGACAAGACCAGGGGCATGGAAGGGATTGCTGTTTTGCAGGAAGTTATACTAGCCTTGGTTTAGGTTTAAATTATAAACACAAAACATTACAATATTTTGGGGATTTGTTTGACATTATAAACCCTTTTGGTTATATGAAGAACTACAGGATTTTTCCCAGCATTACTCAGATCCTTCAGGGCAAAGTGCTGCAAAGTGTGGGTGTGTAGGAGTCAGGGTAGGGGAGTGAGAGGCTTAAGGCAGGGGGTGGGGGCATGCAGGAGTCATAGCATGAGTTGGGGTGGTGCTTAAGGGGGGTGAGGATGCACCAGTCCAGGCAGGGGGTTAGGAGGTGTGTGGGGACTCTAGGGAGTAGGTGCAAGTGATGGGTGGCTGCTCCCCAGGGTGCAGGGGGCATGTAGCCTGGCTGGCGGCTGCTCCGCGTGGCCAGGCTGGGGCGATGGGTACCTCACTGACTGGCTGCCAGTTGCTCCTCAGGGCTGGGGTGTTTGCTGCCTCGTGTGGTAATTTATAGCACATTTATAGTTTGCTGCCCCCTGTGGTCTGGTTTATAGCAGTCTATTGTGTTTGCTGCTCCCCCCACCCCCAATGGTCATTCAGGAGTATAATTGTCTTAGTAATCACAGCCCTCTCTTTCCATTTGATGAGAATTCATATTCCTTGCAAATCCCATTGCCCTGGCACAACCAAACTCTTACTTTACTTTAAGTGATGATAATTTGGTAGTTCCAGCTCTTACCATTTAGGAGACATTCTTGAGCAAATGGATGGACACACAGAGAGATGCACAAACTCCCTCAAATATATAATAGATAAATGCTTTAAGAAAATCTACATAGTAAATTAATGTACACGCATGAGTAATTTTATTTGTTGACTTTTTAGTTGGAGGGGAAAAACAGTAGAAGAAAGAATGCTAAGAATCAATGAGCTTTCATGCTTACATTTAGAAGCTAAGGACCATACCTTTTTATTACATGAATATGGTTATTAGAAAGATGAAGATTGGTCTGACCAAATAGCATCTGGCAGGGACTCTGTTTTGATAGCACCTAATGAGGAGAAAGGGACAGATGTACTATAAAAAGTTCAGTGGATATATAATTACAGGAGGACAAACAAAAGAGCCATAAAATCCTATGAGAGAAAAATCAGCAAAGATGATTAATGGTTATCAGCCTTAAAATAAATGTTTTTAAGTTCTGTCATCTTTGCTTTTATAGTTGGGATTTAACCACTATTAAACTCATGCTTTTATCATAATTATGCTTTGAAGACTTTAACCAGTGCTTTGTACAGACACAGTTACTATTGTCATAACCTTTGAGCCCCTCTGTTTTGGCATTGCCCATGACTGTTGTCTAAGTCTAAAGCTCCTGGGAAGCAAATTTAGCTGAAATGTTCTAGTACAGTTGTATGTTTGAAGCACAGCCACACAGTTCCTTTCAGATTTGCCTACTGTTGCAGATAGAGGCTTTGTAATTACCAAGGGATTATGGCAGAATATGAAAGGCATTGAAAGCAGCTTTCTTGTAGCTCAGGAATGTGTTCTGAACAAACTCTGAAACAATCAGCTAGGGTAGTGAGGCAGAAGTATATTAAAACGTTAAGAGTTCATGAAGAAGGTCCTGCTAGAAACTCCTAATTAAAGAAATAAAAAGCCCTTCTAAAGAATGTCAAAGACTGTCATTTGATTTCTCCAGTAGGGGAAAAAGGGTCTTCTGAGGATTGCAAATTAGATGATGGCACTATATAAATACAATGGATTCATCCTTTTCCCCCCTCCACAACAAAAGTAATGACAACGGGGCTTAATGGTACATAAATAAAAATAATTAAATAGAAGATAGTGGTAGTGGTACATTGCCTGAATTGATATACAAGATTAAGAGGCCAATAACCCAGAAACAAGTTAGTTGCTTTAGAATTTTATATAAATTAGCCAACACTTTTAGACATGAATATAGTGCAGAATTACACCCGCCATTATTTTAGCTCATAATTTTTAATTATATTTCATGACTGACTCTCTTAGCTAACAAGGACCGGAATCTTCTTCCATGTATTGTCTCTGAATTAATTTCTACAAAAGAACCTAATAAATTTTATATTATTTCTCCTTGTACTTTTCTCTTTAAGGAAAATGAATAAGAATCCAGAATGGTTGAGACAATGTTTCATTGAGATATGGGATAGTAAAATATACAGGAACTGATGTCTAAGACATTCAGAAATTGTCTTTTTTTTTTTCATGTTCCCAATCTGCTTCCTTGGGAAGTCAATGACAAAAGATCTCGTGACTTCATTGAGAGCAAGATTGGGCCCTGCATGTTAAACCAGTAACTTACTCAATTTTTTTGAGATTTCAGGAAGCCAAGGCAACATACACTATAGTACTGAGCAAGTCTGACAAGTTAAGTGATTACAGAATGTTTAAAGAAGTAGAGGGGTGGATGAAGAGAATTCCATTAGGTAAAGGAATTATGAACTACTTTTTTAAAAATGTATGTACTGTATGAGTGGAAATGTTTTAGTGAAAGGAGAGAGAATTTCCACTTCTGCAGTGTAATACATTAGAGTATCTTGGTTTTATGTGCCTTTCAAAATGACATATGAGCTTCTTTCAATGCTCTGATCATCATTTAATGGTGATGGGTTTGACTGTCACTTTTAATCAGCAAAATAGAGCTCCTGATTAGTCCATTTCTTCTACTTAAGCCAGAAGGAGGAACAGGAAGTTGCCTGTACAACTGGAATACAGCTTCCTTCAGACTGTTATTTTAGTGCTAACTACTCCTGTCTCCTCATCTCTAACTCATAGTTTTTGATCTCTGGCTTGTCTCCTGACACTTTGATTTCCTAGTTCATCCTGGTTACCGATGTCTGACTCCCAGCTCCTGACTTTCTGTTTCTGAACCCTGGCTGGTGTATGGACCCAGACCCATGCTTTATGTTAACCAGTAGCCCAGATACTTATATCCTGCCACTCACATTGCGCTATAAAATCTTGAATGTCTATCTGATTATAATATTTTAAAATGTTCCTACATAATTTGTCATTAACACTGTCAGAACTCGGGAAGTATACAGTTCAAGGCAGGGCAGTGGCATGTTGGTCAGATGATATGGAGGAGATTATATTGTTACTGGAATTGGATGGAAAGTGGTAGGTATCTTCTGCAGGAAAATTTGAAGAAACCAAAACATTTTCATTCTTAGTCATTGAATTTTTTTAATTAATACTTTTTTTGTAGTTAAATTGCAAATATTTTTAATAAACAAGGGGAAATTTCAAAAGAAAAGAGACATTCAGTGAAAATATTTATATCCCCAAAATGGCCATATTTTTCAGTAGTGGGAAAAATTATTTGAAAACAAAGTTAGAATTTCATTATAAATGTTTAACAATTCTAGATGGATGGCAATTGTGTGATACTGTACTTAATGTACCAGGGAGTATCCTGTAGTATGCATTTGCAAAATAGATACAATTTTAACATACGTTTTAACAACATCTGCCTGATCTTGAACTTGGATGAGAATTTAGGTTGCAGCTGCCAAACTTAACTGTGCAGATCAGAAAATTGCTACTTTAGTGTAGTGTTTGCACTTTAGTGTTTGTCTCTAACCTTGAATTGCACATGCATATATGGGATATACATACATTAACAGATTAAATCATAATGATCATTATGTAATGTTGAAAATCCCACTTTTAAACTCTAAATGTAAATATTTTCTCATCTGCATCAGTTACATCCTATTTCAAGTTAACATTTAATCTTTATCAAGATTTTGCTGTTGAAAATATTTTTGCTGAATGTTTTTTATATCGAGTTAATTGGTCAATGATAACCCTATGGCTTAAAATGTCAGAAAAATGTGATGAGTAATAGACAGTTGGCAATAAAAGAAAAATGGGAATTAAAGTTGCATAAGAAGGGAAAAGGATTAGTGTGATTCTGGAATGTATAAATGGGAATTTTGAGTAGTAGATGGCTTGTTATCTTTGTATTGCAGACTGTCTTGGGGGGGAGGCTAAACTGTGGGGGCTGCCTCTGGCTTCCAGTGATTCTCCTGTGGTCCACAGACTGGGCAGGGAAGTGAGGATTTGGGGCTACTCCCCATCAGTGGCCCTCTTCCCCGCAGCCTGTCCCCAGCCTCCAGCACCTCACCTCCATGGCCTGCAGGCTATTTGGGAGGGCCAGGCTCTGGGGGCTTCCCCCTTAAATGCCCCTCTTCCCCTCCCCCCCCATGGCCTTCTAATTGTCTGGAGAGAGGCCAAGTTCTGGAGGCTGGGTCCTCCAGCGGGTCCCCCCCAAATATCCTGCAGGCTATCGAGGGGGACAAGGCTCCTTGTGCTGCCACCTCCTCCAGTGCTCCCCTTCTGCTGCCTGCAGGCTCTCTGTTGGGGTGGGTCAGGCTCTGGGTTTGCGGCAGGAGTGCTCCTTACCCAGTTTGCTGGCAGGCAAGATTTGAGAGTCCCAGCCCTGCTGGCCACTTTCTTTGTGCAGCAGCTGCCCTCAGTGTCCACTCTCAGTATTGCTTCCCTCTTTGCCCCCTCCATTTCCATGTTATGCAAAAACAGCGCTGTTCTTGGCACTTTCCATTTTCCAGGCACAACCAAACCCTGACCTTTATTTAAGTTAGGGTTAGAGGAAGCTGCATTCCAAGTTTGGTGTGCTCTTGGAAGTAATTTTTGAACAGACTCAGATGCATATACAGACACACTGAGAGAGATTAGATAGACAGATAGATTGTAGTCACCATCGGGGAGAGGGGTATCAGATCTTCCAATGGCTGGAGGTGGTTTCCACAAAAGATCTTCTGATTAGAAGCTATGAAGAACCTCAGTGTGCCTGGTTATGCTTACTATGAATTGTCATTCCTTTGAATTTACTGGAATTTTATGCAAAGGGACTAAAACACAGTGTATCACATTTTTACAATTCTAATTCTGTCTCAGCCTCTGATTTCAATGTAACCTTGCATCTTCATGTGGCTTAGTCTACAAAGATAAGAGCCTGTTCTTTTTGAATACCAGATGCTTCTGGTAACATGCATATTGGATCAGATTGGACCATTTACTGTGATCTCCCATCTCTGAAGGTACTGATGTCAGTTGCTTCTTGAGTTGTCCTGATTAGAGCACCATAATCTATAAGAATATTACAGGCTGGACTTTCCTGTGCTAGAATCCTTGGGACCTCACCTGTCCCGAATCAGGGATTTTGCTGGACCAAGGGATGTCATCTCTAGACCCTTGCCAGTGTCCCTCCAAAGCCTGGACTGCTGCCCTCCTGGCTGGCTCCCCACCTCCTGCTGGCTCTGCTGTCCTGCCAACTCCACTGGGCAGCCATCACTGCCATGGCTCCCTTCCCTGACAGGCAGCTGCACACTGTGGCTTCAGGACCAGCTGGGCAGCTACATGCTGCAGCTTCAAGATGCACCAAGCAGTTGCTGCTACGTGCCTCACTAAGCCACAGCTACTGTGGCTTCTGCCCCACCAGGCATCCAGGCACCAGGTCTCCCTACCCTGCTGGTCAGCTCCACTGCCAGCTCACTGCAGGCTGCCCTGGCCGCTGGCCCTCTACCAGGACTCTCTTGTCCTGCAACATCCATGCCAGACCACGGATGTTGCTGGACCAGAGAATCCCAGTTAAAAGGGTTTTAATCTGTAGTATGTCTTGTTGTTTTTCTAATGCTAGGATTCAAACACTTCCATTAATTGAACTCTTTAATATTTAATATTTGCATTAATATAGTGCTTATTTGAGCTCATTAAGTATTTTTAAAGGTGTAGTTCTCACTTCACAAAATAAAGGTAAAAGCCAAATTTCAATAAAATAAATGGTACCATTCATGAATCCTTTAAAATGTGATTTACAATGCAAATAGATTAAACACAAATGGACTGAATGTTACTAGAACATGCATCATTTGATGAAATGATTGTCAACTACAAAAGGGGTTTTGCCTAACTAATGACTGAGCGATATACTATCTCCCTAGGAATTTGAGTTGGAGCAGCCTCCTCTGGAGTAAAATTGGGTCGAGGGGAGAGGCATGATTTATTGAGAAATATTCTGGAACTGTTCCTAAACAAGAGTGTTATGCTTCAGTAATTTTACAGTTTCCTTAATGGAAGATTGAACTATCTACTTGACATAAATGATGCAATGCATATTTTTACTGATTTTAGCAAGTTCTGAGTACTTGCACATCCTTTGGTAATAGACAATATTTTCTTTTAAATAGGTCTTTAAATGCATTTGATTAAAATGCTTCCCAGTTATGTAACTTTTATAATTGTTGCAATTACAAATGCATTACTATAATTCTGGGTGGATAATTCTGCACTTTCTGTAACTATTGTATTTAATATTAGATATATTTTGTGTGGAGATAAGATGTTTCTCAAAAGGTGTTAACTTCAGGAAATTGATTCACAGACAGCAACAGCATGAAGTGTGCCAGAAATATCTGCATATCTGTATTATTGTGAAAAGCTATACTTACAAAATTATACTTTACCATTACTGGAGCATTATGTGTTTGAAATTCTCATGTGAAATGTGTAGGTGTTTTGCATAATTTTATTCAAATATGGCGTTTTACCATTTAGTCAATGACATGTATTTGGGAAATCATTCCAGCTACATGAAGAGAGTAAAGTACTGGCACTTCCTCAAAATAGGGCTAAGAATTAAACCCAAAAGTCTTACATTTCTTCAGAACAATACGTTCATTCCCCCTTTTCAAGAAACAAAAATAAGGGGAAACGTCTAAACAAATCCTGCTCACCTTACTCATGTAATTAGTCTCATGGAACTAGAAGAACACTTGCAGGCTTGAGAGCAAGATTCATGTGAAATTTTTATTTTTGCACAGAGATTTGAAACTGCACATATTGTCGTTTCACTATTCATGCTCCAAAAATAATCATCCCACAGCTGACTGTTATTCCACATACATTTTATCTGTGAGGTTGGTTTACATTACTGCTCTTTAGTTACTTGGGAAAATAATGACTCTCATTTTGAGAATGTGTTTTAAGTGATGGTATACCTCACTGAAACACAATGAACTTTGCCTTCAACTGCTAACAGCTGAGTTTCTGGACATGTATATGTCCAGAATTCAGACCTGTGCAAAAATATCCAGTCTGTTCGTCAACTTATGATTTGGAGCCTCTTCTACTTCAGAATACATCATCTTGCTGCCCATATAAGATGGATCATTCTGAGCACATTACATCAACAATCGCTGTGGCTGCCCTTTTCTCTTCTGGTTGCAATTCAGTGTTGCAATCTACAATGCCCTGATCACCTACAATGTGAGTTACTTGAGATTTTTTCTTTATCATGTCAGTTAAGATAGGGGTTACTGGAGACCAGGACTAGTTGCAAGGCACTGGATGAGTATTGGGGTTGGGCTTAAACATGTCAGAGGCTGTGTCAGACCTGCAGTGTAGACATGTCCTCACTTGTGTATCTGTAGTGCCTGAATTCTCTTACACTTGTGCTCCATCAAATTTGAGTTTAATAAAGTTGGGACAATGAAAGCCATATTTGTTCGCACTGGTCTTTCATGTAGCATTTTGCAGGCTTCTGATTTGCTAATTTACACTATTGCTGAAGATCTTACATTTTGTTTTATTGTTATAATGTCACTAACATTGAGCTGAGTCTGCATAAAAGTACTTCAATGAAACTATTAAAAAGGCAAGGATTTCATTTCTGCTCACTTTTTAAAATAGAGAAATATAGTTCTTTATAGATCATAACTATGAGAGGCTGAAAGACTTCAAACTCCAAGAGCAAATAAACCAAATATTACCTTTTCTTTTGAGAAGCTAAACTACTTGGTTAATGAACTGTTTTAGAGCAGCCTTTAGTATGGGGCCTTCCTATGATAAAACTGTTATGCACACTTGTCTATAGTGACTGTTGTAAAACAGCAAGCTTCTGCTTTATTGTACATAGCAAACCCAGGAACTCATGAAAGGAATTTGAATACAGCTTCAGTAAGAGTTAAGTAAAAATCAAAGACTGTGGAATCAGAATCAGAGACACTGCTCCCTGTTCAATTTGTTTCCTGTATGTGTTCTCTTCATGATTCTGAATCTTATAAGTGCTATGGTTACAAACTTAAACCTAAGGGCCTGGATTGGTTTTTGCTCCTCTTTTTTGAAGTCACGATCATATTTTTGCCAAGATAGTAAAGAAAGTGATGATCATTGTTGTTGTTTTCCCATTGATTTCCACATTTAGAAAATAAACCGGAAGTTGTATGTATGCTTTTCAGTAGGGTCCAAAGAGAAGTTAAATGATCGATTTACATTTTCACTTTGTTTACTAGACAAAAGCATTTGTGTTCATATGGCAACAAAAGCAGAGGGCATAATGAGGTGTCACCTCTTTGGGCTACTGTAAAAGAGGACCTAGATGTCTGGGAACCCAAATGGGCTTGGAATGGGAGAGTAGCTCAACTAATGGGTGGTGTTTCTTTGTGGTAGATGTGTAGTGGAGGTGCTCCACAGGGAAGACCTCCAGTGACCAGATAAAGGGCCTGGTAAATGACTTTAAAGTAGGTGCTGGGTAAAGAAAAAGAACAGAGGGCTCCTATGATTGGTACAGCAGGGACCAACTCCCTGTTACAGCCCACTTTCAGCATCCTATGTGGGGGATGGTAATGTCCAATCTATGAGATGGCTGGGAGACCTGAATGTAAAATGAAGGGGAGTTGGTAGATGCCCCTGGTAATGGTTTGAATAATATAGTTGCAACCTGATTGCAAGCTATATCAGTTGTCTCTTGTCCTTTCAGTATGTCCTTCCAAATTAATATGACTTTGAGCCACTAAATCTTGTGTACCTAGAGAACAGAACCCTTTTTAATGTACACAAATTTGAGTTTTGGAGGTGCAAACTCCTGAATTTGACATTGAGTATCTATTTGTGAACAGTTTTTCTTCAAAGTCTCACATCACATGCCTATCGAACCGAGTCAGGATTTTGTAAAATTAAAACTTGGCAGGTAAAAGGAGCCATCTGTGTTGCCCACTAGTTTTCTGTCATCTAAAAATACAAAATAATCTAAATAATGCATGCAGATTGTACATCCCCAAAGTATGTGTTCTTTCTATATTCCACTCTGTCACTAAATAACTCTAAAAATCTTGAGAAATGTACCACTAACGTATCCTTTTAGAAATATACCCTACAGATTGTGTTCCACATCAGTTTTTTGTATAAGCAAGAGAATTGGGATTTTTTTTCATTATCAAGGTTTCAATGGGTGTTATCTTGATTCTGGATTATGCATTTTTATAAAACAAATTTAAATGTGCAGCCCCAATGGACCTGGATCACATCTTCCTTGCACCACTGAATGGGGAGTTTGAATAAAGTAACATCTAACCTCTAAGCATATGAAATCAGCAGGACACATGAAGAGGAGGAGGGTTTTTTTTTCTGAAGTGCCCATTCAACACAGTGGGGGACACTGACTGGCAATAGCAGTGAGATGCAAATAAATACCTGTAAAAGAAATAGGGCAACTAGAGGACATGGAAGGTTCAAAATAGAACAAGTTGAAAGAAAAAAAGAGGAGAGGGGAAAAAGAAAACAGGAGAGAGGTGAATGAGAGGTACTTGAAAGGCATAATAGGTTACTCCTAGGGAAATTCTATACTGCTGCATGTGTGCAGAAGTCATGTTCCCTCCAGATTTCTTTATTCCCTTCAGAAAACTGATTTCTGATGGGGGAAACAAAGAGAGTCTGTGAGAACAATCACCTTCCCCAGCAGCGTGAGTGCATCACTGCAGTTGCCTAGAAGCAGCTGTGAGAGCGGCAAATCCCTGAAGGTATGTCTATACTAGAGTTATTTCAAAATAACTCATGATATTTTAAAATAAAAGTGAGTGTCCGCACAGTAAGCACATCCTTTCAAAAAAATTTTTTCAAAATAACGGGCTTATTTCAGAAAAATAAACCCTCATTTCATGAGAATTACACCCATTTCAAAATAACTATTTCATAATAGAGTGAATATGGACGGTGCAACTGACGTGCTTCAAAATAATTGGCCTCCAGGGCTTCGCACAGCTGCCCTGGTGGCCACTCTGTACACACCCCTCAAAATTCTATATAGTTTCCCTTCCCCTGTAGCCTTTAAAGGTGCAGGAAGAAAGGAAAGTGTTTGTGGCACCACTCTAGCCCTGCCAGCTCTATGCCACTGAGCAGCACCTATCAGTGCAGCCATGAGCGACCCCAGGGCTATCACCAAGCCCCTGAGGCCTGCCAGCAAGCAGCTCCCAAACCTTTGCCCAGGGTGAAAGAAGTGGGTCCCTTCTTAGACTGGTGTTGAGAAACTGGATCTCACTGAGGACTTCAGAGAGGAAGCTAACATCCAAGATCTCTGTACCAGATGAAGGAATGCAGAAGTCTATGGCCAGATGGCCACCAGCCTGGCCCAGAAACAGGTGCACGTGAAAATAAAAGAACTGAGCCAGGCCTACACAAAGGCCAGGGGATAAAGTTCCTGATCAGAGGAGGCACCACAGTCTTGCCACTACTTTGAGCAGCTGCATCGCGTCCTGGAAGAGGGTCAGTCCCTCCCCCCGCCCCTCCCCGGTTGATTCCATCTTGGAGATGCCTGGTGTCAGCCTCCAGGAAGGCGGGGCTGTGGATGAGGTGGAGGTGGAGGAGGAGGAAGAGGAGTCAGGCCAGGACACGATGCCCGCCAACCAGAAGGTTCTCATCTCCCTAGAGCCTAGGATGTCTCTCAGGCCTCGGACAGTACAGGGGAAGGCTTGTTAGGTGAGTTCCATCACTTTTCCCATCTACACACAGGGACAGGTGGCTGGCTGCAAGGGGCTGTGCGCTCCTCACTTAGCCTGGGAATCACACAGTAGCCTGTGCGTGTGGGTTCACATGAAGCACCAGTCTGGAGCAGACAGCCCCATGAAGCTGCCACACAGGAACCAGCCGCTCCTTCTCACAAAGTTTCTGCACAGGCCTGCCTTACCCTGGACTCCATGGTGGGACACCTTCCCACCACAAGCCACCATTAAGAAGTCTGGGGTCAGTGAAAAACACAGCAAAGCCACCCACAACACATGACCTCACTCTTGGGGCAACTGCTCCCAATGAAGTTCAATGAGGAAGAGAACACTGATCCCCTGCAGGGGAACCTGCTGGGGGGAAAAGGTTCCAGTATAACCTCCCAAGCAAGTGGCATCTGCTGCTCACACACACTTCTCCAACACCCTCCCTCCTCTCCTCCAGCAGGCAGGGATACAATTTTTCTTTCTGTGGGATGCTTACACTGCTAGACCTGGCATGTGTGTCACAGAGGGAAGCTGAGCTCCCCCATCATCCCCCCCTTCCACCCACAGGCTTCTGGTTGGCCGGCACCATCCCATGCCTGCATGAACCCAGGGCATGGGGGTGGCAAGGTTCCTCCAGGATGTCTGTGTTCCTGCAGGGCATTGCCCACTGCCTAGGCCACAGAGGGTCTTTCTTGAAGCACTTCACTGTCTGAAACAAAACCTTTTGGTGTCAGCTAACATGTTAGGGCTAAGATCATGAATACTATCTCCTGGGATAATTGCCCTTCTCACTTTTCTTCACAGCTGAACCAGCTGCTAGTGGGGCACGTGCAACACCCCCCTTGCAATCCTCCTGACCCCACAAGACCCACTGGCAGCGATGACCCCAAGACAACCTGGCAAAGGAACACCTGGAATGCCTTCGTTCCCTCAACAGGAACTTTTAGGAGGACTGACAGGAGTGCTGTACTGACCAGGAGCTGCACTGCACCACCTGGGAGCAGCTGTCCTTGCAGATTGAGAGCATGTGCATGACTTACACCAATGCCATCGAGCACAAGGTCACTACCATGGAGCAGTCCTTCCCAAGTCACTCCTGTACCTGCCCCTGTCCTTACTTCCCAGCTTCTCCTTCTAGCCTCCCTGGGACTGCAAAGGCCCCCACACATGAGGCAGTGGGATGACCCGAGGCAGGAACCACTTCCAGCCCCATCTCTGAGCCACTGCTCCCTCCTCATCTCTCTTCCCCCCTCTCAGGTTCTTTCTCCAGTCCCTCCCCAGTTCTAGAGTCCCCAAATAAAAATCAGAGTTTGTTTCAGATGAAAAGACTTTTTTATTTGGTCCTCAGCAGTGCAGGGAGAGTGGTGAAGGGAGGAGGAAAGGCACAAAGGGGCTATGCAGAGGCCTCTTGTGGGAAGGCCTGGGGTAGCATGTCCCAGCTGGTCTTGGCTGAAACTTTCCCTCCAGGTATCCCAGATATGCACAGCCTCCTTATGGGCTTGCTGGATGGCAGAGGTGCATGGCTGCTCAAAAGTCCTTTCAGGCTGCTCAGACTCTGTGCCCCACTCTGGCAGGAAAGTCTCACCCTTGTTCTCACACCAGTTGTGGAGGACACATCAGCTCATCCCTATCTGGGGGATGTTCTGGTTGCTGAGGCAGGTGAGGAGGCACCAGAACCTCCCTCTGAGGCAACCAAAGGTGCCCTCCACTATGATACAGCTCCTGCTGAGTCTGGCATTGAAATTTTTGTTGTTGGGGCCCAGGAGTCCTGTGTGGGGATTCATTAACTAGGGGAACAAGGGGTAGGTTGTGTCTCCCACGATGCAGATAAGCATTTCCACGTCCCTGACCCTGATGATGCAGTTGGGGAAAAAATGCCTGTGTGCATCTTCTGGAACAGGATGGATTTCCTAAAGGTGAAAGCAGGCTTCAGTGGTCCATGATGGCCTGCAGAATTATTGAAAGATAGCCCTTCTGATTGATGTTATCGGAGGCCTGGTGGCTGGGGACCTGGATGGGAATGTGAGTGCTGTAAATGCCTTCCTCCACCACACAGTTGGGGAAGCCCATGGTGGCACAGCAGGATGGCATGGATGGCCCTTGCCCCTGTAGAAGGCATAGAGAATCACAGCATTGCCAGAGGCCTCAGGAGTTCCCTGAGACCAAGCCCCTTCCCACAGCAGGAGCAACCCCAACTACCCCATCCCCGGCAGGACTTTATGAAGGCAGGACTGAAAAACCTCCAGAGGGGGAGATTCCACACACACACTCCCCTTCCATTCCAGTGCTTCTCTACCCTCCTGGGACAATAGCGAAAGAGTCATACCTTCATGAGCATGGCCTCAACGGTTGATCTCTTCATGCCAAACTGGTTGCTGATGGAGCTGTCTGGTGTGGTGAGCTTCCAAATAGCTATGGCGACATGCTTCTGGAAGGGGATGGCAGGTTGCACACGACTGTAGAGGGGAGTCCCTTTAAGTGCTAGCCTCAGGCAGCAGTTCCAGGCAATGACTGCTGTCCTGATGTCCTGCCCAGATTGCTACCAGGGGACCTTAAATGTGATTGAGGCTCTAGTCAGTGTGGATGCGCTATTTCGATCTAGATCTGCACTGTTTTGATGAGATTTGTAGTGTGAATGTGTTATTTCAAAGTAGTTATTTCAGGAGTTGTTATCAAATAACTTATTTTGAAAGAATGCTGCAGTCTAGATGTACCCTAAGAGGGGCAGTGCCTGGGGATGTACCAATTGGTGGCTCCTGCCCTGTGCCCAGTTCAGCTGCTAGCTCCCTCTGGGTTAGGGGTGGGAGGCAGATGAGACTTTCTCATCCCATACAAGGAGCAGCTGGGGAGAAATGGAGATATCTTACATTAGAGGAAAACTAAGAAAGATATGTGCTAAAAATGAAAAGGCTGCACTTACGATTATTCTTGGCTATACTGCTATTAAGGGCGGGTTTTTCAGATAACTCTAATAGCAGCTCCAACTTTCATTCCAAATAGTGAAGGGATGGAAATGTCATTGTCTTGGCACCACCTTTCATAAAATCATCACCCATTCATTCTTTTTCTCTTGTTCTGAAGTAGTGCAGCTCCTTCATATGGGACTTTCTGCCTCAGCACAGCACTTTGCTATACTTAGCAATTACTCTTTCAAATTACAAACACAAAATGGATTCACTGAGTCTCCCTTCTATGGTTTTTATGGGCACTGAAGTGAGGCTGATCAGTCTGTAGGATAATGCAAGATGACCTAAGAAATAAAAGATTCAGATTTCATTGCAAATGTTCATGATTTTTCACTTCAAAATAAACATGTCCGGAATGAAAATTCTTGAAACATTCAATTTTTATTTGAAAATTGGAATTTTTCTGATGTAAACAATTTGTTTGAAAAATACAGAATTTCAATGTGCCATGTTTATGGTGTCAACTTAGTTATTGCATGAAAAATGTACGCTTTAGGGGATACAATGCATTGGAATTGAGTAATTGTTTATGCTTGGTGCTAATGTCTTCATTATTTATACTTTAGTGCTTAGTGACTCCATTTCATTGACTGTCTCATCTGAAAACCTATCTAATCTAACTTGCTCCCTTTATAGATCTTTTTAACTTCATAATTATATTTAACTTGATAACTTGCGGCCATTTGTGTGAGATGTAGGGTATAGAGAGTTTATTTTATTAGAATGGACATATTAGCTGCAAAGTAGATGCAGATCACTCTTTTGTGCTTCGTCTATATATTTTTTTTCTTTTTGCATAAAAATGAGGAGGTAAATTCTTGGTCATTTGAGACAAAAGTATAATTACTAATAGTGTGTGTTGCATTAAATATAATCTGCTTGGCTGTCATATCAACGTTACCTGAGTCACTTCAGCATAAAAGCTAGGTGATTAGAAACACTACTGTTGACACAAGAGTACTTAAATTGTTCATTGAGACCTACCCCTTTTCAATGTAGCTTCAAGGCATTCTGGCTTAGTTCTGAATCACTGAAGCAAAATTGGAACATCTGGATGTGGTATCAAAATAGCCCAGGCAACCTCAGTGCAGCACCCAAGTGGATAATCTCGACATAGAACACAAACACTGCATTACTGGTTGCCGGAAGGCTACAGTTCACCTTCCTCTGAAATACAGGGCAGAAAAATTGCCCGAAAAGCTAAATGATGATACTTTTTCCTTGGTGTCTCTTACTTTTCAGACAATCACCCAAATACATTTGTTTGGGTGGTTGTAAGGCATTTCATTCAAACACTCTGATTCTCAGTTGGTTTAATCCATTGCTCCTCTCCCTCCAGAACAAATCAGACACTACTTATTTCATTCATATGTGAACCATAAGCAAAAAATAAGTATCCTATGGATGATGGTATATCTGGATTCCATTACTGGAAGATGGAGCATTATGTTGGTTTAATTGTTCATTAGCAATGTAATGTGCATCACATTACAGTATGTAAAGGGTCTTCATTTGTGTGGATTCTATGGAATGATATTTCCTTTCCTTTGTTTTTCTCTCATAGGTTGTCGATGAAATTTTATTCTATAGACTTAACAGCCTTAACAGCTTTCGTAAGTAAATGCTTTTCTTTCTTCCAAACAATGCAAGCTTTATACAGATGCATTTATTTTGTTTTGATTAATTTTGAAATGTTACTGAACTAATAAAATAGTCTTTTATACATCTTTGCAGCTTTCTCATGGGGTCAGAACTGAGTTCAGTTCCAATTTCCCTGAAAACTGGTGAACAATCAAGAGCCATGTGACATCTGTGGCTTTAAATACCACCCTTAGGGCAGATGACTTTTGCCCCAGGCAGGAATAGTTTGTGAGACCTGGGGCTATCAGGTTGGGAAGTATAATTGCTAACATATCCTAAGCATTTTACCTGGTGGTCGACCTCCCTCAGAATGCCACCTCTTATAGCCTTGATTCAGATAATCTGCATTTTTACTGATGTACATAACTGGACTTCAGGAACCATATATAGCAGCTGCATCTTGCAGTTTCTTTCATGTTTGCCTGTTTTTTGGGGAGGTGCATGTATGGGATTCTGCCCAGGATCAGGTCTAAATGTCTGCATCATCATTTTGGGCTTCAATAATTTATTTTGCACTTCATTTTTTAATAAACCCTAAAGAAATATAATTAATTGCACATTGACTTGGAACAACTGAAAAAAGAGACTGATACACACCACTGCTCTGTATTACTTATTACTATTATAAATGCAGTAGCAAATGAATTCAGGTTAGAACACTTCAAATAAGTGTGGCACTTTGTCTAACATGTCTAACTACCATTAATTTAGTTAATATTCATTGTAACTACACCGATCATAATGAATTCATTTAGCATTAATGTGAACATTATATATCCTTTTAGGAACTCCATTGTAATTCAGCAATAATTAATGTACATATTAAATGAAGTGTTACCACACAAAGCTATTACAGAGCTGTGTGTGTTCATTTTAAATGCTTTAAAACAAGTTTGATCTGATCAGCATGTTTGTTGTTCTCAGAATGCTGCAACGATACCTTCTAGATTCCAAAAGATTTTTCATATTTGGAGCCCTCTATTAACCTTTTAAGATAGATTCCACATTTACAAGTCTATTGATCCATGTATAACTTAATCAGTAAGACATGACATATCATGCTATAGTGATGAATGTTGCTACTCTTTTGTTATATTGTGAGTCCAAGACGACACAGCCAAAATCATCAAAAAAATCTAAGGAGGAACATTTGTAATATACTTTGTGTATATGAATAATAATACCTGCTGGTGGCTGATCAGGAAAAGAAGGATATTACTGCTATCCTCTATTAAGGGAGAGTCTTACTCAATGGATAAAAGGCCTTTGTTTTAAAAATTGAAAGACAAGGGTTCTAGTCCTACCTCCCAGTGAAAGGGTACATATGATTTGTCTAGTAATTATCCCTACTGTCTGCAGCATGTATATTGGTTACAATATGTACCACTTTTTTATGGTGTGGAAAGTCTTATTACAATAACTTAGAAATATGCTTCAGAACATTTTAAATATCTTATTTTTAATTGTAAATAGTACTGTGCCTTTTTGTAGTATTTTCTATGAGGCTCTCAGAGACCTTTATAGACATTTAATGTCTTAAGCTTCCTAGCATCACTGTGCAGTAAATAAATGAGACTATTTCCATTAAAGAGGAAGGAACAAAGGCTCAGAGAGGCTACCTTTCCAATACATTACTGAATATATCACAAAGAACACTACACAAAAGAGTTTGGGCCAGGAAATGAAGGAGAATATTATAGCCAACTGAAACTGCCTGAGAACTGCATACACTTCAAAAATTAATTACAGCTGGTCCCTGAGTTACGAATGGTCAATTTACAACCATTCGTACGTACGGCCAAACCTCCCATTAAGCGGTCATAAAGGTGGTCCCCGAGTTACGAACGCGATCTGCACTTACTAACAGAGTGGTCGCATGTAAACAAATGGGGTCCGACTTACTAACTTCGAGTTACAACCAAGTATTTGGTCCGTAACTCGTTCATAAGTCAGGGACCAGCTGTATTTCATTTCCTCAAAAAAATGAAGGGCAAAAGCAGGCTAATTATGGTATCTAATAACTGGGATGTAACCTGATATTTGTTATAAATAGTCCTGTTTATGATTAGTGTATTTAGGCTGAAGGTTTTTTGTATGTATTTAGATAGATTTGATTGTGACTTTCAGTAATCTAAGTAGATAATTAAAAGTTTAAAAGTAAATGTAGTTCAGCTGCATTTTATGCAAAATCTACTTAGAATCATTTAAAGTGATTTCTAAGGTATATAGTATCTATATGGTGGGCTAGGATGAAAGTGAAACCATAACATGTGTGAGTATTCTTCATTAGTTTCTGATTTATCAGAACTCTTGGTACTAATTTTAAGTGTCATTATGAATGTCTTCTATAATCAGGTTACATTTTTTTGCTAAAATTGACTTGTCACTTTAGTATTGGAAATGCCTTTCTCTCTGTGGCGGATGATACATCACACTTTTATCCAATTACCAACTTCCTGATTCTTTCCAAGATTGTATCTGAAGTTTTTGAATTCAAATGTAAGTTGCCCTTCCCTTAGATACATTTCTAAGTGATAAGATCTAGTCTGCCTAAGAGAAGACATACCGTTGATACTCTCCAGTTGAAGGCTTATAACCATCTTTTGCAGCAGTCTGATTTAGGGTATTCTATATTTGTACTCTTTCATCTGTTGACTGTTTTTGTCAGCATTGGGTAGCCTTTTGGAACTTTTAGAGCAGATGGTAGGACTATCTGCAAGCATTCTCTCAATAGTTTTTCTGGATTGCTGCCAATTAGGTACGTGTTCCACTCTGCTAAGCATGGGTTCTCTGCATTGTATCATTATATGCCATTCATTTAGGATCCTCATTTTCTAATATCAGTATAATTCTTTGCTTCATTTGTCAGCCTTGACTTATGAATAGAGATGGACAATTTTTTCAGGTGTAGCTTATTCACTGAAAAATACCTTTTCAGAAACCCTGAAACTATCTGTGAACTGGACATTCTTTCCCCCAGATTTTGGGGAGGGAGAGGGACTTAAATGCATTAAATGACTAGGGAAGGCAATGGTGGCAATGTCTTTAACTTTTAGCCCCGTGGCAGGATATTCACTTAGAATGTGGGAAACCTGGAAAGTCTCCCTCTGCCTGAGGTGGAACAGAGTTTTGAACTTGACTCTGTCACATGGCAGGAGAGTCCTCTAAGCCATTGGGCTGTAGGACATTTTGGTGTCTGTCAATCTCTCCTATTGAAGCTGTTCTATTTTTTAAAAATAAGCTTCAGGAGGTAGCCGAGTTAGTGTGTACAAGATAAACTTAAAAAACAACAAATGATCTGGTAGCACTTTATAGACTAACAAAACATGTAGATGGTATCATGAGCTTTCATGGGCACAGCCCACTTCTTCAGATGACCGGAGTATTGAGTTTAGGATATCCAGACCCAAAATAAATAGGGGAGAAAGGAGAGGAGGAAAGGAAAAACATGGAAGGCGGTGGGAAAGAAGAAGCAGAGGGTATGTAAATATCAAAGGGAAAACCCAAAAGGTTCAACTGGTAATCTATAAGCACCTAAACATTGGCGAGTTAAGGATCATAGGATAGTAATTAATAGAGGAAGAGTACTAGCACAGAATCTACACAGATAAAGAGCTGGTGGCACCTTCATTGTTTGTTTGGTTGATAATGTCCCAGCCATCCATTATCTTGATTGAGGCCACAGGTGTGAGAATTAAATTTGTAGATGAATTGTAATTCCAACCCTTCTCTGTGTATTTGTTTTGTAGAATTAGTCTGTAACAAGACAGCCACTTGGAGATCTTTTAAAGTGTGACCAGGTAGACTGAAGTGTTCCCCAACAGGTTTCTGTATGTTCCCTTTATGGATATCTAATTTGTGTCCATTGATTCTTTCCCGAAGGACTGTCCAGTTTGTCCAATATATATTGCAGTGGGGCATTGCTGGCATTTGATTGGCTTAGATCAAATTACTGGATGTGCAGTTAATGAGCCTCTGATTTGGTAGCTTACGTTATTGGCTCCAGTAATGAATTTGATATTATAGATATTTGGGCAGAGTTGGCACTGCGGCTGATCAGTAATTACTCATTGGAGCTTGGACTTGAACTTGGCTCCCCTCCCATCTGAGGTGAGTGCCCTAACTATGAGGCAGTAGTCATCCATATGCTCACTCACTGGCCCACTGGCCCATCCATGAACCTTTTTTTGGAGAAGAATGTCTTCATTTTCAACCAACTTAATTATTATATTTGGTTCTTCCTGTACTTTTGAACTAGACTGTGGCTTTACTGCATATAATATGTAAGTAGTAGCATATTGTGCTGCCACCCCTGTGGCAGTATGGATTCATTTTTTGAGAGAAATGTCTTTTTTTGCTTGCTTGTGCCTGTAATTGGAATTTTAGTCTATTACTACGTGGGGTGTTGTAGTTTCTCAAATAGTACTGACAAACGATAGATTCATCGATGCTGGCATAATGTTTTCTAATAATTTCTAACAACTGATTTTTTTGCCGAGGTCCCAAACTCATTTCGCTGCATTTTTCTCCTCTTTCCCATTTTCTAAAAACCTTAATGGCATTTCAGGTCTTTGTTCTTGTTTCCAAATTTCCTTTTCCTGATCTACCCTTTTTATTACCTTTAAAACATACAGAATTTCATCCTGAGAGAAGGATAAAATCACATCCGTGAAAATGTGGTCATGTGACTCCCCAGTGAAGTCAATCTGGGTATGAGTGCACAGGTTAATCTGCCTGGGTCTGATTTCAGGATTGGGACCTAAGAGTATTTTGGTATGTTTTATTTTGATTTAAAAGTAAGCCATTTGATTTGCTTAGCATAACCAAATAAATCATAGCAGCCCAGTTCTGGGGAGAAAAATTATTTCCAGTTGCACATAACTTCTTTTTCATACAAACAATATATCTATTAAAATGAACTTGTTTTAAAGGTGTGAATGACAGTAATTGTGGCTCTGCCATGGGTACATTACAGGAGAGGCAATTGCACCAATTACAGCATCATTCCAAAGAGAAAATGTCTGTTATCGTTATTTTGTTAAAACTATTGTTTTAATACTTGCAAAAGCATTACAGGTATCAGTTGTCTGTCGTTGCTTTGCTGCCTCTATACTGCTTCTACACTGTTTATTCTAAAGTTTGCCTTCAATTTTAAAATAGTGTCTGAATCATGTGTAATCTATAAGATAAAACTGCTTCATGAAACTGAAGAATATAACAACTTGTTATCATTTTACATCTTATAAATAATGGAACATTTTCAGGTTTCAATTATTTTATTTTGTCACATTTTTTAATACAAAAGGCGTCTCAAGATGACAACTGCAAACCTAAGTAAGAATTATATCAGAGTTTATCATTATTAAAAATATTTATTTCATGAAAAATAAATTTGATCCATTACATATTTTTCTGGGATATACTTGATTGTCTATTTTGATCTTCCATTATAACATCATGCAGATCAAGAAAGTGGCATCATTGTAAATGTCACTACAAATTACTTCCTCAAAAGTCTCACTTAGAGACAATGGACAATTCTTCAACCCAAATATTTTAAAAAAACCCCTTAGTTATGTCTGGACCAAAATCAAATCATTCAATTGAATGTCAAGGCTTTGTGGTTAGATTTAAATCTCTAGATCTGATCCTACCTTTTTGTTTCTAAGTGAGAGAGAAAATATTTGGCATTTATGTATAACCAAAATTCTACAAGCACTGACCTTTTCATGATGATGTAACCTAAAGTTGAAGGAATTGTGAAAGGTTGAATATGTTGGCAAAATTTCTGCCATTTAAAGTGAAAATTTCTTACAAGTTTGTAGGACGGTGCAGGGTGTAAGTAAGGAAGAAGGAAGGGGAATAGGATGTATGTGAGGATGGGCAATGCAGTAAGGAGGAATGGTGGAGCATATAGGAATAGAGGCAGGAGGATGGGCGGTGTGGGGGTCAGAAGGAGTTAGTGAAGGATGGGGGTATAGTAATGGAGGAAAGTGGTGGGGGTAGGGATAGGCAGTGTGGGGT